>CM077267.1:22440175-22960175 GCA_039654775.1 Spinibarbus caldwelli
CACTTGCACAAATGGATTTGTACAAACAGAAAACAGAAGGGTCAGACCTGGTGGTCCATACAGAAGTAAACCCTTCCATGGTGACAGAATTCCAGTGAACAGCTGTGGATACTGAAAAAAGAGGGTTAGTGGTTAGAACTAGATGGTTGCTATGGTGCTTTAGGTGGTTGTTGGGGTGCTACTAGATTAACTGGGTGGTTTCTAGGTGGTACTTCTAAACAGTTCTGGGTGATTACAAGAGTTGCTACGTCATTTCTAAAATGTCCTTAATGTGATGTATGTATGTTGTTAGGTTGTTAGGTATTTGTAGGTGGTTGCTAAGCATGTGCTAGTGGAGATTTCTAAGGATGTTGTAATCTAGGTGGTTGTTAGCATTGAAATGCTGTTCTGGGGTGCGTTTCCCAAAAGCATCGTTAGCTAACTATGGTGGTAAGTCCCATTGAACTCTATTGGTAACGAAGGAACTTGCGACCATGGTTGCTTTTGGGGAACGCACCCCTGGATAGTTGCTGGTTGGTTGCTATAATGTTCTGGGTGGTTACTAGAGTGTTGATAGGTGGTTGCTAAGGTTTTCTAAGTAGTTGGTGTTGTTAGACATTGTGTTCTAAGCAGCAGTTACTAGGGTGTTCTGAGTGGTTACTAAGGCATTGCTAGGTGGTTTTATGGTGCTCTAAGTTGCTGTTTGTAGGATAGTTAGGTCATCAGGCATGTTGCTATGGGCCTTTGTCGTGGTTTCTAGTATAGTTAGGTCGTTAGGCATGTTGCTATGGGGATTTGTCATGGTTACTAGGATAGTTAGGTCATTAGACATGTTGCTATAGGGATCTGTCGTGGTTACTAGGATTGTTAGGTTGTTAAGCGTGTTTCCATGGGGCTTTGTCGTGGTTACTAGGATTGTTAGGTTGTTAGGCATGTTGCTGGGTGGTTACTAGGACATTGCTAGTTGCTGTAAGTCCGTTAATAGGCTGGCTGTTGCTGTGGTGCTTTCCCGTACAATGACGTAACTTGCTGATAAACCTGCATGGTTGTGGAAACGAACAAGTTAGTCACGACTGTTTTCCAAACACGGTCGCATCTCCGTCGTTTGAACCACATTAGTTCAACAATATAGGGCCATTGTTCATGACATCACATGGATGTGGTGGAGTAATAACTTCTTCTGCTATTTAAAGGGTTACTCCACCCCAAAATGAAAATTTTGTCATTAATCACTTACCCCCATATCGTTCCAAACCTGTAAAAGCTTCGTTCGTCTTCAGAACACAAATAAAGATATTTTTGATGGATTCTGACAGCTCTCTGATCCTCCCAAAGACAGCAATGTAATTTCAACAATCAACGTCCGGAAACATAACGCGGCTGACACAAAACAGCGTATGCAGTTTGCATACAGTGGATACTCTCCAAAATGGCGCTACAGTGATGCAGAGGGGACAAATTGTTGAATAAAGTCATTATTTTTTTCTTTCCGTACACAAAGTATTCTCGTGGCTTCGTAAAATTACGGTTGAACCCCTGATGTCACATGGATTATTTTACCAATCTCCTTGCTACGTTTCTGGACGTTGATCGTGTAAATTACATTGCTGTTTATGGGAGGGTCAGACAGCTGTCAGAATGCATCAAAAATATCTTAATTTGTGTTCCGAAGACGAACAAAGCTTTTACGGGTTTGGAATGACATGACGGTAAGTGATTAATGACAAAATTTTCATTTTGGGGTGGAGTAACCCTTTAACTGATTAGAGATCTCTGAGATACTGCTGCACTGAACATGGCACCCGATGACTAATGTAATAAAATGCATTTATATTTAGATAGAATGGAAGATATAGATCGTACTGCATGTTGGCTTGCTTATTGTGCCCCAGAGCAGAATTTATTTAAGTCCATATGTCTTACTAACAAGAATCTATGTTTCTAACCACAGGTCGAGAGCTGTAGTTCCAACCATGTAAGTTTGTGATGCTGTTTGCGAATGTTTGTTTGAACTATGGTTTCGGGAAACACAGAATCGTTGAACTATGTTGGTAATGACGGAACTTGCGACCATAGTTGGCTTACGATGCTTTTGGGAAACGCACCCCTGACTGTTAAGGCATTGATAAGGTGTTTTGGATGGTGGCTAGTTGGTTGCTATGGTGCACTGAATGGTTGTTAGTTGGCTACTAAGTGGTTGCTAGGGTATTTTGAGTGGCGATTTCACCATAATCAATAGTCTTTGTTGACTTCAAGCTAAGGTGAATAACAAAAACTAATATTTTCATCGACCAATTAACTGTCAGACAGCACTTTATCTTTATCTAATACGTGAAAAGGTCCAAGTATTGACAAAACCAAGCCTCAAAATGTTTTTCAGCATAATGTGATGTAATCATATTCTTCATAGTTTTTACTTCATGCACTACAAGCAAAAATAAGCCACGCAAGCAGAATTTCCAGGTAATTCTGTACGACAACAGGCTCCTTCAGCACACAATTGAGTCGAGGAAGACAAATAACGTTTGCATTTCCAGTTTGTCAGGAGCGTATTGTGGATTTGTAGTCATCAGCAGAGAGGCCAGAGATGAGGCAGATATGTGAGCGGTCAGATTGGATGGTATTCAGGTATAGATTTCATGTCATCTTAAGAAATAACCCTGAGCCCGGCTTTCCTCTAGCTGTTAGTGGAGATGTATTCAGAATCGAAGGCAGGCGGCAGCTTGAGAAATACCAAAGTGTTTAGCAGCCAAGCACCTTAATGGGGTAGACGACAGCTTCTTTGACTAATCGCTTGGCAGCCTCCAGGCCTATAATGTCGTTCCAGCGCACGTTGGGGTTGTGTGAATAGATGTCCTTTATGGAGAGACAGGAGAGAAAGATGAAATGGAGTGCTTCAATAATACATGTTCCAGCTCGTGTATGTATCTACACACACACACACACACACAATGATATTGGGATGTGTCACATTATATTATAAAACAGACTGTATGCTGCTCTCTAGTGTTGAATCAATGTCGGAATTGCACAATATATTTTTTAATTATCAATAATATATGATTGTCCTATTTTTGTCTTTAAAAGTAAAATATTGTATAAATGGATGAAACATCAAAGTCAAATGAATGAAGATGAAGCTTATTTTAGACCCATCAGGATATTTTGCATTGTAACATTATTTTTTATAACATTTCTCAATTGTAAAACTGTAATAACTGCTTTTTGTTGATTTTAATTTAAGGCAGAAATATAAATAGATTGTTGAACTCATGTTACTCATGTTATGAACTCAGTTACACATGTAATGCTTTAAGTGTGTGAATTAAAAACCAAATGATAAAAAGAAAAAAAAAAAAAGTCCACACACTGAATAAAAGTCTGGTAAAAAATTACTGCACTTTATTCACTTTGCAAATGCAAGTATGTATTTCTTTTCTATTAGAATTTTTACTCTGAATTTTTATTCAGTTGTGGACAGTAATTTAGATTCATACAGTAATTATAAAAATATAATTTAGTCAACACAATATATATAATTAAATATATAATTATTTTAGTTATTTATTTATTTAAATGTTTTTCAAATTTACCACACTTTGTTCACTTTGCAAATGTGTGTATAAATAATTTCTTTTCTACTAGAATGTTTACTCTGAATCTTTATTCAGTGTGTGGACAGTAATTTAAATTTACACAGTAATTTTAACATGTGATTGTCAATACAGATTGATTTTCTGTACTGTATTACTGTAATGAGAATTTAATAAGAATAATCAAGAAAAAAGAAAATTATCAAAGAAAAAAAAAAAAAAAACTAAACAAAAACAAATCTTAGTAGTCCTGGAAAGGCTTAATTGTCTTCATGCTAAGTTTATTTTTATTAGAACTTTTATGGTAAAATGACAGACTTCATATTTCCTTAATATAGAACAAACAAACTGCCACACAAGAGAAGTAATTTATAAACATTGACTTACTCTGCTAATTACTGCTGCAAGTTCCCTCAAGTCACTGTTCATCCCAATGAAGGCACTTATGGGTTTCAGCAAACGCTCCTGTCAGATAAATGGATGAGGGATGTTTCAGAATTATTTTATTGTGTTAATCAACAGAATATCACAACTGCTTCCAACGGAGCTTCGGTTGCTTTGAACCTGAATGAAACAGTTGACCTACTGAGAAATCTGTGCAGGGCAGAACTGTGTTATTAGCAGCACCTTTAACTGCATCATGAATCAGACTCCTGTAATCAATCTGATGACCCTGATGAAGAAAGAAAGAAAGTCATATGGGTTTGAAACGGCATGAGAATGCGTGCAGTACATGATGACAAAATAGTCTTTTTTGAGGCAAATCTCTGAATACACAATCCTTAAAAAAGAAAGACCCTTCTCATGTGTGTTCCCTCTTCTGCCCCGTTCCTGATGAGAGGAGACAGATTCAGACCGAACCCTGATGCGTCTGCAGGCGTCAGATGGTCTGCTTCCTGGACAGATCATGCAAAGTGACTCTTTATTGTTTATAGAGGATACAACAGTTTATTCAAAAAAAAAAAAGAAAAAAAGATGTTTGTAGACTTACAATGGATTTGCTGATGTCTCTTCCTGTTAGTTTAGATTCAGTCTTTTTAACAGTGTTTCTGGATGGAGGTTGCTGGATTGAGTTGATTCTTGGGAGTGTGTGACTGAATGATGACGTCCTTTCACAAATAAATACACATACATGGTGAATAAAATGAAATTATGTCTGAATGTTCTTGTGGTAAAAGTACCTGCTTTTACCACAGCTCTTTACAAGCCGACTCTCTCCTATAAAGAAAAAAATTATACTGAATTATATATATATATATATATATATACACACACACACACAGACACACACACAATACAAAATAATAACAATATTTATGAAGTTTTACAGAAATTAAGAGTAAAATCTTACCTTGTTCTGCCAGTTTCTTTGTTAGTTTGGGATATTTCTGAAACTTTATTAAATAATAACTCTCATATTCCATGAGAACGGTCTCCAGGTCAACATTATCACACATCTCAAAACGGCATAAAGCAAAACTGCATTCTTTCTCTAAGCTTTTAGCTAAATCCATATACCTGTGCAGTCAAAAAATAAATCATTTTAATGTATTAACACTTCTTTTCTTTAATTTAGAGTCATTCGATGTTCATGTCATTTTAAGATGTTTTAAGATCTCACCCCTCCTCCAGTAAATGAGGATAAATCAAAACCAGCAAATTTCTCCTGCGTTTCTGTTCTTAGTTCCTCCTAAGAAAATAAATAATACAATAAATGTATTATTTAAAAGAAAATAATACGTTTATTGTAAAATTACATCAACAAACTAAATGTCACGACTTTAATATGGTTACACTACTTGCAGCAACTGTAGCAGCCTATTTTGCAGGGAATCCTTACTTTAACAGATACATTTAGTTGTATCAGTTAAACACATACACAGAGCAGTGAGTGTCTTATGTTGCACGAGTATATTTGTAGCAATAGCCAAAAATACATTGTATGGGTCAAAATTATAGATTTTTCTTTTATGCCAAAAATCATTAGGATGTGAAGTAAAGATCATGTTCCATGAATATATTATGTAAATTTCCTACCGTAAATATATCAAAACTTAATTTTTGATTAGTAATATGCATTGCTAAGAACTTTATTTGGACAACTGTAAAGGTAATTTCCGCAATATTTAGATTTTTTTTTGCACCCTCAGATTCCAGATTTTGAAATAGTTGTATCTCGAACAAATATTGTCTTATCCTAACAAATCATACATCAATGGAAAGATACACACACACACACACACACACACACACTCTCCTTTTACTCACCCTAAACTTATTACTGGTATTGTATCATGGTTTCCACAAAAAATATAGCAAATGTAGCAAAAAGTACCAAAAACTTTTCAACATTGATAATAATAATAAGAAGAAATGCTTCTAGAGCAGCAAGTTAGCATGTAAAAACAACAACAAAACTGTCAACTGTTTGTAAATATCAATTACAAAAAAAAAATAAAAAAAATAAACTCTTTGTACGTTACTGAAAATAATTCCGTTTTTTTTTTTTTGCCACATTCCTTTTCTGACAGATACATAACAGAAAACAAAAAACAAAAACAAACAAACAAACAAACAAACAAAAAAAAACTTTTAAAATAACTTGAGCAAATAAATAAATCTTTTAATAAATTAACTTATTCAACAATACTAATTAATGGTTTTATTCGGGAGCGACTACAGGCTGAACAGGAGACATCAGTTTTGAACAATGTATCTTATGAAAAATAAATCAACAATTAATATTCACAGTATAGGTGCAAAGAGTGTGATCTGGAAATACAGAAAACAACCTTTTGATTTGTATCCATACCTTGTAATAGCCGTTTCTGGACAGTATTGAGCTGCTAAAACATCTTGTCACATTCAAACACAGACACAGGACCACAAACAGTTTGTTGACCAAAAATACGTTTCACCTTTAGAAAAGACATTTAATAAACTCTTTGTACAGTATGGAAAATAAAACTTTAATCGTTGGAAAAGTAATTACATTAAGTGCTTTCCATACATCCAAATTCAACAAGTCGTCGGTTCTCCATTAGCAAACGAACAGCTGATGTTATGATCAGTTATCAGAATAACAAAAGGATGTGTTTTTCAGAGGACGCCGGTGTCAGTGAGGAAAGTGCTAGCCTCCAGGATCATACCCTTCACATAAACACGTACAGTATAAAATAGTGTTAGAAAGTCCTGGGTGCTGAAGACGGTGTCGGCCAGAGCGAATCCCAGCGTGGAGGGAATGAATCCCCGGCCGTACTCCACCATCCACGTCCCGGCGCTCCACTGCACTGATGTGGCCTCTCCTGCCGCATGCACGATAGTGTCTCCTGCCAGAACAAACACAGGCAGATCTCACGCCTCAGATCTCAGAGCACTGTTAGACTGAGGAGTGTGTTGGTGATATGTGGTTGTTGTACCTGGATAGTAAGTCTCGCTTTTAGTCGTTCCTTCTTTCCATTGCCTGAACGTTCCAGAAATGATAGTGTCGGATATTTCTGCCCAGTAACGACCTGAAGGAGATACAAATATCAAATCAATGTGAAAATACAAGAAATAATGTGGCAAAACAGATATATATATATACACACACACACACACACACACAGAGTGGTGTGAAAAATTGTTTGCCCCCTTCCTGATTTTTTATTTTTTTGCATGTTTGTCACACTTTAATGTTTCAGATCAAACAAATTTAAATATTAATCAAAGATAACACAAGTAAACACAACATGCAGTTTTTAAATGAAGTTTTTTATTATGAAGGGAAAACAAAATCCAAACCTACATGGCCCTGTGTGAAAAAGTGCTTGCCCCCTAAACCTAATAACTGGTTGGGCCACCGTTAGCAGCAACAACTGCAATCAAGCGTTTGCGATAACTTGCAATGAGTCTGTTACAGCGCTGTGGAGGAATTTTGGCCCACTCATCTTTGCAGAATTGTTGTAATTCAGCCACATTGGAGGGTTTTCGAGCATGAACCGCCTTTTTAAGGTCATGCCACAGCATCTCAATAGGATTCAGGTCAGGACTTTGACTAGGCCACTCCAAAGTCTTCATTTTGTTTTTCTTCAGCCATTCAGAGGTGGACTTGCTGGTGTGTTTTGGATCATTGTCCTGCTGCAGAACCCAAGTTCGCTTCAGCTTGAGGTCACGAACAGATGGCCGGACATTGTCCTTCAGGATTTTTTGGTAGACAGCAGAATTCATGTTTCTATTTATCACAGCAAGTCTTCCAGGTCCTGAAGCAGCAAAACAGCCCCAGACCATCACACTACCACCACCATATTTTACTGTTGGTATGATGTTCTTTTTCTGAAATGCTGTGTTACTTTTACGCCAGATGTAATGGGACACACACCTTCCAAAAAGTTCAACTTTTGTCTCGTCAGTCCACAGAGTATTTTTCCAAAAGTCTTGGGGATCATCAAGATGTTTTCTGGCAAAACTGAGACGAGCCTTTATGTTCTTTTTGCTCAGCAGCGGTTTTCGTCTTGGAACTCTGCCATGCAGGCCATTTTTGCCCAGTCTCTTTCTTATGGTGGAGTCATGAACACTGACCTTAACTGAGGCAAGTGAGGCCTGCAGTTCTTTGGATGTTGTTCTGGGGTCTTTTGTGATCTCTTGGATGAGTCGTCGCTTCGGTCTTGGGGTAATTTTGGTCGGCCGGCCGCTCCTGGGAAGGTTCACCACTGTTCCATGTTTTCGCCATTTGTGGATAATGGCTCTCACTGTGGTTCGCTGGAGTCCCAAAGCTTTAGAAATGGCTTTATAACCTTTTCCAGACTGATAGAGCTCAGTTACTTACTTTCTCATTTGTTCCTGAATTTCTTTGGATCTCAACATGATGTGTAGCTTTTGAGGATCTTTTGGTCTACTTCACTTTGTCAGGCAGGTCCTATTTAAGTGATTTCTTGATTGCGAACAGGTGTGGCAGTAATCAGGCCTGGGTGTGGCTAGAGAAACTGAACTCAAGTGTGATAAACCACAGTTATGTTTTAACAGGGGGATTTTGTTTTCCCTTCATAAAAAAAGCCTTCATTTAAAAACTGCATGTTGTGTTTACTTGTGTTATATTCGATTAATATTTAAATTTGTTTGACGATCTGAAACATTAAAGTGTGACAAACATGCAAAAAAATAAAAAATCAGGAAGGGGGCAAAAAAATTCACACCACTATACACACACACACACACACACACACACACACATATACATATATACACATATACATATATATATCCCATATATCCCATCTTTTGGTGTTAAAATAGCACTGTCAGGATTTACTAAAGACGCGCAGTGAAGAATTAGCGCTGAAAAGGCGTGGACACAGTTATTTTTGCGCTTGACCTTATTGAATATGCATTTGTAGGAGTTTCCCTTTCAGACGCAAAATTTATGGGAGGAGAGTATTAAAATGAATCACGCAACGTGATTTAATAACGTTTGTGCTCATCAGTTTACTGGTATTTGTGCCATTATTTAACACCCAAAAAAAGCATGTCTTAAAGCATTTTTAATATAATTTGCGCTGCACTTGGTAGATTGTGCTGGCCATTATGGAAATGATCTGGCTGCGTCTGTGTTCTTTAATGTGCGCATTGTCAGTAAATCACACGCAGAACTTTCTCCTCCCATCAGCGCTTTTATGGAATTACGCTCTAACACTAATTTGCCCTGTTTAGTAAATCTGGCCCTTAGTCACTTAAACTTCATTTACTTATACTTATTTTCAATTAGTAGCACAGGCAACATTTTTAATTTTCGTTTAAATTTTTTAAGTATAGGATTTTCATATAATATTAATATTTTATAGATCGATTTCAAATAACAAATATTACTTAAACTGTCAATCAACTACTAACACTAAAAAATAAAGAAAACTAATTACAAATATAGTTTTAGTCATTTTAGTAATACTTCAATTTAAACTTTCTTTATTTTAGTTAGAAACCAAGGCAAAACACCACCACCACTAACAACAAAATAAAAAAAAAAAATTGGGAATACAGAAAATGTGTCATATTTTATGTCTATTAAGATTTTGTGACTTTATTATCTCAAAATTCTTATTTTTGTAATTCATCTTGATGTTTTTTTTTCAATTCCACTTATTGTTAGTGATTCCCATTAGATTATCAATACAGTAATACAGTATTTTTTTTTTTACAGTACTAGAGTAAAAAATGCTATTTGAATTTATATTCTAAATAATAGTGCTATACACAATTGTTTTCAATTATTATTGCTATTATTATTATTACTATTTTGCAGCCCAGTTAATTTGAATTTAGTGCTTAATTAAAAAATAGGGTTGCAGTACAAAAAAATAAATTAAAAAATCATAATGATCCTATAGTATGCTTTTTTTTTTATAGTTTTTCTTTCTTTTGATTTTGATGTCAAATATGACCCTGGAGATGTTCTTGATCTACCTGAATGTCCGCCCGTGTCCACGGCTGTCCCGAACAGCAGCACATACTCAGTGAGAGAAGCGTGCAGCAGACACATGGAGCCCATCCAGCCGCCCGCGTTCACAAACACCCACCGCAGGTCCTCATCGGGCAAGATGTGACCCGGATACCTCCTCCTCAGCTCCACCACCACCTTAGAGAAGGCCTGCTCGTGGTCCTGCCCTGTGGGTCACAAACACAGCTCACACATCTAGTTTTATTTAGTTTAGACATCTATCAGATAAGTGACAATCTACAAAGAGCCATTACTGGACTGTTATGTTATTAGATGTGGCATTTTCTCAAAAATATACTTTAATCAACTCTTTTAGAGAGACAATATGACCATCTGAATACAACTTTGAAGCTCTGTGTTGCTAGGAAGTGTGTATAAGATATATAGAATAAGAACATGGAAACCAATTATTGCAATATCTTAGCAACAGGTGTAACTTCAGAACAGAAACAGGTTATGTGTGTGTACTCACCTGCATACTGTCTGGCTAACCTGGCAACATCTTCTTTTGTAAAGACATATTGTTTATTTGCCATCCAATATCTTATGAACTGAACTGTCAACACCAGAAAGCCGAGAGCCACCACCGTTTTTAGAATAATTCTTATTAAAGACATCGCAAACCGAGTACAAACGACTGTTTAAAAGTAAAGCGCTGTCTAAGATTGCAAAAGACATTAAACAGACTTCATTCAGACACACAGCATGGCATACATGAAAGGTGACGGGCGATGACGTGAGGTGACGTCACGCCTGTATCAACCAATCGGCTGGCGCAAACGCGAGCTCTAGTCCAATGAAATCGCTCAGAGCGCTACGTGGAGAAGACGGTGCATCTTTATCATCAATAACCCACCAGAATACGCAAAAATACACAAACAGATTTTATTGATACAATGAAATATATCAAATAAACGAATGCATTTATGTATGCGATATTGTTTATGTTCTCGAGGAGCCTGTAAACAGTTGCAGCACTGTTCGGTTTATTCATCTTTAGAAGCCACACACTGCGTTTTATTTGCGCAGCGCTGTTCACTTGAGGATACTTAGGAGGAAGATCAAAAGAAAACTTGAAACTCTAGAAAGAAACAATCAATGAATTCATGTTAAAAAGCCCTAACAGGTGATCGGATATATTACATAACCACAGGGGATTTATTAAGCAGCATTAAGCAGTAAGATGGACAGTACCAGTAAACCCACGTTTGATCCTAAAGGTGAGGAATGTTTTTATATGTTGACACGTGCATATTTATTTCTGAACTTAGAACTGTTTATGATTCACCGATGACTCTAGATGTCATGTAATGACCTCTTTTTGTTTCATACTGGTGTCTTTTGAAGCTACTGAAAATAATACGCTTGCACATGAGTCACGTGATGGCTGGCTGTGAATCGAAGCGGATCATGTGATTCTATCAGTGGGATGTCCGAATCATTTTAAAGAATCGGTTCGTTCGGACAGTTTGTCAATGAACCGGTTCAAACTGATTCACTAAGGTCCCTTCGCGGAATCATTTTTAAGTAAAATACATTTTAGTTACATACTATTGTTTACCACAATGTTTTGAAATAGGTGATGTCAATTTCTTCCAGTTTTTATTCATTTATTTTATTTACAAACACTTTGTGAAATAGTTCCAGCGAATCACCAAAAATAACTAGTTTAAACAGTGTCAGAAATTAACATATTGAGTGACAAAGTTCTGCCTGTTACATTTAAAACCAAATCATATTCACTTATCATTGGGGACTGGATATTATTCTTGCATCTTGTTTCAGAGCACCAGCATTTAAGGTACAATCCTCTGCGGGACTCCTGGGTTCTGGTCTCGGCTCATCGGATGAAGCGCCCCTGGAAAGGACAGGTGGAGAAACCTCCAGAGGACAGCATCCCACGACATGACCCGAACAACCCCCTCTGTCCCGGCAGCGTGAGAGCCAACGGAGAGGTGAGCAACCGGACTGCTTTTTGGACTGAATGTTACTGAGGTGTCATTGCAAGAAGTGAGATTAAAAAAAAAAAAAAAAAAAAAAATTATCCAAGCTCTTTTCATGCTATAACATTACCTCACAGACAGATTAAATGTAACCTTATTTTATTTTATATTATTTTATTTTATTGCTATGCTGTGTTATTGCTCTGGTATAAAACCATCTCACTTTAGAGATATAACTTTATATGTATATCAAAATTATTCTAAAAAGTGTAGGTATATATATATATATATATATATATATATATATATATATATATATATATATATATATATATATATATATATAAATCTTAAAATATTAAGTATTTAAAAATGTTGTCTATATTGTTATTTTAAGAAAGTATACACTACCGTTCTAATGTCTGGGTTCAGTTTTTCTAAAAAAAAAAAAAAAAGAAATTAATAATTTTATTCAGCCAGAATGCATTAAATTAATCAAGTGACAGTAAAGACTTTTAGATTGTTTTTTTAATCTGTTTCAAATAAATGCTGTTCTTATGAACTTTCTATTCGTTTAAAAGCTTGAAAAAAAAAAGTATCCCAGTTTCCACAAAAAAAATATGAAGCAGCACAGCTGTTTTCAACATTGATAATAATTAGAAATGTTTCTTGAGCATCAAATCAGCATATTAGAATGATTTCTGAAGGATCATGTGACACTGAAGATTGGAGTAATGATGCTGTAAATTCAGCTTTGATCACAGGAATAAATTACATTTTACTATATATTTAATTAGAAAACAGTTGTTTTAAATTGTAATAATATTTCGCAATATTGCTGTTTTTACTGTATTTTTGAGCAGATAAATGCAGCCTTTTAGAGAGACTTCTTTAAAAAAATTAAAAAATAAAAAAAAAATAAAACTTAAAAATCTTATGACCCCAACCTTTTGAACAGTAGTGTACATTTAACACATACTGGTGCAATGTCTTGCCCCATAGACTTCCCCTATAGAAAACATTAAATGTAATTTTTGACTTCCTAAATCTTGTCTAAGGAATACTGTTGCTATTCTAGTTGCCTAATGCTATGTTTCCTATTTTTATTTTTATTTTTTTTCCTGCAAATCACCTGTCATTTAAAGGGTTAGTTCACCCCAA
The DNA here is from genome assembly GCA_039654775.1 of Spinibarbus caldwelli. Lineage (NCBI taxonomy): Eukaryota > Metazoa > Chordata > Actinopteri > Cypriniformes > Cyprinidae > Spinibarbus > Spinibarbus caldwelli. Next base: position 22,453,324 of record CM077267.1, read on the forward strand.
AATGAAAATTCTGTCATTAATTACTCACCCTCACGTCTTTCCAAACCCGTAAGACGTTCGTTCATCTTCAGAACACAAATTAAGATATTTTTGATTAAATCGGAGAGCTATCTGACCCTCCATAGACAGCAACGCAACTGAAATGTTCTCAGGTCCAGAAACGTAGTAAATACATCGGTAAAACAGGTCCATGTGACATCAGTGGCTCAACTTCAGTTTTGCGATGCTACGAGAATACTTTTTTTTGCGCAAAGAAAACAATTTACTCGACCATTCTTCTCCCCCTAGTTACGTCTTCTGCCATGTTAGAGAGTATCACAATACATACACATGCTTTCCCCTAAGCGTAAACAACGCTTATTACGCAGATTATACGTTCATGCGCGCTCTCCCCCCGAACGTAAATAATGCTGATTACGTCAAATACGTTCTTGGGTACTCTCCAAAATGGCGGAAGACGTAACTCGGGGGAGAAGAATTGTTGAGTAAATTATGTTATTTTTGTTTTCTTTGCGCAAAAAAAAGTATTCTCGTAGCGTCGCAAAACTGAAGCTGAGCCACTGATGTCACATGGACCTGTTTTACCGATGTATTTAGTACGTTTCTGGACCTGAGAACATTTCAGTTGCGTTGCTGTCTATGGAGGGTCAGATAGCTCTCCGATTTAATCAAAGATATCTTAATTTGTGTTCTGAAGATGAACGAAGGTCTTACGGGTTTGGAAAGACGTGAGGGTGAGTAATTAATGACAGAATTTTCATTTTGGGGTGAACAATCCCTTTAACATGTAATACGACCCTGTGGTGTCCCAGGATAATGATCCGGTCCTATACTAGCATGCATGGATGTCAATAGAGCCTGACTTTTTGAACCCAGAATATTCCTGTAAAACAGAATGAAGGCTTTTATTTAGTTAAATACATTAAGGGGTAGAATATATTCTTTTTTTTTGTGCTGCATCACTGTAGTGCCATTTGCGATTCATTTACATGCGCTATTTTCAAGTATCAAGTGATCAGACTGTAGTAAAATGGTCCATTTACAGGATTTTAAACATTCATGAGTTTATAGTTATAAGCTGTTGACACCTCTGGCTCAGCCTGCAGCATTATGGCTTTTTTTTATGAACACAGATGAAACTATCTTCTCTGTTGAAAGTGATGTGTCTGCAATCATTATACAACATTCTCTGACTAAGCAGAAAAAAGCGGTGATATCCTTTCCTTTGACGTACATTTCTCTCCATCTGCCTGTGCGAGTTATACAGCGATGAATATTCAGTGGCACAGTTTATTTAAGCCTGACAAATGTTCTTGGCTGACTCTCTCATTCCTGGACATTATTATTTAATGATGAATTAAACACAGAAAGTTGCCAGGCTACTTTACATTCAGACAAGATGTTGAACATGAACTCTTGAACTCACTTTTTCACTTCGTTCAGATATACGTTTGGCTGGAAGCAGCTTGTCTAATCAGATATGTCAACCTGAGGAAGAGCAAACTGAAAGAAAGACAGCACTTGGGGATGTTTTATCCTCCAGACTGTGATTAAAGTCAGTCATTTCATATTTTCCTCTGTTTTATTGCAGGTGAATCCTGAGTATGACAGCACGTTCATGTTTGACAATGATTTCCCTGCTCTTCAGCCTGACGCTCCTGACCCCGGTATGATTTACCATCCCATTCAGTCCCATAAGACTCACTTTATTCTATTTTTGTATTTGTTTTTATGTATATTTCAGTGTTTGGGATGTTCGACTAACAAAAATCTAACAATGTTTTGGACCTCTAACATGGAAATGGAAAAACCGGATATGAAGCATAAAAAATATAATAAAAAAAGTAGACAGTTAATGTTCCTGCGGAGTTTAATTGTAAAACTTTTAATGTGCATTTATGATCTGTATGTTAATGAAGCATTTCATTCCAATGTTTTAACAATTTGCTGATAATTTGTATTATTTCTGGTTCTAGGCTTAGATCATCATCCACTTTTCCAAAGCAAAGCAGCCAGAGGCGTTTGGTGAGAACAGTTTATTTCTTTTTTTAATAACTAAAATTACTAACTAGTTCCAAATTAAGCATCAAAACAACAATTACAACAAATAAATATTATTTAGTATAAATAAATAAATACATTTATTCATAATCTAAAAGTAAATAATGAATAAATATACAAATATATTTTATATAATAAATAACTAAATAAAAATATATATCTAGTAAAATAAATAAATATGTTCATTTATAAATAAATAAATAAAGAAATAAACAATGAATAAATAAACAAATAAATACATTTTATATAAACAAACAAATAAATATACTAAAAGTAAGTAAAAAGTAAACAGGGCAAATTAGCATTAGAGCGCAATTCCATAAAAGCGCTGATGGAAGGGGAAAATTCTGCGTGTGATTTACTGACAATGCGCACATTAAAGAACACAGACGCAGCCAGATCATTTCCATAATGACCAGCGCAATCTACCAAGAGCACCACAAATTACCAACTGCTTTAAGACATGCTTTTTTTGGGCATTAAATAATGGCGCAAATACCAGTAATTTGACGAGCGCAAACGTTACAAAATCGTTGCATGATTCATTTTAATACTCTCCTCCCATAAATTTTGCATCTGAAAGGGAAACTCCTACAAATGCATATTCAATAAGGTCAGGTGCAGAAATAACCGTGGCCATGCCTTTTCAGCGCTAATTCTTCACTGCACGTCTTTAGTAAATCCTGACAGACGCCAAAAGATGGTTTGTGCTGGCACAAGCTGTTAGTAAACCTGGCCCCAAGTATTTTCCAGATAACATTTTACAGCTATAGTATTTTGAAATAGGTCTTTATATCATGAAATTGCATAGATGCATTTATTTTTTATGGGGTTCCCTTGCAAGGGGGTCGTCAAATTTGGGGGGTCTGTAGCATCAAACAAACAAACAAACAAACAAACAAACAAACAACAAATTTTTGCCACCCTCCCTATTTTATATTATTCTTGCTGTTCCTTATAACAGTTTTTTGTTTTCAGAGCACATTAGCACAGATTGCCATAGATTGGAGCGGCACTGAGGGATACTTTGTTAGCACAGTGCGTTAGCTCGGTTATTGTGGCTCATGGCCCCACTGAAGCACCGCTAATAAACTATTTCCCTGAGTTTAATCGCGTTGCGTGTAGAAATTGATTGTGCTGCCAGAACGGCGACACCTCAGGAGAGCGTTAGCAGAGAGGAAAGAACTAAATGTCGTAGCAATGAGTCAAAGCACATTAGAGGCTGAGTCAAATCAAGGCTTTATCAGTGTCTTGTGTTAGTCTCTTATGTAGATTATTTATGAAATCACCATTTTTCACATTCTGACTTTGGTTTTGACTTTTGATTATATCTTTAATATAATTTATGTGTGACTTCAGTTATTAGAAAAATGTGTAACTGTAATTTATTTAATAAAATATAATTTTTTACTCATTTTTAGTTTTTTTTATTACATTTTATTACATCATCATTTTGATGATATTTTATTGACTATTTTAGATTTTTTGTATTTTGAGAATTTTGTTGTTTTTTTTTTAGCTATTGTTTTCTATTAATAATATAATACATATTTATACCCATATTTATATTTATACATATCTATATTTATATAGTCATGATACATGATACATAATATATGATTTTGAGTTGTATAATGTTTTGAAATTTCCCAACTTCTCATCTGAAATATATTTTGAATACACCAGCAGGTTAAAAGACAAATCGGTCTAATGATTTATCAATATTTCATTCCCCTTTCTCTTTCTAGTTGTGTCATATTGTTAACACTAGGTGGTGCTGTCATCAAAGAAGTGACTGAGGTAGACGAGTCTTTGTACAAAGTCATTCAGGCCCATTATATGTGCACAGTGATTATCACATGGACATGTTTTATGGGAGAGACACCATTAGATTGTCCATTGCTCTGATTTCTCTGACCCCTAGTGGTTTCCGTTTTATCTCCTCCACACTGGGCCATTTTATACACTATTTTTGAAGGCAGAGAGAACTTTACAGACGCTGAGGAGGTACAGACGGCTGCTCTGAAACGGCACCTGTGTGTGCAACCGTCCAATTAGCAGCGTAGCAGAGCAGGCCACAAACACTCAGACCCTGCCAACTGACGCTCAACTCTAATGCACTGGGATCTGACATTGTTTTCAAAGTAGTAAGAATAGCGCTCGAGGCGCAAACAAGTCAAGGACGCCTACTAGAGAGAACTGGCTGCCCCATATAAAGCCTGAAAGAGGAGACTTTGGAAAGTTTGAAGGCACAGCTGTTGGGTTTCATTCAGGGCTGAGAGTAGACAGAATTACTCTATGTATTTATTCATAACTCTGCCGGGATGATTTTCGAAGGTGAAGTCTAACATCCACTGTATGTTTTATGATGAATGCTGCTTAGATCATAACTGCAAGAGAAATGTGAGCTGGATGGACAAATAGATGGTCAGATAGATGGATTGACAGGTATAGATGAAGAGATACAGACAGACAGACAGATGATAGATAGATAGATAGATAGATAGATAGATAGATAGATAGATAGATAGATAGATAGATAGATAGATACATAGATAGATGACAGACATAATACATATGCACAGATAGATAGATAGATAGATAGATAGATAGATAGACAGATAGACAGATAGACAGATAGACAGATAGATAGATAGATAGATAGATAGATAGATAGATAGATAGATGACAGACATAAAGACATATGCACAGATAGACAGATAGATAGATAGATAGATAGATAGATAGATAGATAGATAGATAGATGACATAATACATATGCACAGATAGATAGATAGATAGATAGATAGATAGATAGATAGATAGATAGACATAATACATATGCACAGATAGATAGATAGATAGATAGATAGATAGATAGATAGATAGATAGATAGATAGATGACAGACATAAAGACATATGCACAGATAGACAGATAGACAGATAGATAGATAGATAGATAGATAGATAGATAGATAGATAGATAGATAGATAGATGACATAATACATATGCACAGATAGATAGATAGATAGATAGATAGATAGATAGATAGATAGATAGATGACAGACATAATACATATGCACAGATAGATAGATAGATAGATAGATAGATAGACAGACAGATAGATAGATAGATAGATAGATGACAGACATAAAGACATATGCACAGATAGATAGATAGATAGATAGATAGATAGAAAGATAGATGACAGACATAATACATATGCACAGATAGATAGATAGATAGATAGACAGACAGATAGATAGATAGATAGATAGATAGATAGACAGACAGATAGATAGATAGATAGATAGATGACAGACATAAAGACATATGCACAGATAGACAGATAGATAGATACATACATACATACATACATACATAGACACAAGGGTAGATCGAAGCATAATGTTGTTAAGAGGAAGTTTTAAGCAAATTGTTGTGTTCTGTGTGTTTTCAGTAAGGTCATGTGTTTCCACCCCTGGTCTGACATCACCCTCCCCCTCATGCAGCCCATAGAGATCCGCAAAGTGATTGACACGTGGGCAGATCTGATTGTAGAGCTGGGTGCTGAGTACACGTGGGTGCAGGTTAGTACGTCTCATCCTCTCACTCCTATTTTTGGTGCACCTGTTACTTTGCATTCACCAGAGAACATTTTAATTTACTTTGCACTAAAACACAGCCTTAAGACACATGACTCATCTTAAAAAAGCAGACATTTTTCTGACTCTGACTCTCTCTGGGGGGTGTACCAACTTAATGAAACATTTGCACCATTTGTTGCCCCAAATAACTTTCTCTCTAGAAGCCATGGAGTCACAGGGACCTGATTGCATAAGAGTGTGTGTTTAAAGGAGACGGAGGTAGGGACAGCGCTCGATTGGGTTCTGTCCCAGTCTTCCTCATCAGCACTAATTGGATCAATTGGGAGATGCTCTTCAGTCAGGGTGTCTCAGCACTGATCAATGGCAGGCAGTGTGGAGCGCTCCTCTGGCCTCTCTGGACACATTAATGCTCCTGCGGGGGAATAATGGAGCACTTCAAAGGGTTCCAGGGATATGAATACAGTGAATTAAGATGTTTGTGCCAAAAGATAGTTAACTAATGAGCGTGAGAGAGTTCCTGATCCTCAGTGGCTTTTTTGACAGACTATAGATTCAGTTTAACGAAGGTTTTCTGCTTAAAGGTACAGAATCCTATACACTTTATCATTTTATGTTTTTCTCTGAAGTCCACTTATAACGTTAGTTATATTTCTTATGCCAAAAACAGTTCTATTTTACTTTTATATGACTATTTTCCACCCTTTTTGCTACTGTTCTTTAACATAAATAGATAAATGGCCTCTGTTAGAATTGGCTAACCTTTATATATGGATTTTGTCCACTCATTTTTGGTACAATATGTGCCTTTTTGTCATGTTTTATATCTTACTAGTTGCTTTTTCAATAGTAAACTTACACATCTCATTTCACCCACTGTCCCACATTCACATGCACAAAAATGGATGTAAATGAAACACAAAATCTAACGTTTTTGGATAACTGGGGCTAGTTGCATAAACCTAACCTCTATGTTAAGACTGTTTTAAACACAGAACTATCATCGGCAGGAATAAACCAACTACTAGTCCTCCAGTTTTCCCACAAACTGCTAAATAATGAAGGGAGGACACTCATTGACTCCAAAGGACCACACAACACCAAATAATACAATACCAAATAATACAAGAAGTGTGTATTCTCCTGGAGTGCAGGAATGCAATATATATTACTGCTATGGGAGTGTACAAATACCTCTGCTAATGCACACTAATGTATGATACATAACAGCTACAAACTATCAAGGAGGGCAGTGCCATCAGTTAAAATTACCTTCATAATCATGTGAAGTGCAGAATGGGAAGGTGTAGGCAAGTGGTGAAAGCTGTGGACTGGTAGTTGAAAGGTTGTAGGTTCGAACCCCTCAAGGGACAATCACTGAGCTATCAGCATTGAACAGAACACTTAATAGTCCTGTGTCAAATTGTGCTCAGTTGCTTGTGTCTGTACAATCAGCAAAAAGTTGTGCCTTTAGTTCTACCTTTAGGGATACAGCAGCCTTTAGGGACACTTTTTTTTTACCTTTAAAAGGTTCATAGTAGTACCTTAAAGGGATAGTTCACCCAAAAATAAAAATAACCCCATGATTTACTCACCCTCAAGCCATCCTAGGTGTATATGACTTTCTTCTTTCAGACGAATACAGTCGGAGTTATATTAAAAATGTCCTGGCTCTTCCAAGCTTTATAATGGCAGTGAATGGCTGTTGAGATTTTGAAGCACAAAAAGTGCATTCATTCCACACTGCTCCGGGGGGTTAATAAAGACCTCCTGAAGCGACTTGATGCGTTTGTGTAAGAAAAATATCCATATTTAATCCAGCGGATGACATAGGCATAGCGTAAGCTCCGGTAAGAATATGCTAGTCTTGCAAGAACCAAGTTTTGCTTACAGCAAAGGAAAACCAATCGCCACTTCGCTTATATCGAAATCCTCCAACATTTTTCTTTACAAATCCTTGTTTTTGTACTTGTAATTCATGACTGTGTTTTGTTTTGCTCTCTCCTCTGCACTTCCGCATTCGTCACTTCTCAACGGAGCTTATACTTTGTAATTAGATTATGGTTTATAAAGTTTTAAATATGGATATTTTTCTTAAACAAATCGATTTGTTTTAGAAGGCCTTTATTCATCCCCCAGAGGCATGTGGAGCACTTTTTATGATAGATGAATTCACCTTATTTTGCTTCAAAATGCCATTATATCACTGCCATTATAAAGCTTGGAAGAGCCAGGACATGTTTTAATATAACTCTGATTGTATTCGTCTGAAAGAAGAAAGTCGTGGCTTGAGGGTAAGTAAATTATGGGGGTAATTTTCATTCTAGGGTGAACTATCCCTTTAAGGGAATATATAACTACGCTAAAGTACTTCTATGCACCTTTTAGTGGTAGAAAATGTACAAAGTTGTCCATTTAAGGATGTTGTACTCCTTAAGCTACAGTTTTTGCACAATTTTTCTGATAGCGTAAAGTTCATAAGGCCATACAGCAGGGGTGTCTAATCCCATTCCTGGAGGCCCACCTTCTTGCACAGTTTAGCTCCAACCCCAATTAAGCACACCTGAACCAGCTAATTAGGGTCTTTGGGATCAGTAGAAATGTCCAGGCAGGTGAGGTGGAGCTAAAATCTACAAGAAAGTAGCCCTACAGGAACAAGATTGGACAACCCTGCTATGGAGTGTCTAGTTTGTCATTTTATGGTTCACAAGGGTGCACGAGTGTATGTATTCATGGTAATAGGAAGCAGCTTCAGTGCTTTTGCTGAGCTAGCATTGCAAGCAGACTTACAGCATTACGGCACAGTGCCAACCTCAGGTTACTCCAGGGTCACTGAATGTGTAATTTAACACCGAGTCCTAACCTGGGATTATGACAAGCATTTTGTGCCGAGTCGACACTGTGAAATCTTATTGGTCCAAATCAGGGGTAGGCAAGTTAGGACAGTGCTATAATGCAATGTTTTTTGTTGAAGTGAGAAAGTCATAAATTAACTTAATCAAAAACATTTTCATGACATGTCTTTTTCATCTTGTTTTCATTATCAATGATGAAAATTCCCCCCCAAAAACCTTTTTCCAATTATAATTCCTTCAGTAATTCATTGCAAGATGCACATGTAAACAAACCAACACACTCTTATTGCAATTCGTAACTGTTTTACATTTTGGCGATTTGGTGGCTAATTCATGTGAACTAATGTATTTGTACAGTCTAATTTGTATGTTTTTTTTTGTACCATCAGCTTATGATATGTTCAAGTCCTGGGAAGTTTGTGTTGGGAAGTGTTGTGGGAAGAAGTAATTAAGATGTCAGGTGTGTGCAAGTCACTTTGGTCGGAGCAAGATGGTGTCTACCTTTATAATTGCCTTTTTAAGTCTATATCTGCAAAATGATGTTTCTCCCCCACAAGCCAACACCTCAGAAACTCAGACTTAAAGAAAACTTTGGTTTTTGCACTCATAATTACAACATTGTGATGGCGTTTGTGTGCATTGAGCATATAAATACAATCTTTCTGAAATGACTTGCCATCATTATGCCCCACTCATGGTTAGGTTTAGAGGTTTAGGACCAGATTTACTAAACAGGGCGAATTAGCATTAGAACGCAATTCCATAAAGGCACCGATGGGAGGGGGAAATTCTGCGTGTGATTTACTGACAATGCGCACATTAAAGAACACAGACGCAGCCTGATCATTTCCATAACGACCAGCGCAATCTACCAAGAGCAGCGCAAATTACCGCCTGCTTTAAGACATGCTTTTTTTGGGCGTTAAATAATGACACGAATATCAGTAATTTTACGAGCGCAAACATTAGTAAATCATGTTGCGTGATTCATTTTAAGACTTTACTCCCATAAATTTTGCGTCTGAAAGGGAAACTCCTACAAATGCATATTCAGTAATGTCAGGTGCAAAATTAACTGTGTCCACACCTTTTCAGCGCTAATTCTTCACTGCGCGTCTTTAGTAAATCCTGACATTACTATTTTAACGGCAAAAGACGGTTTGCGCTGGCACAAGCAGTTAGTAAATCTGGCCCTTAGATGCTTACACTTTTTTTAAAAAATTGTGTTTCTGTACAAATCACATTGTATGAATTCATACAAATTCGCCACCTCATATAACAGTTGCATGAGGTTGTGTTGAAACAAACAACAAATCATTATTTTAGGGTGCAGCAAGGTTCAGTTCAATCCAAGAAGCAACCTTGCCGTTTGTCCCACTAGAGTCTTTCAGTTAGCAACTCCTCTGAATAACACTTGTGGTTATCGCCTCTCTGTTAAACACATCAGAGCATGTGTGCTGCCTGGTCGTTGCGATTTACAGACCCTGAAGAGCGGTGACTTTAGCGGAGTCAATATTTATCAAGTAGAGTAGTCAAGGGCAGATCCTGCTCAAATCCGTTTATATCGCCCCTTGAGGGAGGTGCCAGGAAGTCTTAAAACTCCCTTCGACAGGATGTTTCCTTTTAAACAGCAACATGTGCTCTGATCTCTTCATGTCTCAATAACAGTGTGCATGTTTTGTCTGCACCTGTGTGTTTCTGTACACTTGTATACAGTTTGCTGTGGCTTGTTATGTCTGGGTGCTTTGAAAGGACGTAATGACTTTTTCTTTCTTGTTTCAGATCTTCGAGAATAAAGGAGCCATGATGGGCTGTTCAAACCCCCATCCTCACTGTCAGGTACGCCGTCACCTCGTTACTTCATTGGTGTCCCCTTTTTCTAGCCCTCCTCCTGCCAATTAGCGTTTGCCCCTGTCGACTCACTGAGGCATAGAGCCCTGAAATGCTGCTCTGTGGATTAAGACGTATCCGCTGCAGTCTTCGACCATCTGGAATGCCTTTTTTTTTAGGCTGGAATAGGTTTTTAACTGTCACCTCAGTGGAGAGACTGCTGATGAGATGCGGCTAATGCAAGCAGGAGCTTAAAAAGCCAATTAGGGAAGTACAGAGATGTTCCAGGGAAAGATGTCACCGAAACTGTCTTCCTGCTAGAAAATTACTCTCGGCTCTCGCTCTTGGGTTTGTCTTGTGGGGATTCTGGGATTTTATTTTTTAAAGGAGGTTGCTGGGATGGCAATGGGGTGGAAAACATTGCTGCTTTTATCAGTTTGATAGCGTTCAGTGTAAATGATGTGTTTTATTGACATCTTCATGACTCAGAGCAGCAAGGAACCTCTGTTTCCTCTCGTTTCCCTTTTTCTGGCTGTCTGTCTTAGCCTTGTTTCTTCTAAGCGCAGGAAGCCTGTCACTGTCACAGCAAGCCTAACTCGCTGGGTTGGCCGCACACTGAGCTGAATTCGTTTATGGCTGTGTCTTCCACTAGGGGACAGTAGAGGATTTTTAGATGGGTTTTACGTGAGCTCTGTTTAAAGTAGCTGTCAAAAACCACTCATATTTTCCATATCATACTTTCTTTATAATGAACCACACCTGAAGAATGAAGGTTTTATGGTCATACCATAGATTTATGGTTTACCAGCTTTCATGTATTTCTCAGCCTCATCAAATCTGATTTCTGGTGCCGATGCGCTGCAATGTGAACCAGCTTGTTAGGTTGTGATTGATACGGTTTAGATGGCTGGAGAAAGTGAACTTATTCTGCAGTTGCAGGAAATTTCATTTTTGTAACACAACACCAAAAATAAATGCAGTGCTATTATCAATAACAGACATTAAAAGAAAGTTGAAAATTAAATAAATGTAACAAAACACCTGAAAGTAAGCTAAAATACACTTTCATGACTCTAACTTGTAGTTTTTAAGAAACTGTATCAAATAAAACTTGATGGTATTATAAAACTTGAAACCTTAACAATCCACCTGCATTAAATGAAAATGAAATGAAACTAAATGAAACTAGATATCAGCAGTATTATTTAGTATAATTTATATACTATTTTAGTATTTATTCTTATTTTGATTTAGCTTTTATGTTTTCATTTTAAATTTAGTTAACGTTTTAGTAATTTAGTTATGCGCTTTTGTGATTTTATTAGCTTTTTATATATATTTCTGTGCAGCTTTAATACATTTTTAAGTTTTATTTAATTCATTTAACTATTTTAGCTCATTTTACTAGCTTATATTATCTAAACTATTTTAATTTCAGTTCCCAAGACAACATTTTTAATTTTTATATAAGTTGTTTTTTTTAAGTTTGTTTTCATCTAATATTTCTGTTTTATTTCATTAACAAATGCCATTTAATAGTTTATAGTTAATAGTTTTAGTTAACAACAATAACACTGAATAACAATAACAGTAAGATTAACTTAATAACTTATTAACTTAATTAACCTATTTACTTGTGCTAGTTTAGCTTAAACATAAAAATGCTAACACTATAATGAAACTAAAATAAAAAACAAAAATAAGCGGAAACATTAAGCTAATTCAAAAGCACAAATCCAAAATGGAACTAAAAACAAGATTAAAAATCCATTCCAGTCATATTGTAGTTGTCTCTGCATATCAAACTGGAGTAGGACAACATATGTGGACATTGAACAAATTACATGCTTTTTTTCAGGTGGATTTTTTTTTTGCACTAAATGTTAATAGACCCTTTAGCAGCACCACATTAGACTAGTTTCCTTGGCAACAGCTCATCCATGCATCATACTGTCAGTATGACAACACATCCACCCCGCGTCCCAGTATGTGCTGGACATGACATCAATCATCGACCTCTAACATAAATCAACCTCCCAGCATACTCAGGCTCAGCCCAGATAGAATCAGCCGTAAGCCGCTCTTAAGTTTCACATATGATCTTATCAATGGACGCAGCTAAATACGAGTAAATAAATCCCCTCCCTGTCTGTGTGTGTGACCCCGTGGAGAGACCACAGCTATGTGTGGCTTAGGTCTATGTTAGCCGGCAGGAGTCGAGCTTTACCCAGCATGCCCTGGGAGAGATGGATAAGCCGCGTGTATCCGGCTGCCCACCTTCTCTGGGATGAGAGTATTTGTGGAGAGGGAGCGAGTGAGCGAGCGCTCGCGATACAGCAGGCTGTCTGTGTTGATCTGTGTCTCTTTCTCTCTGTCTGTCCCACGCTTTCTCATATCATCCGTAACCACCCACCCCTGAACAAACACAAAACATCAGCTCTCAAAACAGAGACTCATCTGTCTCTTGAAACGATTATCGTGCTGCTGTTTTGTGAAATTTAAAACATTGCGTCTCAGGGTCTTTTCACACTTTTTGGCTCATTTCAGGGCTCGTGTGAATGTTAGCTTATATGTGAATGGTCAAAATGGACTCCAGATACTTTAAAGGAATAGCTGCCCCAAAAATGAAAACTTCCTGAAAATGTACTGACCCTCAGGGCATCCAAGATGTAGATGAGTTTGTTTCTTCATCAGATTTGGAGAAATGTAGCATTACATCACTTGCTCAGCAACAGATCCTCTGCAGTGAATGGGTGCCGTCAGAATGAGAGTCCAAACAGCTGATAAAAACATCACACTAATTCACAAGTAAACCACACCACTCCAGTCCATCAATTAATGTCTTATGAAGCCAAAAGATTCATTTTTGTAAGAAACAAATTCATTATTAAGGAAATTTCTCCAGTGAAAAAGTTGTCTTGTCTGAATAAGGTGAGAGATCTGCCCAGGTCAAACACCGTTTACAAACCAAAACAGCTCTAAACAAATATGTTCCTGGATTTTGATGTGAGAGACAACCAGAGATGGACTTTTTCACTGGAGGAAGTGGTATTATGGATTATGAACTCATATTTTGGTCAGAAGCGATGGTTTAAAGTTAAAACGTCTTAATAATGGATTTGTTAAAAAAAAACAAAAAAACAAACAAACAAAAAAAAAAAACAACGGAGCTTTTTGCTTCACAAGACATTCACTGATGGACTGGAGTCGTGTGGATCACTTGTGGATTATTGATCATTTCAGGAGCCATTTCATCCATTCTAAATGGAAAGTGCATTAATTATTATTTAAATGTGACATAATCATTATAATAATTTTTATTATGTAATGATATTCAAGAGGGCTGTTTTCCACAAAAAAGTGGGAGTGGCAAATGAACTTACACTCAGCCACAACTAAATGGATTTTTAAAAAATCTGAATATCTGAAATATCTATTTTAAGGTCAAGAATAGTGTAAATGAACTTTTTGGTTCTGTTTGTGATAACAAACTTAAGGGCCAGTCACACTTCACTTTACGCTCCCTTGATTTCCATTCTTACGCAATGCAGGAGACAGGAAATGCAAGCATTCCAAAGTTCAAGTTTGGTGAACACTGACCTGTGAATTTGGAGAAATTGCACTCTCTGTGCACCGTTGTGACTGCAGCATTAGCCATGTACAGTATTTCCCCTCCAGACCCCTTTAATCCAAACCGAATTTAGACTCAGAAGGTGGTCTGCAGGTAGTTTACTTTTAGTTACTTATGTTCACTTTTAGTCACTTTTAGGTTTATAATAGGCTTATAACATATAATATGAACACAAAACAGGTTCAAATAATTTTTTTTATTTTATATTCTGTCGAAAATAAAGGTTCTATATTTTTGTCATTTGTCAATACATTTGTCATTACTGACATGCATGTTCGCAGATATGTAGATAGAATTCTAAATACATATAGAGTATTTACTACTGTTTGGGGTCAGTAAGATTTTTTTTTATGTTGTTGAAAGAAGATTCTTATGTTTACTAAGGAAACAGATAAAATAGTAATGTTTAGTTTTCTTTTGTATTTATTTATTTTTTAAATATCTTTACAAATAACTGTTATTCTGCTTATACCATGGTCATTTGCCAGAATTTACAAGTTAAAGCTGTTAATGATGTTTGCAGCACAGTATTTGACTGGAAGGGTGAAAATGGCGGTTATTTTCGTCAGTTAAGGCTTGTTAGCTCTAGCATTCTGCCTGCTTCAAATCAGACATAGAGATGAAATAGTGCGGTAAGAACACATTTATATGAATGAATGAATTATAGCATGGATTTGAATTAAATAACGAGAGAGAGAAAGAGAGGGAGAAAGGGATGAAAGTTCCGTGTGTGAATTACCTGCATCTTTGCGTCTCTTTCTCTACAAACAATGAATCTGTGAGTTTAGTTACTTCAAAACAGGGATTTTACCCCCTCATTGCTGAAGAATATAATGCAGAGATCCAGTATTTAAGGGTTTTTATTAATAAAAGTCATGGGGCAGCATTGACAACACGTTTCTGTGCTCCTGAATGTTTCTGTGTGTGCACTATGTGCGATCTGTGTGTGTTTGTGCATGTCAGTGAAAGCAGTGCATTAATATAGAACTGACTTGAAACTACCTGTGCATTACTTACACATTAAAAAGTTTTAATACCCAGCCAATCATAATCGAGTATTCAGACAGACCACGGTATAAATAAAAAAAAAGTTTGAAGAACAGCATTTATTTTAAATATAAATCCATATAAATTATAAATGTCATTATAAATTACATTATAAATGTACTTTATTGTCATTTTTGACCGATTTAATGCATCCTTGCTGAACAGAAGTATCGAATCCTTGAAGAAGAAAAAAAACAACTTACTGACCCTAAACTTATAAATGGTATTGTAAATATAAACTTTTATACTTACAATAAACTATAGTTCACCTTTTATGCAACATACCATGTGAACCAGAGGAGATGGACACTCTTTCACTCAAGTTTTATCCTGCTTGTTGGCTGAAATAGTCAGTCTGAGGTTAAAATGAAGCCAGATTGAGGAAATAATGCTGTCAACATGATGCATCACACTGCTAGGATGGAGATTTTGGTATAAACAGAAATCTAGTTTTAATTTTAATAATAATACTAATACATAATTTCCACAAAATTTGATAAATAGCTGGTTGCCAACCAATTCCCTTCTGAAAAATGTATTAAGAATTGCATAGACAGCAAATCTGACAGCTAAATTAGTGGTTTGCTGGTTGATTGAATCAATTCACTGCTAAGAAATGCAAAAAAAAAAAAAAAAATGTTTTCTTGGTTTAAACATCAAATGTGTGTAGAACCTCTCAAGATGAGGGATATTTTCACAGAGAATTTAAAAGCCAGAGCTCACAGTTTTTCCATCTCTGAGAACCAGCAGCAAACAACCTGACTTGACAAACAATTATGATTAGACACTGAAAAACTGTAAAAAAAAGAATTAACAATATATTTTTTTAAAGATTCTATTAAATTTCCCAAACCCATTCTGGTGACGGCATCTCCGGTTTATCCCTACGTGAACGTACGTCGCGTATAATGTCGTCTTATCTGTGAATTTACATACACAGCTAGCAGTAGGGATAACAGAGAAATAGCAAGGAGAAAGATTGGCGGTCAGCAGTGAGGTGTGATTGACGTTCTCTTGGAACTCTGGCTGATGCCTTTCCAAACTCAAGTTAATCTGCCGCTCTCCGCGAGCTCCGACACAGGCAGGAAATAAATAGTATACGCATACGTCAGGAAACGTCAATCATCTGAGCCATCTGTTAAGAACAGACGTATGAAAACTCTGGAGAACTGTAGCCTTCACATATCGCCTGCAGGTCAGGCCTGAAAATCATAGCGCCACGCTTCTTTTTAATATCTGTGATGTTGTCACTGCTAGCATATTTACTGACTGTGAGACGTGGTTTCTTTATGGTTTTTTTTTGTGCTCTGCTGTTCTTGAGAGTGATGGACCGCTGTCTGGCGTTTTATTTCGCCGAGGTTCATAAACGTGGCCTCTAGGGCCGCCGGACGGGTGCGTGAAGACTGCACGATTAGTTCCCCCTCCGTCCATCTCCTCGTTCTCGACCCTCCTTTATCACTGCTGACATTCAAATCAGCAGCCAGAATACAGAGGAGCTGCCGACCGCTCGGATTTGGCTTGTTTAAAGCCATACCAGATTCCCATGGCCGCCCGGTATTATCTTTAAAAACAGAGAGAGAGAGATGGGCTTTATGATTTCACTGCCGCAAAGGATTTTATTTCATTTTAGATATTTAATTGGAATTCTTGGGAAAATGGACTCGATTAAATGAGTGTTTTTCTTTTTCGCCCGTCTACAAGGACTTAATATTTAATGCATAAGCACACCGGCCTCATTTTCAATAGCTCTCTGAGTAAAGTGCTTACCTGTGTGAACTTTTCTAGCCTCAAAGGTTGCGTGGAGCTCTGAGGGAATAGCGCTGTCATTAAGTACGCATAACTAAAGGCCTTCATGTGAACGGGCGTGAAAGCAATTATGAAAACGATGATACCGAGAGGGCTTTTTTAAGTAGTCATCACCTCGGGCTGAAGAACCTGTTGACTTGCTGTACCTAAATGCCCCACTTAAGGTGCGTTCACACTGACATCGTTTTGCAACAGAAAACCACCAGAGGGCTTTTATCTTCAGTGGATCTTGATTGTGAAACATGAGAAGAATTAGATTCTGTGTAAATGCTTTGTAAAGCACAAAATGTGACAGTTTGGGAAATAATAGTTAGAACGATTGGTGGTTTGGGCAAACACCAGTGATGATTAGCGACAAGACAAAGGTGAGCACAATTGAACTTTATGCAAATGAGCAGAATGACTAGCAATTATTACCACATTTGAGTTAAAATGCCTTCTACTGACCTGCTATATTTACATGTATGCATTTAGCAGACGATTTATACAAGCAATGTATAAAAGAGAAACTAAGTAATTTTACAGAGTAAACAATAGTCAAAACAAAAGTAATACACAATGTCAGGTTTATAAGACAATTCGATTATGACGCAAGCTGGAGAAATGTAGAGTTTTTGTAAGTCTATTCTATTCTATTCTATTCTATTCTATTCTATTCTGTTCTGTTCTGTTCTGTTCAGTTCTATTTGGGTGGAGGTTCGTTCCACCACAGAGGAACACAGAGGGGAAATGTAGAGTTTGTAAGTTTTTGTAGGTTTTTTTGGAAGTAATTTATTTTATTTTATTTTATTTTATTTTATTTTATTTTATTTTTTTTATTTTAGGTTATTTTATTTTATTTTATTTTATTTTATTTTTATTTTTTTATTTTAGGTTACGTTAGGTTAGGTTAGGTTAGGTTAGGTTAGGTCCATGCCACCACAGAAGAACAGAGAGGGTGAACGTTTTGGAAAAGAAATTGAAAGTTTGTTCACTAAAAGTAATACTATTAAACACAGTTTTCTTAATTGAAATAAAACTGAAAATAAATTAAATTTGCATAGAAATATAAAAAAAAAAACCTGACAAAAGCATATAACAAAATTACAAAAATGTAATGTAAAAATGAAAACTAATTCAAACTTTTAAATTTTTATTAAAATATGAATAAATATTAGAATTGTATATAAATAATACTAAATTAAACTTTTGCTATGTAGTAAATTTTCATGTTTAATGGAGTTGGATTGTTAAAATTGTTTTAGCAAAACTCACAACAAACTGTAATGGGCCAACTATAATCAACAAAGTTAATGGGAGCTGGTTTGACCATAGTTTATTGATTATGATTCTGCTTCTGATTAATGAATTCCAGCTTAACTATTCAATTAACTGTACTCTGAGTAGTTTTAAGGAAGAAATATTTCTAAAAAAGAAACACAATTCTATTTCCAAATGTCTGAGTATTTTAATTTCGATAATAAATAAATAAATTGTTCTTGCAAAATTTGTTTACATAGAATTTTTATGTATTTTTAACAGTCTTTTCAGAGACTTTATTAACTGTATGTGTTTAATTGACTAAAAAAGAACTGGCTCATACTGTGAGAGTCATTTGGTCGGAAATTGTTTGGATTCTGGTTTGCACTGTATGGTTTTGATTCACTAAATTGAATCAGGTTCAGAATCTTTTTTTTTTTTTTTTTGAGAATTGAACAATTGCTAGTTACTTTGTTTTTATCCTCTAAAAAGAGTCACATGAGACTTAGATTACACTATTTTGTTGGATGATGTTTGTTTATGACAAACTAGGCCATTAGTTCAAGAATATTTCTACACACTCTGTATGTTTTGAGCTGTAGATTCAGTGGCAGTGTTGTGGTGGCGCTGATATAAATGCAAGGAACATCATCGTAGTATTCAAATGTGATTTACGTAAGTGTAGTTTTAGGAACAATTTACACAGACATTTGCTCTGCTTATTTTTCATGAATGAGGCTTGATGTTACACAGTTTTGCACTAAGCAAATCTTAATTGCCTAATTATTGGTGAACAGCAGGTGTGCCTCTGCTCCACACTTTCCCACAATGTCATGGAACACGACTTGGAAAAACATCTTTGAAAAGCATCCAACAGTGATTCATATTCTGTAAACACTGAATCTTTCAGTCTTCTTTAACCCAGCTCTATTCATCTGCTTTTAATGCAGGCGCTGGCCGCTTCTGAGCTCCCTTGTAGAAATCACCCTAAATATGTTGAGGTGATTGGAGATGTGACCCACGAGTAATGATTCGTTTTCTTTTCAAAACCCTTCATTTTCAGAAATCCAAGCAAGCTCAGACATTTTGGCCCATCTCCTCGAGAAGCAGAATAAACACGGACAAACAAAGTGCTGCTCGCTTCCAGATGTTTGTTGGAAATGGCTCTCATTGCCGAGGCCTTTAAAAAGAACAACCTTGATTTTTCTCAAGTGTTATTTAATTTTTACTGCATTATAAAAGTGAACTGCATGGGGAAAAGCATGTTCCTAAATGAAGCAGTGATGTTGGATGTAGGTGATCTAATGACTCATTTTCATTCTTTCTTATGATGATTTCAACACTTTTGGCTGCAAGTGTCTTGTTTTAGCTCTAATGTTTCAGAACACACTAGTATGACTGATTTCTCTGGACATTATTTGGTTTCACTGCACTGAAGGTATTTAGCATCCATATGGAAGTTAGAATTTACCTTATTTACTTTCTTAATGCACATTGCTGCTCTTACTAAAAGTGATTCATGGATCCACGTTATTTAAATAATGAATAAATAATAAAATAAAATAAATAAAATAAATAATACAAATAAGCAAATAATACATGTTTGTCTTTGTAATCTTTAATTAAATTGTGATATTTTTATGCCCTTATTTTGACCATAAAGAGAAACTGTAAGAAATGTAATTTATTTCTTGATGGTAAGGATGCAAAATTAATAATTAATAACTTAAATAACTAAGATTAACAACCTAATAATTGGATAAAAGCATATGCTAAATGAATAAATGTAAATATAAATGTACAAATTTTGATGGCTTTTGTTGTAATGTAAAACAAAATTGCCATTATTTTTGTTCAATACACTGTAAAATTTAATTTTATTTTTTCCCCCTGAAATTGTAAATAAAGATTATTGGAGTATGTTACAAGAAAATACTATTTCAGTCTTTCTACTTGAAAATGTAGAAATATTTCTAAGTTTAATTCAATGAAATACATTCATATTATTTGTAAAAATGTGTGAAATTTAGCAATTTCTGATTGAAAATTGTTTCAACCACAACCCTTTTCAGTGTACTGGATTTTACAGTGAAATTATTTTTATTCTTATTTTAATTTTTATTTAGTTATCTTTGTATTTGTATTTACTAATAATAACACCAACAAAACAACAACAGCAAAAAAAAACAAAAAACAAAACAAAACAAAACAAAAAATTATTATTATTAATAATAATAATAATATATTAATAATATTAATGAACAATATAATATAATATATTAATAATATTAATAATTATTTTATATTGCATTTTAAATGACAATTTTTGTCTGAAAAATCACATTTTTTCCCCCCTCCAAATAGTGCAGCTCTTGCTGGGTTTGAATTTCTAACTTTGTTAAATAAAAACCCATCTGTCAAAGCGAAGATGTCTGAAATGTGTCAGAAGATGTCAAAGACAAGGCGTGTCAGTTGTGTAGCTATAAACCAGTTTTAATAGTCTTACAGAAGAACTGGGACGAGGATATTCAGTCGTTCGTGCCTTTTGATGAAAGGCTTCAGTCAAAAACTTGTTTAACCCGAGAGGTCAGATCAGTCTCAAATGTGCATTTAGAGCCGCGGAGCTTGACTTTAAGACCCAAATCAATGGTTCTCGCAAGAAAACCGAGGTCAAAGAATCTCTCCGAGGTATGTATTAGATTCTGTAGGAAGTGCATGCTTTAAAAAAGAGTGTGGCAATACTTCTATTTGCAATCAACGGTCTGTAACCCAGGAGAACTCGGTTCTCACAGAGAGTCTAATTTATCATTTAACTAGAGAGCTCATTTTCACAGTTGCTTTTTTAAATTATTTTTGGCAGCAGGCAAACAGAAATTTGTCTCTTGATTATAACAACTGCTCCCTCGTGGATTATGATGGATTATGGAAACGTACACAAGAATTAGAATTAGCTTCTCTGTGATTGACTGTGATCTTTAAACTTCTCCAGTCATGTCACATTAGTCAGGATGACCACGCACACAGGTGTTCAAATTCATTCTGCCATTTATCACCACAGACTCATTTTCATCTAGCTCGACTCTAAAAAATACATTCTTTCCGAGCGTTTCATCCTGTTTTGTTTGCGATGTTGTCATCCTTCACAACAGTTGGTGAGTTTGCAATGATGAAAAGCTAGATGTATGTGTTGGAAAACTTTACCCACTGCTGTTGAAAAGAGACTATTTATTAGACCTCTAAATGCCAAATGAATGCAGTTGGATGCATTTCTGAAACTTTAAGTGCGAGCAGAACAATCAAATGTAATTTAGTTTTTATTGGGTACTGAATGTGGTCTGAGTTGAGGGAAGACGTACTGCTGGGGCTGGCAGGTGTTTTGGCAGCTGATGTCGCTGGTTTCGGCCTGTTGGTTTCTAATGGATGTTTGGATTGAACGTGCAAAGGCAGTGCGGGACTGTGACCTTGACATTTCACAAGCTCAAGTGTCTTTTCTTTTTCAGTCTTTTCTAGAAGATAATTGCCATTTGGCTGCAGCAACTCTGAAAATTAAATTTGAGCTGGTTTCTGCCAAAGAACTAGTATAAGTAGAAAACGTTGATGTGGTTATGCAGTACTTTCATAACAATACATTTAATGCTTTACAGTTTGTTTAGATTAATGAAATATCATGCAATAACATGAAATAGTTTCTATACAGGTGCATCTCAATGAATTAGAATGTCGTGGAAAAGTTCATTTATTTCACTAACTCAACTCAAATTGTGAAACTTGTGTATTAAATAAATTCAATGCACACAGACTGAAGTAGTTTAAGTCTTTGGTTCTTTTAATTGTGATGATTTTGCCTCACATTTAACAAAACCCACCAATTCACTATCTCAACAAATTAAAATATGGTGACATGCCAATCATCTAATCAACTCAAAACACCTGCAAAGGTTTCCTGAACCTTCAAAATGGTTACACAATAGCCTATACAATCATGGGGAAGACTGCTGATCTGACAGTTGTCCAGAAGACAATCATTGACACCCTCCACAAAGAGGGTAAGTCACAGAATGTCATTACTGAATGGTTGGCTGTTCACAGAGTGCTGTATCAAAGCATATTAAGTGAAAAGTTCACTGGAAGGAAGAAATGGGGTAGGAAAAGGTGCACGAGCAACAGGGATGACCACAAGCTTGAGAATACTGTCAAACAAAGCTGATTCAAACACTTGGGAGAGCTTCACAAGGAGTGGACTGAAGCTGGAGTCAGTGATCAAGAGTCACCACGCTCAGACGTCTTCAGGAAAAGGGCTACCAAGCCACTTCTGAAACAGAGACAATGTCAGAAGCATCTTACCTGGGCTAAGGAGAAAAAAACTGGACTGTTGCTCAGTGGTCCAAAGTCCTCTTTTCAGATAAAAGTAAATTTTGCATTTCATTTGGAAATCAAGGTCCCAGAGTCTGGAGGAAGACTGGAGAGGCACAGAATCCAAGCTGCTTGAAGCCCAGTGTGAAGTTTCCACAGTCAGTGATGAATTGGGCTGCCATTTCATCTGCTGGTGTTGGTCCATTGTGTTTTCTGAAGTCCACAGTCAACGCAGCCATCTACCAGGACATTTTAGAGCACTTCATGCTTCCTTCTGCTGACAAGCTTTATGGAGATGCTGATTTTATTTTCCAGCAGGACTTGGCACCTGCCCACACTGCCAAAAACACCAAAAGATGGTTAAATGACAATGGTGTTGGTATGCTTGACTGGCCAGCAAACTCACCAGACCTGAACCTCATAGAGAATCTACGGGGTATTGTCAAGAGGAAGATGAGAGACACCAGACCCAACAATGCAGATGAGCTGAAGGCCACTGTCAAAGAAACCTGGGCATCCATACCACCTCAGCAGTGCCACAAACTGATCACCTCCATGCCATGCCAAATTGAGGCAGTAATTAAAGCAAAAGGAGCCCCTATCAAGTATTGAGTACATATACAGTAAATGAACATACTTTCCAGAAGGCCAACAATTCACTAAAAATGTTTTTTTTATTGGTCTTATGAAGTATTCTAATTTGTTGAGATAGTGAATTGGTGGGTTTTTGTTAAATGTGAGCCAAAATCATCACAATTAAAAGAACCAAAGACTTAAACTACTTCAGTCTGTGTGCACTGAATTTATTTAATACACGAGTTTCACAATTTGAGTTGAATTACTGAAATAAATGAAATTTTCCACGACATTCTAATTCATTGAGATGCACCTGTATATACAATATCTACACATACATGCAAAGTTCAATTCAACTTAACAATACAGTTAGTTTATGTGGTATGTTCAAACAAGAATTAATGAAAAGTTGTATATTAATAAATTAACGTTATTGTAGATTAATACATGTTAAAAATAGTTTTTGTGTGTGATGCCTAAAGCATTAACTAATATGAATGAATTGAACCTTATTGTAAAATGTTACACAATATATGCTCACCAAGGCTACAGTAAAAACAGTAATATTGCGAAATAGTTTTATAAGAATATATGTAAAATTGTAATGTATTCCTGTAATCAAAGCTGAATTTTCAGCATCATTACTCAAGTCTTCAGTGTCACATGATCCTTCAGAAATCATTCTAATATGCTGATTTGTTGCTCAACAAACATTTATTATCATTGTACATAATATTTCATTATATGTATTATTATGTATTATTATTATTATCAACAGTTGTGTTGCCTAATTTAAAAAAAACAAAAAAAACAAAACAAAAAAAAAAATCATGGACACATGGCTGTTAAGTAAGCAAAAATGATCAGTTTAATTCACATTTATTGTCAAAAGTATCCTGGTTAGATTTCATCTTACTGTATGTGCTTCATATAATACTATAGAAAATTTGCCACTGTTTCTTTAAATACTGAATGTACTGATATTGAATTAATCCAAATCTATAATTAGTCTTTTACGCATTATGGGCCAGATTTACTAACAGCTTGCGCCAGTGCAAACCGTCTTTTGGCATTAAAATAGCACTGTCATGATTTACTAAAGTGATGAATTAGCTCTGCAAAGACGTGGACACAGTTATTTTTGCACCTGACCTTATTGAATATGCATTTGTAGGAGTTTCCCTTTCAGACACAAAATTTATGGGAGGAGAGTATTAAAATGAATCACATAACGCGATTTACTAATGTTTGCGCTCGTCAAATTACTGGTATTTGCGCCATTATTTAACGCCCAAAAAAGCATGTCTTAAAGCAGGCGCTAATTTGTGCTGCTCTTGGTAGATTGCGCTGGTCATTATGGAAATGATCTGGCTGCGTCAGTTTTTCTTTCATGTGCGCATTGTCATTAAATCACATGCAGAATTTTTCCCTTTCCATCTGCGCTTTTATGGAATTGCGCTCTAACGCTAATTTGCCCTGTTTAGTAAATCTGGCCATTAAAGTCATAATAAAATGTATTTTTTATTTAATCAAAATGTATCACTTTTTGAGGTATTTGCACCTCAAAATTTACCTCACGTTTAAAATGTAATCAAAATTGACGTACTTTCTTAGTATACTTTCCTTGTGTTTTGTGCATGATTTGCATTAGCATTAGCATTAGTATTGCGATATGTCAAGATGCTCTCAAAAGTGAACTTTACTTTCTTTATCAAAACTGGCCTTAAAGACAGAGTGTTTCAGGAATATTTTTCCAACAATTTGCTACAAACTCAAACTGAGAAAGCTGAAAGACAACCGAAATAAACATCTGTAGCTTGCAGTGTGTGTTAGCTGCATTAGCCATTTTAGCATACACATATAGCTACAGACTTCGAAAATCCATTTGAAATACTACACCATCCACTTATTTTTGATATACCACTTTGGAAGTACCGTGATTTGGAATTAACTGCAAAATATTCTGTGGTAAATTCATGGTAAAGACCCTTGAGTGAGTCTTCCATGTGTGTGTGGCACTGCTTTAAATTGCTAAAATTGAACATCTCCATGCAGAAAATCGCATTTGTCTCGGTAGTGAGTAATGACCAAGTTTCTTTCCTCAGGAAGATACGTTTGTGGAGAGCTCTTGTGGGAGTTCCGTTTTGAGGAGAAGTATCGTAAAAGCAGAATCTCTCTCAGCAGCCTTTTTTGTTGAAGATGTATGGGAGATGGTGTCAGAACTCTCTCTGGGCAGCTGGAAAGACGAATGTTTTAAAGTGTCTTTTCCAATTGCTTTCCCTAAATCATCTCTACGAGGCTAAAGATGGGAGAAATGTTATCGGCAAGTACCAACTCCACTAGTTGCGAAGCATAATTGGATGTGTTTCTGTGCTCTCCGTGCTTCGCTGGCCACATACTGTACTTCGCTATCAATTTGCATACGTTAAATACGGGCCTGCTTTGCGGTTCTAGTTATTTTTATAGCTGGAAGGGATTTTTTTTGTGATTATGTACGGCCGAAATGTTGTTTTTGTCCCTGAAAGCTGTCCTAAAGGTTTTTCTGTATCAACAGAGTCTTATTAGTCTGACTTCCCACACAGGTTCAAGTCTTTGTGGTATTCCTGTTTCTCTTTCCAGGTTTGGGCCAGTAATTTTCTTCCCAACGAAGCGGCGCTGGCAGAGCGCAGTCAGAGAGACTTCCTGCAGAAGCACGGAGAGCCTTTGCTGGTTCAGTATGCGCGAATGGAGGCAGAAGCACAGGTAAAACACCCACATAAGACACAGTTCATAGCCTTCAGCAGTCTGTCAGCATTAAAACTTCCTAAAGACAGTTTGTAAAGGCTCTCAGTACCATAGTGTGAGTGCTTCTGACAGCCCTGCTGAGGGAAAAAAAACAACACAAACCAGTCTAAGGTGGTTAGCAGGTCTTGGCTGGCCACCGAACTGGTCAGAATGGTGTAGTTTGATGGTTTTAAAGTGGTTTTGGGGACTTCTCAGCTGGTAAGCTTCAAGTGAAACCTTTATGGACCCGTTTGAGGCATTTACACTAGTGTTTTGTGATACACCACCTAGGGCTGAGCGATAAAACAATATCATATTGAGTTGTGATAACATTTATGTCAATAACTATGATAAGCTCTGGACCATATGGGTTAATCTAATAGCAGAAATCAGTGCAACAACAGCTAGTCAGTGCTTGTTACTAATAGTCTAACTCTGCATGTTCTCCACATCTCTGTGTGAATGAATGGTGCGGTTTCTTCTGATACATAAACTCAAACATATGCAACGCTCGCTGTGTTTTCAGCATCTGCGTCTCAATATATGAAGACTTGAACACATAAACTTCATCTCCAGAGTTGCTCAGACAGTCACTTTAGTAGATTTACAGTTTAATTTGTGGGGAAAAAAAAAAGATAAGAAAAAACTAGCGTCAAATACATACTGAAACTGAAAAGTCAAAATGAAAGACCTTCACGACAACCTGTCAAAATATATATATACAGTCATGTGAAAAAGTTAGGACACCCTATTGAATTCCACGGTTTTCCATATCAGGACATAATAAAAAATTATCTGGTCCTTGGCAGGTTGTAAAATTTGGAAAATAAAACCTGAACAAAAACACAGGACATATCACACCGTGCCATTATTTATTTAGTAAAAATAAAGCCAAAATGGAAAAGCCATGGGTGACAAAGTTAGGACACCCTTACTGTTAACAGAAATTAAGAGGGTAAGTAGCAGTCAGGCACTGCTAATCAAATGCCTTTGATTAACTGTTCATCAGCAAGTGTGAGCACCTCTATAAAAGCAGAAGATTTGGTAGTTTGCTGGTCTGGAGTCTTCAGGTGTGTGTTAACACAATGCCAAAGAGAAAAGGCATCAGCAATGATCTTAGAGAAGCAATTGTTGCTGCCATCAATCTGGGAAGAATAATACGGCCATTTCCAAACATTGTGAAGTCCATCATTCTACAGTGAGGAAGTTTATTCACAAGTGGAAGACATTCAAAATAGACACCAATCTTCCCAGGAGTGGACGTCCCAGCAAATTCACCCCAAGATCAGCAGACATCCCAAGAACTTCACCGCAGACTCTACAGGCCTCAGTTAACATGTTAAATGATAAAGTTCATGACAGTACAATTATGAAAAGACGGGACAAGTATGGCACGTATGGAAGAGTTGCCAGAAGAAAGCTTCTTCTGTCTAAAAAAACATGGCAGCACGGTTTAGGTTTGCAAAGTTGCGTCTGAACAAACCATAAGACTTCTAGAACAATATCCTTTGAACAGATGATTCCAAAGTGGAGATGTTTGGCCATAATGCACTGCGCCACGCTTGGTGAAATCCAAAAGAACATATCAGCACAAACACCTCATACCAAAAGTCACACATGCTGGTGGAGGGCTGATGATTTTGGGGTTGTTTTGTAGCCACAGGACCTGGGCACCTCACTGTCATTGAGTCGACCATGAACTCCTCTGTATACCAAAGTATTCTAGAGTCAAATGTGAGGACATTCGTCCAACAGCTAAAGCTTAGCCAAGATTAGGTCATGCAACAGGACAATGATCTCGAGCACACCAGCAAATCTGCAACAGAACGTCTGAAAAGAAGAGAATCAAGGTGTTACAACAGTACAGTCAAAGTCCAGACCTCATCCTGACTCAAATGCTGTGGTGAGAGCTGTGCATAAACAAATGCCCACAAACCTCAGTAAACTGGAGCAATGTTGTAATAAGGAGTGGACCAAAATTTCTACAGAACAATGTGAGAGACTGATAAAGTTATACAGAAAATGATTAATTCAAGTTTTTGCTGCTAAAAGTGGATCTACATGCAATTGAACCATAGGGTGTCCTAAATTTGTCACATGTGGCTTTTCCATCTTGGCTTTATTTACATTAAATAAATAATGACACCGTGTTATATGTCATGTGATGTTGTTCATCTGAGGTTTTATTTTCCAAATTTTAAGAGCTGCCAAGGACCAGACATTTTTTTATGATGTCCTGATACAGAAAACCATGGAATTTAATAGGGTGTCCTAACTTTTTCACATGACTATATATATATATATATATATATATATATATATATATATATATATATATTTTCATAACACTTTGAATACATGCAAGTGTACACGTCTTAATCATTTATTTATCAAAAATGGTTTTAAATATATATTTCAAGGCAAAGAAAATTTATACTAATATCCCGTATTATTAATTCAAAAACAGAGTTTATATTAAAGGAATAGTTCAGCTTCAGTTGGTCCCTATTGACTTGCATAGTGTTTTTTTTTTTTTTTTTTCTCCGTACTGTGGAAGTCAATGGGGACCAGCAACTGAAGGTGAACTTTCCCTTTAACCTTGCCTTGTCCAGGGTTCCCACGGGTCATGGAACTTCTGGAATATCATGGAATTTTAAAAGGTCTATTCCAGACATTGAAAGTCAGGGAATTTTATAGTCATGGAATATCAGGGATTTTTGTTTGTCAACTCCATTCAGTACTCGCGCGCTGTGTTCTGTGTAAATAGCGCACACAGACAGCCGTGACTCTGACATGTGTGAGCCTCCGCATCTTTCTTGCGCCTAAATGGGCAAATACATACAAAAGTTTAAAAATACCCATCTTGGCAAGTAACTTTGTAGCTTTAACAATGGTTAATCTATATTTAATTTATACAGTGGAGTACATGCACCCGTTTGATCGGCCATTTTTTGTTTTATTTCAGAGCATCTTCTGTTCCGTGCTTGCACACAAACTGCACTGCAATCATTTTCCCAAATGCCATTTGTGTGGAAATATTACGTTATTATTTTTATTAGTCTGTAAACGGCCATTAACAGAGGCCAGAGACACTGAAGACGGACGCAAAGAAGAGAAAATACCATCGCAGGCAGAACAAGATCACTGTTCAAGATGCGCGAAATAGGCTATAGGAATCCTAAATATTGATTTTATATGAATGTGTTTCTGAGGGAAACTGGCTGTTTTCAGAAAAGTTTACATGGCGTTTTCTTTTCATCTTGCCTCTGTATAATGCATTTAAATTAGTGTTAATATGCACAGCGCTGCTGTGTTTACAGCGGTAACCAAGGAAATGCTGTATCACTGGTCCATAAGCGCCACCTGCTGTCAGAGAGTGAAACTGCGTCTCATTCAGCCCGTCTGCTGTTTCTGTTTCACGTAGCATAATTTTACAAAGCTGAAGTCACACCATTCTGTTTTACTCCAGATTTTGAAATTATGCCGTCTAATATAAATCAAGCTTTGGAAGGTTTTTTTTTTTTTTTTTGGATAGATTCATGATTAAAATGCAGTGATTGCCTTGCCACTAATTTCAAATGGCAATGAAAAATCAAGGTGCAACACAGTGTGAAGAATGTGCAAATGTTATTTTATAAGTAATTATTCAGTTTCTGTACCTGAACAACACCTACAAACATAAAAACTTTAAACACAATTTAATTTCTATATTTGTGCTATATATTTAATTTTGCTTTTACTTGCAATTTGTTCATTTGTTCTTATTTACTGGCTGTCACTTGTCTTTAATAATGTTTAAACTTTATATTTGTTAGGGTAGTGGTTTTTGCTTTTTTGTATTTTTAAATCCTTAGTGTTGAGCCCTGGGCTATTTTACTTCCTTCCCACTCGTCAACTGGCAATCACTTAAGTCAAATGCAGTCACCAGGTTGTATCGGTTAACTAAGGCAAATATGCCAGAAAATGTTAATTTTTAGGAACTTTGGCTACAAACTGACCACTTCAAAGACTGAGTTTAAAATAAAAGTGTGAAAATATCAAAGTGCATTTAACGGGTAAAAGCAAAAAAACAGCAGCCTGTTTTTCCGTTCATTATAGGTCTTGGAAATTCAGCTTTTTAGTCAGTGAAAGTCAGGGAAAAGTCAGGGAATTTGACATTTGGCTTAGAGTGGGAACCCTGCTTGTCATATATTTTGTCTGATATTTTAAGAGACTTGAGAGTCGTGAGGGTCTGCAGTGGTCCTTGTTATGAAAGGATTTCCTGTTTTATATTATTTTAGTTTTTTTTTTTTTTCTCTGCGTGTTTCTGCATTCTAGTTGCACCACACAACCTTGATTTGGTGGACAAACATTTTTAAATATGTATAATGTTTTAACAACATTACACTTTTATTTTCTTTTTTAGAAAACAAAATTCATAAAATTACAGCACACTACTTAGTAAAGTTTAATAATTTGTAAAGGATTTCATTAACTGATTTTCTGACCCACCAAAAAATATAAAAAACATAAAACATGTTCTCCATAGAAGAGGTGTATTCAAGTGCTTGTTTGTATAAATTTAATTTGTATGTATTTTTGAATAAATTTATAGGTCCATACTGAAAAGAATAAGATATGTCCTCCTTCTCCTTGTTCATAGTATATTGTCTAATTTGATCATGCTTTTAGCTTGTGTAATGTAGTATTCTCTAATGCGTTTAGCACATTTAACCATGTTTAAATCTGTTCTGCTGAAATTCAGTACCAAAAAAGTCTGCAGATTCTGTCTAGTCCTGTCTATTACTGTCTGCCATAACAAGTCGTCCTTTCTTGTTTGCTTGTTTGTGTTCTCTCTCGATTGCAACACCCCCTTGTAAAGCGTGCTCCTCACCCACTGCATGCTTTACAAGGGGGCGTTGGAGTATTAGCATACGCGGCTGAATCTCTAGCACGCTGCTGTGTGTCTCTGTGTGTGTCACCTGGGCCCTGATCATTATATTGCGCTGGGCAGGATGCTGATGGCATGCCGAATCAGCAGGGAAGAGCTGAGCGCACACGGCCCAATCCGCTGCTCTCGCACTTCAGCGCAATCTGCTAGCCAAGCATGCAACGGAACCAGAAAACGCTTTCATTAGCATAGTGAGGCAGACATAATACTGAACTTGGGTAAATCATAAGTAATCAAGGAAAAGATTACCCCCCCCCCCACCCCCCCCACCCCCACAAAAAAGTCATTAATATGAGTAACTATGATGTTAACAAAATCAACATTTAATTATTTATTTAGTTAGTTGTAGATGTAAATTAGTTTTGTAAACATTAATTTAGTAAACAGTATACATTACAAGATGTTTCCTAGTTTTATATTCGGCTTTAATTAATTAGGGGCCAAGCACCAAAGGTGCGTAGGCACCTATTGTATCCATTAGTGTTCTTCTTCTTCTACTTCCGCACAGGAAGTCTATGGCAGCTCAAAGAACTGTATTGTAAAAAGTTGTGATATTTGGCACACAGATAGTGGACAGTCTGAACATTAAGTCTCTAACTGAAACTCTGTAGTGCCACCACTTGTCCAAATTTGCACTCATGTTTGTTTTAATAACTTTCGAACCATAAAGGCTAGAAACAAAAATTGCCGAAAAAAAATATAATAATAATAAAATAAACTAAAACTGAAAAAAAAAACAAAAAAACAAATCAAGTTGATCAATCGAACTGTTTCCAAATAACATGCGAACAAATTTGTTGAAGAGCTCACCAAAGTGGATGTGAGGCTATGGGTCAGATTTGCTAACAGCTTGTGCCAGCGCAAACTGTCTTTAATAGTACTGTCAGATTTACTAAAGACGCGCAGTGAAGAATTAGCGCTGAAAAGGCATGGTTATTTTTGCGCCTGACCTTATTGAATATGCTTTTGTAGGAGTTTCCCTTTCAGATGCAAAATTTATGGGAGGAGAATATTAAAATGAATCACTAATGTTTGCGCTCGTCAAATTACTGGTATTTGCGCCATTATTTAATGCCCAAAAAGCATGTCCTAAAGCAGGCGGTAATTTGTGCTGTTCTTGGTAGATTGCGCTGGTCATTATGGAAATGATCTGGCTGTGTCTGTGTTCTTTAATGTGCGCATTGTCATTAAATCACACGCAGAATTTTCCCTCCCATCAGCGCTTTTATGGAATTGTGCTCTAACGCTAATTTGCCCTGTTTAGTAAATTTGGCCCTAAATCTCTGCAATGCTTTAGCGTATCCAGACCAAACTTATGCTGATATCCCACAATCCTGTGTGTTCCATTCCATGATGGTTGAGCTAAAAAATAAAGATGAAAGTTGTGTTTGGTCAGTTTATGTGTAAGTGTGTATTTCTGACCAACTTTTTCCACTTTTTATGATACTTCAAGCGAGAAATCAGTATTATAGTAATTAAATATTCGCTTAGTTATCACCAAAGCTCGCTCTGTTTTGTTGTAGATCATTAAACCTTTACACTGCCTCAGAAGCAGGTCCGAAATTAGTTTTGTGAGGTGCCTTCCTGCGTAAACATTGCTTGCAAAGTCATTGCCTGATAAGGCAGCGAGGCAACAAGTCAGCAGCTTAAGCTTTCGGATGCAGTCTTGATGTGCGTTATGACAACCATGATCTGAGTTTACCTGTGTGGTTTCAGCACAGTGCCACCTAGCGGTCAGGAGATTTGAAAAAATGCCTATTTTTGCATATAACTTCTGAACGGTTTGGCCAAAAAACTAGTCTCTTTACATTTGGAGCTCTGTTTAGATTCGTTGTGACATTCCGAGTCAAACGATATCCAATTTTCCCTTGGTGGCCGTTTTGGTTGTCAGCCATTTTGAATTTTATGAATGCATTGGCATATTGTTAGGAAACTTGGTATGTGTCTTTGGTACCAAGCCAATTTGTGGCAGCACTACCAAAAATGATAATAAAATTAAAAAAAATGCTAATAACTTTTCAAATTTTTCCTATTGCCATGAGACTTGTCTTGATGGATTCCCTAGATCATGTCAAGAACATCGATACCAATTATGCCACAACTGGCCAAACTTCCTTCGCACTATTTTGATTTATGTTGAAAACCTACTTTTTCTAACACCTCCTAGACCGTTTGTCCGATTTTCACAAATTTGGCTCAGATCATCTTCAGACCACGCTGGCAAACAAACAAACAAACAAACAAAAAAACAAACATGAAATTTAAGTTGATAGATGAAATGGTTTTTATTTAACGCGTCAACAAATTTGGTGGCATGATACCAAATTGCATCTGAGGCTGTCTCTGCAAAGCTTTGACATATTCACACCAATCTTTGTGTGTGCCATTGTCACCTCACACAGAACACACCACATTAATTTGATAACAGCGCCACCTATTGGTCAAAAGTGATAAACCATTAAACAATATTACTAATGATTGAATTTTATGATTTTTCATCCTTTTTGAGTAAAATCACCTTAAAATGTCTTTAATTACTCGTTTCATTTGGTCTGATCGTTCCTGCCATGCTTGCTCCTTATTCTGCCTCTGTTGTGTTTGGCCCCTTAATTGCAGCTTGCAGTTATATTTAAAAATCAATAACTTTACTGTATATTAACACACTTAATGTTATTTATTTATTTGTTGTTTTATTTTTTGTAAATTAGTTTTGCAAGCATTGATTTTGTAAACATTATATAGTCCAAGACTGCATTTCTCAAAAGCATCATGAGCTAAGTTGATCGAAGAGACCATTGGTGGCAATGGTTCTACAAGCTACTTAGACTTACGATGCATTTGAGGAATGCAGTCCAGGAAAGTTCATAATATTGTATTCCACTTCAATCATTAAAACAAATAACTTCAATGTATTTTAACATTATTATTATTATTATTATTATTATTATTATTATTTGTGATTTAGTCGTTAGGTAAGGTTTACGTGAAGTTTACTTGCTTACTACTTCAGAATCTGTAATGTCAGACCGGTCATTTATTCTGTCAGATTTTTCCCAGCGCTCACTCCATCAGTCAAGCATCATGCATTCTCCTTATTCTGGACTACATTCTCCTTGCTTTCATCTATAAATGCTGGAGATGTGTCTTTATAGCTCAGGCTGCTCCTGAAGTCCCTCGGCTCAAACGCAAAGCCCTCGTGAAGATTATGAGTACTGTGATGGAGTTATAATAACACCAATTGTGAAGTGAAGATTGCATTAGCAGTCTTATTGCGTGAACCTCTCAAAAACATGTCCAACTCACATTTCACCATCAAATCTAAAGAAAAAAATAAAAATAAGAAATTATATTTTGCTTTAGGAAAATGACGCCTATTTTGCATTTGCATTGTGACACCATTCAATTACAAAATTAAGCACATTTTCTTCACAAATTATCATACTGTAATTACTTATTATTATTAATTTTATTATTATTAATTAATAGTGTTAACACTTTTTATTACCATTAATGTATGATTAATTAAAACAGATTCTATCTAGATTTTATGTATTTAAGTCTATTTTTATTTTTTAATTAAATAATGGAAGTACAAGAAGTATCATAGTATGATTATCATATACAGTATACTACTGTTCTTTTTTTAAATTAAATTATTGCGTAAAAAAAAAGATAAAAATTGATAATAATCAGAAATGTTTGTTGAGCAGCAAATCAGCATATTAGAATGATTTCTGAAGGATCATGTGACACTGAAGACTGGAGTAATGATGCTGAAAATTCAGCTTTGATCACAGCAATAAATTATATTTTACAATATATTTAGATAGAAAACTGTTATTTTAAATTGTAATAATATTTCTTAATATTAGTGTTTTTCCTGTTTGTTTGTTTTTTTGAGCATAAAGGTTTCCTTCAAAAAAAAAAAGTGTACATTTACTATGGTATTCCCAACTATTTCAGAAAATGTAATGGCATTAGCATGTCCAAAAAAAACATAGTAACACCATGGTACATTTTTAGTGCACCAAGGGATCCATAATTTGACATATTCATTGCACTGTAACAAGCCAATTCCACATGAATGTGTTCAGCACTGCTGAATTCAGCCGTCATTGTTTTGATTTTGCTCCATTCTTATCATTAAATGCTGTTCCATTGTATTATAATACACTGGATATATTCCATCTTGGTTTGGTTTGCTGCCTATTCTAGGTGAGAAATCTCTCATTGTCACAAGTGTATCGGTGGAAATGGCGATGACTCATCTCGTTCGCACCACGGGGCTTCCCTCCCCGACCTGGGATTTCCTATTATCACGGAGCAGCTCTGGCTGACAGGGCCTCCATTTAGTCTCTCATGTCCCGGCGGCGGGGGGTCTGGAAAAATGTGCTGGCCAGCTGGAGGCAAAATTCACCATGCTGTTCCTGTGCTTTAGCCTGATGTCCTGTGAATCACTAATGCTCTCTGGCTCTTCTTTTCGAGGCTCGTGTCATTCTGAAATCGGAACTTTTGCCAAATGTAAATATGATTCAGGCATTGTGAATAAAACCTAATGAGAATTTCAATTACAGTAAACAGAATAATGTCTGACAATCTGGGTCTGGGTGATTTATACCTCTGGGTGCATAATAATCTGTGTGTAGATGGCTAAAAACAATCTGTCTGCGACGATCGTCACGTCCTGCATACAAAATAAGACAAATTGTCTGTTGCATGTTGTTGTTTATTATGGACAAGAAGCACCGACTTAGACAGGAACAGGCCATCTGACTTAGAACTGGGTAAAGTTATAGTTAAATCTGAGAAAAACAAAAAGCAAAAACATAGCATTGATGTGATGTACTCAAGGATATCTTGTTTTCTTGCAAATGCCTCAAGCTAAATTCTTGAAAAATACTGGTGCATTCCTACCAGTGGTGTTATTAAAAATTGAGAACTGAAACAAAATATAAATATTAAATGGAAACCTTAAAATCAATAATAAAACTATGGAAATTAAAACAAAAGTTGAAGAAAATAAAACAAGTTGAACGACTAAAATTAAAACCAAAATAAAAATAAAAAATAAATTAAAGCTAAATAGAATTATTTGAAAAAAAAAAAAAAAAAACTAACAAAAATGACAAAAGCACAAGCTAAAAATTAGACTGAAATATAAAAATTAAAGCAAATTCTGGTAATATGAAAAATGATGGCAATATTAAACTCACTAAAAGTGAAAACTAAAGTCAAAGTTTTATTAGTTTTATTTTATCACAATATTATATTAAGTGAATATAACATTAAAAGCAATTTGATAAGAAAGGGATTCTTCTTTTTTTTTTTTTTTTTGCAAAACATGCTTGCTTGAGAATATTGTTTTAATTTGTAAACAATGTATCGTCTTTTCTGTATTTTATAATATCTCTTTACATAACAAAATTGTATAATGCCATCATTCTCCAGAAAGAGACTTGATACAATAGCACAATTATCAGTAAATACTAAAAGTATTATTTGGTTTGTCTTATTTTGAAAATTTAAATTCTGTTTGATAAAAAGACATTAGTATGATTAATATGATCACATGATAATATGATAATATGAAATGTTTCCATCCTGTTAACTTCAATTCCATTTTTGCAGTTGTTTAAATAGTCGAGTTATAAATAAAATATTTTACCAGAGCTTGGCCAGAGTACATTTCTGAGATTCTCGTATACTGTATTATAGAGATAGTTCTTTAAAAATATATGTATTTGTGTTGTGATTTTAAGTCAGTCAATGACCTGACTAATTCTTCCTCAGAAGTGTTTTTGTAGCAGCAGTTATTGGCAGCTTTTGAGGTCTTTGTCAGTGAACACATCTGAGTCTGTCCAATCAGATGGATGCAGGCCACTCGCTGTTTATGATGGTGGCCTTTTGCCTGGACACCAGTTTGACTCTCTTCTTGTTTGTCCATATACACCTGACCTCTGTAGAAGTCTTTGGATCTTCCACAGCTTTGACTACTTTAAAGTTCCCTTACAATCTCAATAATTCATTTGCAAGTAATAAGGCCAGACTCCTGAAGCCTATTTTTCACACTTGGCTTTCATTTTTTTCTGACATCCCATTGATATAGAATCCCAGCCGTTTTCTTTTGATCTTACCTCAAGTCATGACCGCAACTCTGTGAACTTTGGCTACACTGCCTACTATACCAGGATAAAGACACTCAACAGACAGCTCAGCTCAGCTCAGCTCAGGAAGGTTGGAATTTGGCTACATTTTCAATTTCAGCTCTTGGCAAACTCACAAGCCTGTGAGGAGAAGAGGAACCCTGCTGCTAAGGCCAGTTTCCATTTAGATTGGGTGTTTCTGTTGCTAACAGAAAGCAAACGTTCGAACCCTTTTTGACAAGACATGGGGAACGGGCAGGGATGAAAGACAGGGGCATGCTGGGACCTTTTGCTGTCTATTGTGTCTCTATCAGCATGGGAACTTCAATGATCTGTCACTAATCTTGAAAGAAGAATGGCTGAAACATTGCTTTTTGAGGGGACATGTTGTGAGGAACCGAATTGTCCTTGATCTTGAGTTTCAAGAGCTTGATGTACTATAAATAATACCAGAAGTTTCAAAAAGTTCTGAATGTTCCTCCAAAACATTTATGGAAACTAAGCTGCAAAAATAGCTTCTTAATTAGGCATTTATGTTGCAGTTGCACTGTTCTTGACTGTGTGTAGAACCTTTCACTCTGCAGATTCTCCCAAAACCACGCTAGAAATTTTTAACAGTTAACAAGTTTCAAGTTCATCCACAGTCCAGAAAGAACATTTAAGGAAACAAAACTGGAAAAATGACTTAATTTTCTAACTTCTAGAAGTTTGTCATAATAATAATACTGTAAGTGACTGTGTGTAGAACCTTCCACTCTGCAGATTCTTCTGAAAGATCCCAACTTAATAAATGAGCCATAGACGTTTATTTTAACAATTAACACATTTCAAGAAGTTTCCCCACAATCCAAAAAGAACATTTTTGGAAACTAAACTGCAAAATTAACTTAACTTCTTAATTTCTGTATGTTAGTGATATCACAGTTATGCTGTTCTTGGCTGTGTGTTGAACCTTCCACTCAGCAGATTCTTCCTAAAGAATAGAAATGTTTATTTTTAGCAGATAACAAGTTTCAAAAAGTTCCTCCAAAGTCCAAAAAGAACGTTTATGCAAACAAAACTGCAAAAATAACTTAATTTTATAACTTCTAGAAGTTTATCATAATGTCCAAAACCATCCTCAATAATAATAATAATAATAATAATAATAATAATAATAATAATAATAATAATAATAATAATAATAATACGAAGAAGAAGAAGAAGAAGAAGAAGAAAAAGATTTATGGAAATTAAGTTGCAAAAATAACCTAACTTCTGGAAGTTTAAGACATAATAGCAATGCTGTACCTGACTGTGTGCAGATTCTTCTGAAAGATCCTAATGTTAGAATTGAGCTGCAGACATTTTTTTTTAATCAGTTAACAAGTTTCAAAAAGTTTCCCCACAGTCCAAAATGAACATTTATGGAAACTGAGCTGCAAAATAGCATAGCTTCTAGAAGTTTAAGAAATAATAGTAATGCTGTTCCTGACTATGCGTAGAACCTTCCACTCTGCAGATTCTTCCATAAGATCCCAGCATTTTAAATGAGCCACAGACCTTTTTAACAGTAAGCAAGTTTGAAAAAGTTTCTCCACAGCCTGACCCTGTCTCAATGTCATGAGGCTTTTATTAAAGGATGGGACAATTTATCACAGCCCACATTCTGGTTTCTATGACACTAACATCACCAAATGTAATTAAGTAATGACTTCAAACAGCTTTCTCAAACTCTTCCCCATCATTGTTCAGACAGGTAGTGCCACCTTAAACTCATGCCAACCTGAGACTGACATGGCTGACATAGAATTGAATTGACATTGGATCAGACAAACAGAGCAGTGAAGCTTTTTTGAGAAGCCATCCTATACATCTCTCTGCACATTAGGTTGGAAAAAATACCACTGGAGAATTACATCCCCTTTAACTTTTACTTATAAAGTGTGTGGCATGACCAGTCCTTCAGGTGGATTTGAAATCCATTACTGAGTGTTCTTTTGAATAGACCTGGACTGGTTCTGTGCACATCTCTTGAAGATCAGATGTAGAATTCCTTCACAATTACACTTGAAAACATGAGATATAACTTTAAAGCTGTGAAATTTCAAAACATTTTTTTTTTTTGGCGAACAGCTTATTTTAAACAGTAAGGTTACCTGTAGGGCTGGACCAGAATATTCGATTATTCGAATATTCGTTCGCTGGGTTGGCATTCGATTTTCAATTTTGAGATTCGATTATCCCTTTTCTCTCTCTCTCTCTCTCTCTCTCTCTCTCTCTCTCTCTCTCTCTCGAACACCTGGCATCCCCCGCGAAACGGTTCTCAACTTGTCTGCCTGGCTGAACATCTGCACCAGCAACAGACCGTTCGCCAATGAAAGACTTTCGTGCTGACCTATTGCATGCATATATTTCATGAAAAAATCCTCTATTACCGCACATTTACATTTGAAATAACGAACTTAAGCGCGCAAAAGACGCGACATGTGAACGGACCCTCTGCTATCACAAGACCGACTGCGATGCATGCGTTTTCTTTCTGTCAACTGTCCCGAGATGCGAGTGAAAGTCTTGGATCAGCGTGCAGTAGCTCTTGTAGTGCAGACGAGATGCGCCGATGTGAACTGAGAGAGTGAAAGAGAGAAGACACGGTACAGCTGAATCACTCACGCTGTTTTCAAATGACTGATTTAATCTGATATTTTGTGTGGATTTATTTACTCATCTAACCTACATGCTATATTCAATAAATGTTTGCAGGAATTTCCCTCATTATAAACTTAAAAGCTGCGGGAATGAGTAAAACTATGCGATATACACACAAATTCAGGACCTGATTAAATATAACTCTATTATACAGAGATTTGTGAAATAAAATTCCATGACTTTTACAAAACTTAAAATTCCATAGCTTTTCCAGGTTTTTCATGACCGTACGAACCCTATAAAAGCAACTGATACACGCTTTCAATCACTAGAGATTGGTCCTCTCCCTCCTCTAATCACATGCCGGATCCGTTACCCCGCTGTATTCCAGGACCTCGCAATTTACAAATTAAGCACTGGGCTACCTTATTAAAAGTATTGCTCTTAACAGACCTGTGTGTTTTGTATCACTAGTGCAGTGTCCGTTCTCGGAGCATATAAGCCCTGCTCGCGTTAGGCGCGCTGCTGTTCTGTAGTTTATTAAAAGTTTATTAATTCTGAACATGTTGCGTGTCCATATTGCACCAAAATGCGACACTGCACGTTCTTGGGTCTGCAGCAACACACCCGCCACGCGTGAAGTCGATTGGATGAACGGTTCTCAACATAATAAAAATGCAAACAGACAGACAGACCCACAGAGATTCCTGCCTTTATTAGAGAGAAGAATATGTTCAGCCCCCTCCCTCCGAAGCTTCGAATATTCGGTGTTGATTACTACCGAAGCTTCGAGGCTCAAAAAATGGTATTCGGACCAGCCCTAGTTATCAGATCTCATCATCAAAATGGTTGGTAGAGATGAATAAGAGTTTAGTAAAGGGCAATATCAATGCAAAGAGAATCAGTTGCACATGCAAAGTGATTTAGTAATCCTGAAAATCATCTGCAAATTAATAAGATGTTACATAGTTTGCAAATAGTGTGAGTTTGTTAAAATTTGATTTTATTTTAAAAAAACCTATGGTTGGGGTTTTATATGTCATTTTTTGCCGTGACTTTGAGTATCTCAGAAAGCGTCAATCTCCTGGGAATTTCAAGCACAAGTCTCTAGAGTTTACCAAGTAT
Organism: Spinibarbus caldwelli; assembly: GCA_039654775.1. Classification (NCBI taxonomy): domain Eukaryota; kingdom Metazoa; phylum Chordata; class Actinopteri; order Cypriniformes; family Cyprinidae; genus Spinibarbus; species Spinibarbus caldwelli. The sequence goes on from CM077267.1 coordinate 22,493,919, forward strand.
GGTGGCAGCTCTGTGGGCAATACTGGCTTGTTATTGAGAGTGGTCAGAGGAGAATGGCCAGACTGGTTCAAACTGACAGGAAGGTGACAGTAACTGAAATAACCACACTGCAACAGTGCTATGGAGAAGAGCATCTCCGAATGTGCAATATGTCAAAACTTGAGGGGAATGGTCTGCAGACCACAGCCGATTCCACATCTGTTGGTTAATAACAGGAATCTGAGGCCACAATGGCCACAAATTCATCAAAATTGGACAGTAACACTGGAAATACATTCCCTGCTGTGAAGAGGCTACATAAACAGTACAAATCGGAATTTTGTCTTAATTCACATTGGGAAGTACAAGCCAGTTACTATCCAGAACCGAATGATGTTCGATTCAATGCAGTTCTTGATTGTGCATTGATGTGCTAACATTTAGAGTTTTTGACACTAAATCAGTGCTGTCGCAATACTGCTGCTGAATCTACAGCACAAAACAAACTGCATTATAGTCTGAATCCCAAACAATTGACTCTTTTGAAGTGGTTCTTTTTAGTCAGTCGGTTTATAACTAACTGTAAAACTTAAATGTAATTACTGAATGGTTTGTTCATATGACAGTGACTAAATGGCCAAATTTGTTTGAATGTATTTTCTACCAATATATTTTTTGAACATTTTTTTTTTATATTTAAATAATAAATGTATATTTTTATAAACATTTAAAAATATGTATTGTGTACTTCATATATTTAAATCCAAGAAAATCTGTCAGGCCTTCTGTTGTTATACAGAAAGTTAGTAAAGTATGAATGAATTTTTAAAATGTGCAAAACAAAAAACAAAAAAAAACAAAAAACAAAAACAAAAAACAAAAAAAAAGTCATTGTGATTTTTTTTAAAACATTATACATCCACTTGTAATGCTATTGATGTTTCTTGCAACAACTGACCATTTCCCAGCCTGTTTTTGATGCTGTACCTTTAAGATCTCCATATGTAAATGATCTCTATTTTGATTGGCTAAGTTCTTTTTAATTTTAAAAAAATGCTAGCTTTGCATCAAGCTCATAAATTAAGTAGTTTCAGCATTCAACCTGCTTTGCATACAAAAATGAGATTCACTTTTTTCATTCGCAAAGCTTTAATCTGATTGGCTGACTTTAGGCAGCTGATGAATTTGTATGTGAAAACATTCATATGCAGCTGTCACTCAGAAATTTGTGTGTACGCACAGTTATTCAATGAGACCCTTTGAATTTAAAAGAGAAAAGAAAATAATGTTTTTCTTTAATATGACTCCTTTTAAAGTTATGCCTTATTGACTTGCTGCTTCATAATGACATGATGGACCTATTGTTTCAGCGGTATCTCATTAGGTTAATGAACATTTTAATATCACAGATTGCCACTGCCTCGGCTGTAGCAGTGTCTACGAGCTGAGAAAATGATGAAACATTTAATATCTGTTTTTAAATTGTTTAGAAGATCTTGATACTTTCACCTCTGCTGTCTTCTGGGGGCTCCTGAAAGACATAAGTAATAACGGCACAGCTTGTTTGTGATGTGTACTGCTGTAATTTGCAGCAGGATCAGGACCTGAGAAGGAAAATAGCTTTTTATTGCCCGACTGAGTAATGGAAACAATTCCATTAGCGAGGGCAATATCTTTGTTTGCTTCTTATTGTGGAGACTTTGTCACGTTCTCGTCTTTATTGTGTTTGGAGCTCGAATCTGAAGGACAATTAAATGTTATAAAATCTCGTCTCAGCTAGTTGGAGATTGAGTGGAAAGAAGCAGTAGAGAAAAAAGATACTGTGACATTCTCCTCAAAGATCTTGACCAGAGGTATGACCATTCATTTATTTTACGTCTTTTGTTCATTAAGAAAGAGACAAAATAATAATATCATGTTGTAGTCTGTGTTTTTGCAACCTTCCATTTCAAAGAGTTTTAAATGTACTTTTATTGTTTTTATTAATTAGCCATTCTTGGCTTTTATACTGCCCCCTATTGGTCTGGATGTATCACTGTGCATAGGTAGAAATTTTATAGTGACTCGATGCCATTATAGAAACACTGTAGGTAATTTAGCAGTGTTGGGAAAAGTTACTTTAAAAAGTGATGCATTACAGTATTGCGTTTCTTCATTAAAAAAAGTACCTAATTGTGTTACTTAGTTACTTTTCATGGAAAGTAATGCATTATGTTACTTTAGGTCTTGTTTAAGAAAATAATATCGGATCGGTACATGGGTTCAAGTACTCGCCGATACCGATGCCAGAATTTTTTGTGGTATCGGTGGAATTTCCGATACTAGTATCGGAATCGGAACAACCCTAGTATCAGGTTAAATTTACTTAGAAAAGTAGTTATTAAAAAAAGGTTTACACCCAAATAAATTATTTTTGGAAAGACATAACAGCAAAGTTTCATCAGCTAAACAATTACCACGGAGACACACAACAACGCACCAAAAAGAGTATACATTCAACCCTCACAGTCCTGTTTTCATTCTCGTCAAATTAAATATGTTGTTTACCTTACTAAGGTTCATTATTGGACACTAAATTACATTGTTGGAGGTAGCACATTAGTTTTTAGTAACATTAAGTAGTTACGTAATCAGATTACTTTTTCAAGTAACTAGGAAAGTAATGCATTACTTACTAAATTTACAAGAAAATATCAGTTACTTTTTCAAGGGCTGGGCTTGCTTATTTGTTTGGGCTTGCTTTTTTTGGGCTGGGCTTGCTTATTTGTTTGTTTGTTTGTTTTTTAAATATTATTTGTTTTAATTAATAATAATTTGGGTTACTTATTTGAAAAAGTAACTGATATTTTCTTGTAAATTTAGTAAGTAATGCATTACTTTCCTAGTTTCCTAGATACTAGGGTTGTTCCGATTCAGATACTAGTATCGGAAATTCCACCGATACCACAAAAAATTCTGGCATCCGTATCGGCGAGTACTTGAACCCATGTACCGATCCGATACCATTTTCTTAAACAAGACCTATAGTTATGCACGCTAGTTTTGCTTAAAGCTGCAAATCGGAAATCAATTCTTCGCTGCTCAGAATGCAAACACAGGAAGTTGTGCTGTGTTGCCACGAGCAACAACTATTTAGAGCAGCGAAGAAGAAATACAAACGTGCTAGCACATTGCCAGTAATTCACTCGCATATGCGACTAAATCTTCACCCTGGGCGACTAAATGATGTCTAATATTAGCCACTGGGTAATAAATGCTCAGATTTTACTGGCCAGTGTGTGAGTTGGAGGCTCAGTATAAGTTTAGCACAGATATATTTTCACTTGCAGAACACTATGACTGAGCACTTCAGAATTTCATTCTCCGTCAAGCGATCTGTGCTATTTTTCAGATCATCTGAATGGATGTGCAGCGCACCTGTATTTGACGTCGTAAGCTCTAGTTTGAAGCGCACGACTCGCCGTCGCTTTGCATTTTTCTCACACGCAAAGAGAGAGAGAGAGTCTTGCATGTAGCGCGTCAATTCTGCATGGTATGTATGTAAACTATATTCTTTGTTGTATTTTCCTGTCAAAATGACAGAGTTCCTTTGGAATTCTTCGCTTTTAAGAACTGCCGGGTTCTCCGGTTGTAGGCGGAGCTAATGCGTAAACGACAATCTCATTGGCTGGCGCTAACCTATTACCGTCCCTGTTTTGATGTCAGCAAATCAGTTCGAGCCAATGCAGACAACGCGATTAATATTCATGAATCCAGCAGCTTGTTAATCCTTAGTGCATTTTATATTGATCTTAGTAGAATTAATAGTATGATTATTATCTTATCAGTATTATTGATAGTTTTTCCCCCATTTTTTACAGAAACACTGAATGACCAAAAAAGCACCACCACCAGTCCTAAGTTCAGTTAAAATGATTATTATGCATTCATACATGGTTACCAAGTTTTAATTCTAATTGCTAAAGTTCTCTCTTTAAACAATACTTGGTTATCATAATATATTTATAATGCTTGACTGACTGATGTTAAGAGTGTACTTTTAGATATTTAAAAAGATGTGCCATTTTCCAAACATATATTATATTTTTTTTTGTTTACTCACCAGACTATCTATCTATCTATCTATCTATCTATCTATTTTTATATATATATATATATATATATATATATATATATATATATATATATATATATATATCTATATATATCTATATATATCTATATATATATATATATATATATATATATATATATATATATATGGTGAAGCACACCATAACATAATTGTATCAATTCATACAGGGCTAGTAGTACATACAGCTGTATAACCAGATACATACCCAGGTATCGGATCAGTACTCGGTATCGGCCGATACCCCGAGCCTAGGTATCGGAATCTGTATCGGGAAGGGAAAAAGGGTATTTTTTTTGTTAAATACAAAAGTGTTTTGATAATTGTAACATAGTGTTTTACAAGAATTTCAATGTGGTTCATATAGAGATTAACAGGTGTGTAAAATTAAAGAAAACGTGCACAAACAAATCTTGGAGTTAAAGAGCTGATGAAATAAAATAATGAGTGTTTTTTTTCATTGTTTTAAAAAAGAAAACATCAACCAAATGTAAAATTTTATCTTATTAAAAAAGAAGCTATTCTATACAATAATTATCTAATATTTTATCCAATTTAATTATTAAAATAATGAATCAAAATGAGAGCTTGAACTCACTTTTTATTGTTCAGTAATAACTAAAAAGTGCATTTCATCACCTATTGATTTCAAATTTATCTTTATAAAAGGTCTTAATTTACTCACAAAAGTGTAATGGATACACAAAGTTTTGATTTTTGATAACTATAATTTTAAAGCCTTTAAAAAGTAATGCTGAAAGATGTAAATGTTTAATATGAATAAGCTGTTCTGTTCTCTTTTAATGTGTACTGTAAACTGTGATTGCACACCATATTTTAGTATTATGAATGATAATACGTTGTTAATGAGCTGAATATTGGTTTCTTGTGTAAATGGTGTAAACATTTCCCATGTAACTCATAAGACTTAAAACATATTTATCCTTTTTATCGACTTGTAAAGTGTTATGAGAAACATTTTGTGACTTATATAGCACAAACACAATTAGGGTGTCTGCAAGAAACAGATCTTGAACACACAAATATACACTAATTGGAGTTTATTCCGTAATTGACATCATTACTGGAAACATAGTGATAAACAGTCTTTTTTATCTAAACATTCATTAGCTATAAAAATTATGTAAACTGCTACACAGGGACTCGTGGAAATACTTCTGGGTGATGATTCAGACTTCCCAACTCTAGAAATATTTCCCTCATAACTGTTTTTGCGCAATGATCTAACAGAAACATTGCAAAGCAATTATTTTGATATATTCTGCTTAGATGAGGAAACAACTATCAACAAACAAATTATATTTATATATAATTTATATTATAATTACTTCGGCATGTAATTTGTCTGCACCATTTGTGAATAGTAGCTCAAATGATGTGGCTTTTTGAAGAAAGGTCTGCAGTTTCTTTTCCTAGTGATCAGACTTCCTTTTTTATGTGGACATTTAAATAAAAAGAGAAAAAAAGAATTAAAAGAATAGCTCACTCATAAAATTTAAATGTACTGAAACGTTCCTCACCCTCAGGCCATCCAAGATATAGATGAGTTTGTTTCTTAATGGGAACAGATTTGGAGAAATGTAGCATTACATCACTTTCTCATCAATGGATCCTCTGCAGTGAATGGGTGCCGCCAGAATGAGAGTCCAAACAGCTGATAAACACATCACAATAATCCACAAGTAATCCACACCACTCCAGTCCATCAGTTAACATCTTGTAAAGCTGAAAGCTGCATGTTTGTAAGAAACAAATTCATCAAGATGTTTTTTGTTTAACTTTAAACCATTGCTTCTGGCCAAAATATCCATAATCCATAATCCATAATAATACATAAAAGTCCATCTCCTGTTGTCTCTCACACCAAAATCCACAGATACATTTGTTAATGAACTGTTTTCGCTTGTAAATGATGCTTTAGCTGTGCATATTTCGTTAATTACATCATGTCGTCGTTAATTACATCATGGCAATGACATTTGCATGGGCATTACATTCAGAAAATCTAAAAATCCACTTGCTATTTGCTGTTATTACGCTTCACAGCATATGATATTTTAATCACCGAAAGCTGTGACATTAATAAAAACGTTTCCTAGAATGATTAGATTATCTAGAAACTTTAGAAGCATAGCAACACAGATATAATGGTTGATTTAATTACGTCACAGTTGTAGAAGCTCAAGAACTCTGCTGCCGAACACTTGAATGCCATTATAAAAGCTTATCTGCGCTCAAGCAGGAGAAAGCAGCTGCAAAACAGCTTTTCACAACTGTCACAACTCTCTCCCCCCGCTGTTGTAAATCAACCTTCTAATGGCTGCAAGAAGAACCCGAGTGAGGATACAGTTAGCGGTGGCGCCTGGCGTGGGAATAAAGAGGCTCTTTTTATAGCGCCGTGTGATGAGTTAATCATACGCTCTCGCCTGTCCACTCATTCGCTCTTCATGACTCTGTCTCTCCAAGTGAATAGAACGGGCCTTCCGCTTGAAAAGGGCACCTGGGAGCCTTCTTTTGATGGCAGTGACAGCAACGCAGCCGTCGATTTTCTTTTTTTTGCCCATGCCAGTTTATCAGGACCCAAAAAAAGGAAAAAACACATGAGCCGTTTGCATCTTCTCTGCTTGGGGTTACAGTTTTAGGCAGACTTCTTTTCTTTTCGGGGAAGAAAACAGTGGCCTTGCCAGCTGTATGTGAGAGTTAGCTGTGACTTTCAAACCGAAGTTGTCTGGGTAACAGTTTGGAAAAGCTGAGGGTTGAACGAGGGGAGGTGTCAAGATATATCAATGTCTGCCGGCACAGACTGACATAGTGAGCAACACGGCAAACAAGATTATTCTTTTCATTTCCAAGTGATGCTGGAGCTGGTGCTAGTGACATTGCATTTAATTCACCGCTTTTATGCCGTCGCACCGGCTTTGATGTATCAGTCAGAATATATAACGAATAAAATTCATAGCCGTCATTGTATATCAGACGGACAAGCACGACAAAAATAGTGTGGTGTTGGTGGAAAAGTGGTAGACTGGAGCTCAGGAACTGCCAGTGGAGTCCTGCTCGGGGTGGTACAGTTATGATCAAATAAATTTTTTATCAAATATTTTTTTTTTCTTCTCAGCACGATGCCTATTAATTTAATCAAACTCGAAAAAGGTGTTAAAAGAGTTATCGGCTGTGCAGCAATTGTAGTTTGATTTGAACACCTAGCGTGTAATGCATCTCATAGTGGTTTGATTCCAAACCCTAGTGAGCTGACTTGCCTAGATAGGCAGCTGCCTTCCAAGGTGGTATCCTAATCACCATAAAAATGACTTATTTGGAACACACTGCTTAAGCAGCATCTCCTGCTTAAGCACAATACAATGCAATACAGTACAATAGTGTGCAATAGTTTCTGGAAATAAAAATTCCATTAATTTTTTTTTTCAGTAGGGAAGCTTATTTTAATTATAACTTATAAACTTTTAAAGACAGACCTGTTGTGAGCTACGAGGTTGTTAATCGATGGTATATGCTTTTGAGGAAGCCATTGGTTTGCATTATTTTAACTTTTTTAAAATCTGAATTCATAGTGAAAAACGTCTCGGTTACGTATGTAACGTCTCGGTTACGTATGTAACCCTCGTTCCCTGAAGGAGGGAACGGAGACGTCACGTCGGATGACCGACGAAATTGGGATCTCGCCAGAGAGACCAATCCACTTCGAGTGTAACTAAACGAGCCAATGGACATTGGCATGCGATTATTGCATCCAGCTGCCGCTGATCACAGCGTGAGCATAAGAGGCAGCTGATGCACCGCATCAATTATGTTTTCGCTGAGGAGCCGAGCCGGCGACCCGGCAGCTCAGCGGTGGTACAGCGACTGTGGCGACGGGACGTGACGTCTCCGTTCCCTCCTTCAGGGAACGAGGGTTACATACGTAACCGAGACGTTCCCCTTTCAGTCGGTCACTCCGAGTCACGTCGGATGACCGACGAAATTGGGATCCCTACCAAAGCGCCACAGGAGCTGCCCCTTCCAGTGCCCTGTGTAGGGCTCCTGACCCTTCCTATAAGGCAGACGATAGGACCGGGCTCTACACAGAGAAGGTCAACTACTGGTGTTCCTTGAGCAACCCAAACAGTAGGACTAGGATAACACTGGGAAGCGTGCCCTTCCACTTGGAAGAGGCACACTGCGGAGTCACCTCCTCCCAAAGGGGGTTTAAGTGACATTCAAACATGTGAAGTAACCCAGAGGGCCCTTTTGCACATGGAAGTCTCTGAGATGGCTCAGGCTGCATCTTTAGAGATGGCAGAACGTGGTCCGCCAGGGGAAACACGGCTCTAATAAGAATACCGTGGAATACACATATGGGATCCCGACAGGGTCTCTCATATGGGCACTAGCCTCGCACCAGTTTTCAAGAATTCATTGGCTGAAGGCCTGGCGCCGGACGCTCCGCCGTGTCCGGACGCCGGAGTGCTGGAGGACTCAACAGGGTTTGCCTGGTTAAGGAACTCTCTGGAGAATTAGGCGTAAGGACGCCGCAAGCCGACTCTGAGCCGGCCCTCTCAGTGCCACTACCCGTTTGAGGTGAGAACACAGGAGGAAACCGGTTCGACACGTAGGCTATAAAACCTAGCGAACGTGTTGGGAGTCGCCCAACCCGCAGCTCTACAGATGTCTGCTAGCGAGGCACCACGAGCCAGCGCCCAGGACGATGGGACACCCCTAGTGGAGTGAGCACGCAACCTGAGCGGGCAGGGCACACCTTGTGCTTCGTAGGCCAAGGTGATGGCATCCACTATCCAGTGGGCCATCCTCTGCTTGGAGACAGCCTTCCCCTTCTGCTGTCCTCCGTAACAGACAAAGAGCTGTTCTGAGGTCCTGAAGCTCTGAGTTCTATCCACGTACTGACGCAGTGCGCGTACAGGACAGAGCAAAGCTAGGGCTGGGTCTGCCTCCTCCAGGGGCAGCGCTTGCAGGCTCACTACCTGGTCCCTGAAGGGCGTGGTAGGAACCTTGGGCACATAGCCGGGCCGGGGCCTCAGTGTTGCACTGGAGTCAGCCGGCCCAAACTCAAGGCACGATTCGTCGACCGAAAATGCCTGCAGGTCCCCCACCCTCTTGATTGAGGCCAATGCAGTCAGGAGTAGGGTTTTCATAGAAAGAAACTTCAACTCGACTGACTGCAATGGCTCAAAGGGGGCAGTTTGTAGGGCTCTTAGCACCAAAGCCAAATCCCAAGAGGGAAGGGAGGGAGGCCTCGGAGGATTTAACCTCCTGGCCCCCCTAAGAAACCTGACGACCAGATCGTGCTTCCCCACCGACCTCCCCTCTATGGGGTCGTGGTGGGCAGAAATAGCAGCAACATATACCTTAAGGGTGGAGGGGGACAGCCTACGCTCCAACCCTTGTTGCAAAAAGGAAAGCACGGCTCTGATCGAACATCTCCGGGGGTCCTCCTGGTAAGAGGAACACCATTCGACGAACAGGTTCCACTTCAGCGCATAGGCCCGTCTTGTGGACGGTGCTCGTGCTGAAGCGATAGTGAGCGCTACCTCCTGGGGCAGGTCACCTAGAACCTCCGCGTCCCGTCCAGGGACCACACATGAAGTTTCCACAAGTCTGGACGCGGGTGCCAGAGGGTGCCCCGTCTCTGAGAAAGCAGATCCTTCCTCAGAGGAATCGGCCAGGGAGGGGCTGTCGCGAGGAGCATGAGTTCCGGGAACCAGGTCCTGTTGGGCCAATATGGAGCCACTAACAGGACCTGCTCCTCGTCCTCCCTGATCTTGCACAATGTCTGTGCTAGCAGGCTCACTGGGGGAAACGCATACTTGCGCAAGCCCTGGGGCCAGCTGTGTGCCAGTGCATCCGTGCCGAGCGTTGCCTCGGACAGGGAGTAGAACCACTGGCAGTGGGTGGTTTCTGGAGATGCAAACAGGTCTACCTGAGCAACTCCGAACCGACTCCAAATCAGCTGGACCACCTGGGGATGGAGTCTCCACTCCCCAGGAAGTGCCGCTCGAGACAGCTCGTCGGCCGCCTGATTGAACACTCCTGGGATGTGGATGGCACGAAGGGACCTCAGATGCTTCTGACTCCAGAGGAGGAGGTGGCGGGCGAGTTGCGACATGCGACGGGAGCGCAAACCGCCTTGCCGGTTGATATAGGCAACGGTCGCAGTGTTGTCCGTACGGACCAGAACGTCCCTGCCCCAAAGGCGCCCTCTGAGGCGGCACAGGGCAAGGCGTACTGCCAGCAACTCGAGGCAATTGATATGCCAACGCAGAAGGGGGCCCGTCCAACCCCTGATACTGCGTGCCCGTTGTACGTGGCACCCCAGCCGGTGGCCGAGGCATCCGTGAATACCACAGCATGCCTGGATACCTGCTCCAGGGGCACTCCTGCCCGAAGGAACGAAGGATCTGACCACGGGCTGAAGGTCTTGCGGCAGGCCGGTGTAATCTGAACCCGGTGAGTACCGCGTTTCCACGCCCACCTCGGGATTCGATCATGGAGCCAGTGCTGAAGCGGTCTCATATGGAGCAGACCGAGCGGAACTATGGCCGCAGCTGCAGCCATATGCCCCAGGAGCCTCTGAAAGAGTTTCAGTGGGACCGCTGTCCTGCCTGATAAAGTCTTGAGGCAGTTCAGCACCGACTGAGCACGTTCCTGGGTGAGGCGTGCTGTCTGGTTGACCGAATCCAACTCCATGCCGAGAAAAGAGATCCTCTGCGTTGGCACGAGTTTGCTCTTTTCCCAATTGACCCGAAGGCCCAACTGGCTGAGGTGCCTGAGCACCAGGTCCCTGTGTGCGCACAACAGCTCTCGAGACTGTGCAAGTATGAGCCAGTCGTAGAGGTAGTTGAGAATGCGCACACCCCGTTGTCTCAGGGGAACAAGGGGCCGCCTCTGCGACTTTGGTGAAGACACGAGGCGAAAAGGGACAGCCGGAAGGGCAGGACCTTGTACTGATATGCCCGACCATCGAACGCGAATCGCAGGAATGGCCTGTCTCGCGGGAGAATCGAAACATGAAAGTACGCGTCCTTCAGGTCGATTGCTGCAAACCAATCTAGGGGACGGACGCATCCAAGAATGCGTTTCTGCGTCAACATCTTGAACGGCATCTTGTGAAGTGCACGGTTCAAAACTCGCAGATCCAAGATCGGTCGTAACCCACCGCTTTTCTTGGGCACAATGAAGTAAGGGCTGTAAAACCCCGACCTCATATCGGCTGGAGGGACCGGCTCTATTGCATCCTTCGCCAGTAGGACTGCAATCTCCGCGAGCAAGACAGGGGCATCGACGGCTTTGACTGAAGTGTACCGGATGCCCCTGAACTTGGGGGGGACGCCGGGCGAACTGAATCGCATAGCCGAGTCTGATGGTCCGCAGGAGCCACCGGGACGGGCTGGGGAGCGCTAACCAGGCTCCGAGAGACCGCACCAGCGGGGCCAACGGGCCCACCGACATGCCCGCGGTGGGGCAGCGAGGTGGAACACAGGGACCGGCCCCAGGGCCTGTGACGGCCTGGCCTGTGACGGCAGGGGGCGGGGTCTGGGTGTGTAGTGTAGCACTCACCTGATTTCTCCTCGCATGGGAGGAGACACAGGAACCCGGCTTGAGGCTTGTGACAGCCCGGCGTTTGACGACTTGAAGCGGGGACTGGAGTGCTACTGCCCTTACCTGGTTCCACGAATGGGCAGGAGGGGTGCTCTTGGGCAACCACCCGCTGCCTGCTGGCGAGAGAGGAGGAGGGAAGTGATCCTGTGATGCACGGATCACCACTCTCCTCCTCTTGAGACCCGGAGATTGAGGAGACCGCTCTTTACTGATGTTTTGGGTACCGCTGGCTGCTGGGCCAGCGGCGGAACAAAATGAACAAAAGATACTCCACCCGGCCCTCCTCCGGGGGAGGGAGTGGTGCAGTCACCATCTCCCGATGAGCAGTCTCCTCCATCTCTGGGTCGCCCGTCTCAGGGCCTCTTGCACTTGCCGCCAGGTTTGGCGGGGGCCTGGACGGGCTGGGCGTCCTGCCTGCGACCGGCTCCACGACGCTGCCTGGTGAAGGCTGCTGCGGCTGCGCGGGAGCGGGGACGGCCGCAGGGGGCGCCCACGGCGACGAGCAGGCTGAGTGGCTGCAGCCGGGGTGGAAGCAGCAGGTTTCCTCCGGCGCATGATGTGTTTGCCTCAGTCTGCTTCTGGGCTGCCGAGAACTGCTGGGCAAAGCTCTCGACAGCGTCGCCGAAAGGGCCGGTCTGTGACACGGGAGTACCTTCTCCTGCCCCGTCATGTCAGCGAGACACAGCCAGAGATGGCGCTCCTGGACATCGCACAACCCAGAGACTGTGCGGTCACCTTCGTCACTCGTAGCGCGAGGTCCGTCGCAGCACGCAGCTCATGTAGAACCGCCAGGTCGTGACCACCCTCGTGCAGGTCTTTCAGTGCTTTGGCCTGGTGGACCTGCAGCAACGCCATAGCGTGGAGGGCGGAAGCCGCCTCCCCACAGGCTCTACAAGCACTGCCAGTTAGACCTGACGAATACTTAGAGGCCCGTGAGGGGAGACACGGATCACCCCGCAGGGTGGAAGCGGCTGTTGGACACAGTTGCATGGCCACAGACCGTTCCACCGAGGGGATGCCCGCATACCCCAAAGCGGCTCCACCATCGAGGGTGGTGAGAGCGGAAGAACTACAAGATGTGTTTCGGGCAGTGAAAGGTGCCCTCCACAATCTTGTCAGCTCCTCATGCACTTCCGGAAAGAATGGCACCGGAGGGGGGCGCTGAGAACCAGCGCCACCCCCACCGAGGAACCACTCGCCCAGCCTCGAAGGATCGGGACACGGTGGCTTTTTAGGATTCCACACGAGCCCGACATTCTCGGCGGCCCGGGAAAGCATAGCCGTCATCTCTGGGTCTGGCACGGACAACGCTACCACACCCGAAGGGGGCAACGCAGCCGGGTCGTCATCCCCGGAGAGAGAGGGCCCGCCCTCCGATGCGGTGATCGACATCTGGTCGTCAGAGGGGGCACCGAAGGAAACGCGTGGCCAGCGCGCTCCTTCGGCAGCTCCACCGGCTGCGGAGTGCTTGAGGGGTGAGGAGCTCCACTTGGGGAAGCCCTCACCGTAATCCTCAAATCACCTCTAACTCCACCGGATCCAGTGTGCACGCCGGATCACGGCAGGCAGAGGGACTCTGCCATGTTTGACATAGCAGAGTCGCACTCCGAGATGGTCATGTCCCCGCAAGAAGAACATGAACCATCCACGAAAGCCACCTCAGCGTGCTGAATGCCCAGACACGTGAGGAAGTGATCGTGACCGTCCTGAGGCGCCAGGAAACGACCACACCCAGAAACGCACGGGTGAAAAGACATCTTTAAAAAGACGCGATCACCCGTGTTGCTCTTTTAGAGAAATTGCTCTTTCAGAGAAATGCTCTTTTAGTGCTGAAGCACGCAGGGGAGCTGGCCACCGCACACTCCTAGTGTGGCTGTCAGCAGGAAGACGATCTTTCTCTCCCGGACACCGTGACCACCGCTGCCGCGCCGTAACGCCCGCACTCGCTCGCAGAACACTCTCTTGGAAGGGAGAGCAGTAGCTTTAACCACTACCGCTCGGCTCCGAAGCGAAAGGATAATTGATGCGGTGCATCAGCTGCCTCTTATGCTCACGCTGTGATCAGCGGCAGCTGGATGCAATAATCGCATGCCAATGTCCATTGGCTCGTTTAGTTACACTCGAAGTGGATTGGTCTCTCTGGCGAGATCCCAATTTCGTCGGTCATCCGACGTGACTCGGAGTGACCGACTGAAAGGGGAACCCTCGTTCCCTGAAGGAGGGAACGGAGACGTCACGTCGGATGACCGACGAAATTGGGATCTCGCCAGAGAGACCAATCCACTTCGAGTGTAACTAAACGAGCCAATGGACATTGGCATGCGATTATTGCATCCAGCTGCCGCTGATCACAGCGTGAGCATAAGAGGCAGCTGATGCACCGCATCAATTATGTTTTCGCTGAGGAGCCGAGCCGGCGACCCGGCAGCTCAGCGGTGGTACAGCGACTGTGGCGACGGGACGTGACGTCTCCGTTCCCTCCTTCAGGGAACGAGGGTTACATACGTAACCGAGACGTTCCCCTTTCAGTCGGTCACTCCGAGTCACGTCGGATGACCGACGAAATTGGGATCCCTACCAAAGCGCCACAGGAGCTGCCCCTTCCAGTGCCCTGTGTAGGGCTCCTGACCCTTCCTATAAGGCAGACGATAGGACTGGGCTCTACACAGAGAAGGTCAACTACTGGTGTTCCTTGAACAACCCAAACAGTAGGACTAGGATAACACTGGGAAGCGTGCCCTTCCACTTGGAAGAGGCACACTGCGGAGTCACCTCCTCCCAGAGGGGGTTAAGTGACATTCAAACATGTGAAGTAACCCCGAAGGGCCCTATTGCACATGGAAGTCTCTGAGATGGCTCAGGCTGCATCTTTAGAGATGGCAGAACGTGGTCCGCCAGGGGAAACATGGCTCTAATAAGAATACCGTGGAATACACATATGGGATCCCGACAGGGTCTCTCATATGGGCACTAGCCTCGCACCAGATTTCAAGAATTCATTGGCTGAAGGCCTGGCGCCGGACGCCCCGCCGCGTCCGGACGCCGGAGTGCTGGAGGACTCAACAGGGTTTGCCTGGTTAAGGAACTCTCTGGAGAATTAGGCGTAAGGACGCCGCAAGCCGACTCTGAGCCGGCCCTCTCAGTGCCACTACCCGTTTGAGGTGAGAACACAGGAGGAAACCGGTTCGACACGTAGGCTATAAAACCTAGCGAACGTGTTGGGAGTCGCCCAACCCGCAGCTCTACAGATGTCTGCTAGCGAGGCACCACGAGCCAGCGCCCAGGACGATGCGACACCCCTAGTGGAGTGAGCACGCAACCTGAGTGGGCAGGGCACACCTTGTGCTTCGTAGGCCAAGGTGATGGCATCCACTATCCAGTGGGCCATCCTCTGCTTGGAGACAGCCTTCCCCTTCTGCTGTCCTCCGTAACAGACAAAGAGCTGTTCTGAGGTCCTGAAGCTCTGAGTTCTATCCACGTACTGACGCAGTGCGCGTACAGGACAGAGCAAAGCTAGGGCTGGGTCTGCCTCCTCCAGGGGCAGCGCTTGCAGGCTCACTACCTGGTCCCTGAAGGGCGTGGTAGGAACCTTGGGCACATAGCCGGGCCGGGGCCTCAGTGTTGCACTGGAGTCAGCCGGCCCAAACTCAAGGCACGACTCGTCGACCGAAAATGCCTGCAGGTCCCCCACCCTCTTGATTGAGGCCAATGCAGTCAGGAGTAGGGTTTTCATAGAAAGAAACTTCAACTCGACTGACTGCAACGGCTCAGAGGGGGCAGTTTGTAGGGCTCTTAGCACCAAGCCAAATCCCAAGAGGGAAGGGAGGGAGGCCTCGGAGGATTTAACCTCCTGGCCCCCCTAAGAAACCTGACGACCAGATCGTGCTTCCCCACCGACCTCGCCTCTATGGGGTCGTGGTGGGCAGAAATAGCAGCAACATATACCTTAAGGGTGGAGGGGAACAGCCTACGCTCCAACCCTTGTTGCAAAAAGGAAAGCACGGCTCTGATCGAACATCTCCGGGGGTCCTCCTGGTAAGAGGAACACCATTCGACGAACAGGTTCCACTTCAGCGCATAGGCCCGTCTTGTGGACGGTGCTCGTGCTGAAGCGATAGTGAGCGCTACCTCCTGGGGCAGGTCACCTAGAACCTCCGCGTCCCGTCCAGGGACCACACATGAAGTTTCCACAAGTCTGGACGCGGGTGCCAGAGGGTGCCCCGTCTCTGAGAAAGCAGATCCTTCCTCAGAGGAATCGGCCAGGGAGGGGCTGTCGCGAGGAGCATGAGTTCCGGGAACCAGGTCCTGTTGGGCCAATATGGAGCCACTAACAGGACCTGCTCCTCGTCCTCCCTGATCTTGCACAATGTCTGTGCTAGCAGGCTCACTGGGGGAAACGCATACTTGCGCAAGCCCTGGGGCCAGCTGTGTGCCAGTGCATCCGTGCCGAGCGTTGCCTCGGACAGGGAGTAGAACCACTGGCAGTGGGTGGTTTCTGGAGATGCAAACAGGTCTACCTGAGCAACTCCGAACCGACTCCAAATCAGCTGGACCGCCTGGGGATGGAGTCTCCACTCCCCAGGAAGTGCCGCTCGAGACAGCTCGTCGGCCGCCTGATTGAACACTCCTGGGATGTGGATGGCACGAAGGGACCTCAGATGCTTCTGACTCCAGAGGAGGAGGTGGCGGGCGAGTTGCGACATGCGACGGGAGCGCAAACCGCCTTGCCGGTTGATATAGGCAACGGTCGCAGTGTTGTCCGTACGGACCAGAACGTCCCTGCCCCGAAGGCGCCCTCTGAGGCGGCACAGGGCAAGGCGTACTGCCAGCAACTCGAGGCAATTGATATGCCAACGCAGAAGGGGGCCCGTCCAAACCCCTGATACTGCGTGCCCGTTGTACGTGGCACCCCAGCCGGTGGTCGAGGCATCCGTGAATACCACAGCATGCCTGGATACCTGCTCCAGGGGCACTCCTGCCCGAAGGAACAAAGGATCTGACCACGGGCTGAAGGTCTTGCGGCAGGCCGGTGTAATCTGAACCCGGTGAGTACCGCGTTTCCACGCCCACCTCGGGATTCGACCATGAAGCCAGTGCTGAAGCGGTCTCATATGGAGCAGACCGAGCGGAACTATGGCCGCAGCTGCAGCCATATGCCCCAGGAGCCTCTGAAAGAGTTTCAGTGGGACCGCTGTCCTGCCTGATAAAGTCTTGAGGCAGTTCAGCACCGACTGAGCACGTTCCTGGGTGAGGCGTGCTGTCTGGTTGACCGAATCCAACTCCATGCCGAGAAAAGAGATCCTCTGCACTGGCACGAGTTGCTCTTTTCCCAATTGACCCGAAGGCCCAACTGGCTGAGGTGCCTGAGCACCAGGTCCCTGTGTGCGCACAACAGCTCTCGAGACTGTGTAAGTATGAGCCAGTCGTAGAGGTAGTTGAGAATGCGCACACCCCGTTCTCTCAAGGGAACAAGGGGCCGCCTCTGCGACTTTGGTGAAGACACGAGGCGAAAAGGGACAGCCCGAAGGGCAGGACCTTGTACTGATATGCCCGACCGTCGAACGCGAATCGCAGGAATGGCCTGTGTCGCGGGAGAATCGAAACATGAAAGTACGCGTCCTTCAGGTCGATTGCTGCAAACCAATCTAGGGGACGGACGCATCCAAAAATGCGTTTCTGCGTCAACATCTTGAACGGCATCTTGTGAAGTGCACGGTTCAAAACTCGCAGATCCAAGATCGGTCGTAACCCACCGCTTTTCTTGGGCACAATGAAGTAAGGGATGTAAAACCCCGACCTCATATCGGCTGGAGGGACCGGCTCTATTGCATCCTTCGCCAGTAGGACTGCAATCTCCGCGAGCAAGACAGGGGCATCGACAGCTTTGACTGAAGTGAACCGGATGCCCCTGAACTTGGGGGGGACGCCGGGCGAACTGAATCGCATAGCCGAGTCTGATGGTCCGCAGGAGCCACCGGGACGGGCTGGGGAGCGCTAACCAGGCTCCGAGAGACCGCACCAGCGGGGCCAACGGGCCCACCGACATGCCCGCGGTGGGGCAGCGAGGTGGAACACAGGGACCGGCCCCAGGGCCTGTGACGGCCTGGCCTGTGACGGCAGGGGGCGGGGTCTGGGTGTGTAGTGTAGCACTCACCTGATTTCTCCTCGCGTGGGAGGAGACACAGGAACCCGGCTTGAGGCTTGTGACAGCCCGGCGTTTGACGACTTGAAGCGGGGACTGGAGTGCTACTGCCCTTACCTGCCTCCACGAATGGGCAGGAGGGGTGCTCTTGGGCACCACCCGCTGCCTGCTGGCGAGAGAGGAGGAGGGAAGCGATCCTGTGATGCACGGATCACCACTCTCCTCCTCTTGAGACCCGGAGATTGAGGAGACCGCTCTTTACTGATGTTTTGGGTACCGCTGGCTGCTGGGCCAGAGGCGGAACAAAATGAACAAAAGATACTCCACCCGGCCCTCCTCCGGGGGAGGGAGTGGTGCAGTCACCATCTCCCGATGAGCAGTCTCCTCCATCTCTGGGTCGACCGTCCCAGGGCCTCTTGCACTTGCGCTTGCCGCCAGGTTTGGCGGGGGCCTGGACGGGCTGGGCGTCCTGCCTGCGACCGGCTCCACGACGCTGCCTGGTGAAAGGCTGCTGCGGCTGCGCGGGAGCGGGGGCGGCCGCAGGGGGGCGCCCACGGCGACGAGCAGGCTGAGTGGCTGCAGCCGGAGTGGAAGCAGCAGGTTTCCTCCGGCGCATGATGTGTTTGCCTCAGTCTGCTTCTGGGCTGCCGAGAACTGCTGGGCAAAGCTCTCGACAGCGTCGCCGAAAGGGCCGGTCTGTGACACGGGAGCATTCAGGAACTGTACCTTCTCCTGCTCCTTCATGTCAGCGAGACACAGCCAGAGATGGCGCTCCTGGACATCGCACGACCCAGAGACTGTGCGGTCACCTTCGTCACTCGTAGCGCGAGGTCCGTCGCAGCACGCAGCTCATGTAGAACCGCCAGGTCGTGACCACCCTCGTGCAGGTCTTTCAGTGCTTTGGCCTGGTGGACCTGCAGCAACGCCATAGCGTGGAGGGCGGAAGCCGCCTCCCCACAGGCTCTATAAGCACTGCCAGTTAGACCTGACGAATACTTAGAGGCCCGTGAGGGGAGACACGGATCACCCCGCAGGGTGGAAGCGGCTGTTGGACACAGTTGCATGGCCACAGACCGTTCCACCGAGGGGATGCCCGCATACCCCAAAGCGGCTCCACCATCGAGGGTGGTGAGAGCGGAAGAACTACAAGATGTGTTTCGGGCAGTGAAAGGTGCCCTCCACGATCTTGTCAGCTCCTCATGCACTTCCGGAAAGAATGGCACCGGAGGGGGGCGCTGAGAACCAGCGCCACCCCCACCGAGGAACCACTCGCCCAGCCTCGAAGGATCGGGACACGGTGGCTTTTTAGGATTCCACACGAGCCCGACATTCTCGGCGGCCCGGGAAAGCATAGCCGTCATCTCTGGGTCTGGCACGGACAACGCTACCACACCCGAAGGGGGCAACGCAGCCGGGTCGTCATCCCCGGAGAGAGAGGGCCCGCCCTCCGATGCAGTGATCGACATCTGGTCGTCAGAGGGGGCACCGAAGGAAACGCGTGGCCAGCGCGCTCCTTCGGCAGCTCCACCGGCTGCGGAGTGCTTGAGGGGTGAGGAGCTCCACTTGGGGAAGCCCTCACCGTAATCCTCAATCACCTCTGACTCCACCGGATCCAGTGTGCACGCCGGATCACGGCAGGCAGAGGGACTCTGCCATGTTTGACATAGCAGAGTCGCACTCCGAGATGGTCATGTCCCCGCAAGAAGAACATGAACCATCCACGAAAGCCACCTCAGCGTGCTGAATGCCCAGACACGTGAGGAAGCGATCGTGACCGTCCTGAGGCGCCAGGAAACGACCACGCCCAGAAACGCACGGGTGAAAAGACATCTTTAAAAAGACGCGATCACCCGTGTTGCTCTTTCAGAGAAATGCTCTTTTAGTGCTGAAGCACGCAGGGGAGCTGGCCACCGCACACTCCTAGTGTGGCTGTCAGCAGGAAGACGATCTTTCTCTCCCGGACACCGTGACCACCGCTGCCGCGCCGTAACGCCCGCACTCGCTCGCAGAACACTCTCTTGGAAGGGAGAGCAGTAGCTTTAACCACTACCGCTCGGCTCCGAAGCGAAAGGATAATTGATGCGGTGCATCAGCTGCCTCTTATGCTCACGCTGTGATCAGCGGCAGCTGGATGCAATAATCGCATGCCAATGTCCATTGGCTCGTTTAGTTACACTCGAAGTGGATTGGTCTCTCTGGCGAGATCCCAATTTCGTCGGTCATCCGACGTGACTCGGAGTGACCGACTGAAAGGGGAACTACATTACCCATGAAGCTGTAATGAAAGTTACACCAATCAGAGAGTACTTAAAGCAAAATTGTGCCAAAAAGGCTCTGCAATTTGCAGTGTTTCATTGGATTATAGTTATTTCCCTCACTAAAGTACACAACCTTGTATGCCTTTGTATTTTTGTCTGATTTTCAAATATTTTTTGCTTCTAATTAAAATTTGTAACATTGTGATTCACATAATGTTTATAATGCAAATACTTAAAAAAAAAAAAAAAAAATCCCAATGGGGAAAAAAAAAATACTTCTAGAACTAACTCCACTAAAAAAGAGCGCTAATGCACTATTGATTTTAATAGAGTTTGGTGTTAGCATGTTGCTAGGCTAACAGTATGATTCTCTAATAAGCGTAAAACACATAATAGACAGATATATTGGGTAAAATTGTCAAACTATTTTTGTAAAAATATAACTTATTTTATTAGCAATTTTTGGTTTTGAATGAATTGTAAATATTTTTATAACTTTTCCCGCTTCATCCACCATCTTTTTAAAGTTTTTTTTTGACTATATTGATTTCAATTCAGTTAACATGCTGATCTAATAGTGTGATACTCTTATGAGCTCAAAAAAAGCATAATACATACAAATAATGGGTGACATGGTGCATTATAATTAGATATTAAAGGGATATTCAAATGAAAACACTGTTATGATTCCTCATTCCAAACCTGTATGACATCAGTGTCTTGTGTTCCCATTGATTTGTTCCCATTATTTTTTATTTTATTTTATTTTATTTTATTTATATTTATTTATTTATTTATTTATTTATTTATTTATTTATTTATTTATTTTTAGAGTATGTTCTTTTGTGTTCAGAATTTTCACCTGTCACTTTAGGTAGTGATATTGAATGAAATATAAGTCTTTTTTGTTTGTTTGTTTTAAATCTTGCTTTGTCTGCCATCTTGGATGATTTTTTTTTTTTTTTTTGGATGAAATAACTTTTCTTTTGTAAGAAATTGAATTGGACTATTGCATTAACTTATCTTGGCAGTACTGTGTTCAAACCTTTCATGATCATGATTACATGATTACACGATTACACTCTTTTGTCCAAACAAAACGCACTAATGTAGCAAAATTATGATGCAGCCAAGATATTTCTGCAAACAACAAAATCTACTAATGCACGTATAATGACTGTCCATCAAATGGACTGTATCAGAATTGTCCAAAATTATGGCATGGACATCTGCCACATGAAAGTCAGAACAACTGGTTCCAAGCTTAAGTAAATTTCATCCCAATTTTAGTGTACGTATTCAATTCTGATGGTTTTAATCAGTGAATCCCGTATGTTCATTATTTAGATGCATGTGTTTTGAAATGCGGACACTGGTTTTGGGACAAACCCAAACATCGACACAAAGAACGGAGGCATTCTGAATCCAAAAAGCTTGCACATTAGCAGAAACCTCTGCCAACTTTTGGAAAATATCCCATTAATGTTTACCAGGTGTTTGTTCCTTTTACATGCAAATTGAAGTCTCTGAGGTTATGCGGAATGATTTTAGACTACCCCCATCATGCCTCAAAGATTACGTCGATCATATCACGTCAACGCTGGCAGAGGAGAGTAATCGCTGATATTTCCACCCTGGGCAGTTCATTTTCAGAAGACCATAAAATATTTGGTTGAGTCCCACAAGGTAATGCCATTCAACTGGAATTTGTTTGCTTATTATCAACTAAACTACAAATTGTATGGAAGGTAGAGCCTGTCCAAGTAGAAGGGATTCATAATTTGGAATTATTTGGGTTCCAAATGATTTTTAGATTTCCTGTAGCAGAAATTCACTAGAAAATTTTCAAATCTCAGCCTAGTTCACCCAAAAAATGAAAATTCTGTCATCATTTACACTGTAAGCCCAAGCCCGTACAAGTTGATTGAAACTCGTTGCCCTAAAAAAGTTGATTTGTCTTGTTGAACAAACAATACATTTCAAGTTCTTTACATTGGAAAGTGTTAGTTCATTGAACTAACTATCTGTTACAATAACTAAAATTTACCAGTTAAGGTAACTCAAAACATTAAATTGCACTAAAGTTAACTTTTAGTAGATCAAATTGCATTTTTAATATAACTATTTAATTGGTTTAATTTGACTGATTTCTCTGCCGATTTATTATTCTTTAAGTTACAGCTGCACAATAAAGGATAAAAATGCAAACAACAAGGATTTTGTTTTAGAATTCAGTTTATTTTAATTCATTTTACAAAATCCATTTGGACAAATTAGGTATGTTGAGATTTTATCTAATAAAACAACGAGAAAATGTATGTGTTTAATGTATTGCTCAATAATCAAGATGCAAGGCATAAGTCAATCCAAAAACAAGAACAAATGTCCTGAGGGAGGTTTCTAAACCGTCCTTCCCAAGATTACCCTCTGAGACGATTCCTTACAGGGGTTAGATGGAGGAGAAAGACAGGGGATTCTGTGCAACATCTTCTCATGAAGTTCTTCAAAGAAGGGTGATCGGGTATTACAGGAATCCCTCTTATGGCAACACACTTCATGTCAGTGAGGTCTGAGTTCTGAGGATGCAGAGACAACATTGTATCAATGAAAAATGAAAATCACATTCCATCGATTATTGCTTTTTTCTGTATTACAGGAAAAGTTCACCCAAAATGAAAATTTGCTGTTAATTTACTCACCCTCAGGCCATTTAAAATGTAGGTGACTGAATCCATGGTCATTCATAAAATGGAAGTGAAGGGGTTCCATTACTTTGAGAGTCAAAAAAACAAAAACAAAAACAAAAACAAAAAAAAGCAGATACAGAAAACACAAAATTAATACCCCTGGCTCTTGATGATATACTGAGATCTTATATGAAGCAAAACAATGAGCACATTGACTGTACATTGACATCATTACCTGTAATCCATAGCTTTAACATAAATAAAATGTTTAATCTAGTATGTTTTAACAAGTATCCCCTTTTGCTACAATCAAATTGACAGCACTTACATTTCCATCTTTTCATTTCCATCATCTTTTTTTTTTGAGCTCAGCACTGCTCTTCTTGGAATCTGTAGAGTGACAACAAAGCACATTATTTTTTTTAAAGCACTTTTTTTTTTTTTTTTTTTTAACAAACCGATAAAGCAAAGTGTCATTAAGATGTGAACTGGTGAGTTATCCATAAACTGCTTCTAAAAATTGCAGTAAAGTTATCCGGCATTACATGGTAGAAAAGACTTGGTATTAAATGAAATGGATTCAGTAGCTAACTAACTAACACTATATGGACGAGAGATTGCATTTCTTGGGCTAATATCCGGCACATGCACAAAGTTTTCAATATAAGCTTGTTTGTGTAATACTCGCAAAAGTAAAGTAAAAAAAGAAAGAGAAAAAAAAAAAAAGCCGATCCGTAAAAGACCGTGGCGAAAGGTTTACAATCGACATTCATGCATTCTTAAATTATATATTTTTTTATTAGCTAACTGTTATTCCTTTCATTTATTAATAATGGTTTCAGAGCAAAAGGTAAAGAAAGTTTCAACTCACCAGCAAACACTGACAGAAATGCGCGTCCTCGAGGAGTCAGTTCAAACAGCAGCTCAGACCAATCAGCTTCTTCGTGATGCGTTCCTCATTTCGTTGCCATTGGCAACAGACTCAAATAAGCTTAGCTGAGTTGATTCAATATAAAACATTCAATAGAGTGAGGAAACTCATGTAAATCGTACACCTAACTCAAAAAACCCAGTACTACATAAAAAAAAAATAATTTTTATGTTTAGTGTACTTAATTAATTTGGGTTAATACAATTTCAGGGATAACAGTGACTCACTTTCATGTCGTCCAAACCCATATAACTTTCTTTCTTCTGTGGAAGTCAGTAGGTCCTAATGATGTTTGAACTCTGTTGACTTTCAAAATATCTTCTTCATGGAAGAAAGTCATACAGGTTCAGAATGTCTTGAGGGTGAGTAATCAAATAATTTACTATTTGAGTGTGCTATCTCTTTAAGTCAGTATTAAAATGCCAAGGAAAAACTCCCTTGATAGACATAAAAAGAGAAAAACATCCTCAAAAGAAGAAACCTTGAACAGAAGCTCAAGCTGTGGGCCTTCCTACTCTGTTGAATCCATGGAATGGACGATTCATTTTTTTCATGACCATGAACCATACAAATCCAGAATCAAAACAGTCAACAAGACTCATATGAAGGTTAAAGGTCCGCTAAAGCAAATGTGGGAAGCATAAATAACAGAAAACAGCCTTGGGATGGATGCCATGTGGTTTGAGAAGAAGAAAAACGCTAATGATTTCTAAGGTCAGAAGGATCTAGTAGTAGTTGATCATCTGCACGAATAATAATGGTTACTAGGTTCATGGAGTCACATGAAGTGCATATTTATGTACAATTTAAGACAATGACTGCTGAAACTAAAACAGATGATGCTTGGAGCGTCTGCCATCTTGACTTTTCTCATGCAGTCATTGAAGATTCTCATAAAGCAAAGTTGAGAAGGTTAATTTGCCTTCACACAGACATTCAAGATTTTGAACCTGCATTTCAGCAGTGCTTAATTACAGTTTTTATGATTGCAAACTCAACCTAACCTCTTTTGTTGTATACAGTAGCAATTTTACATTAGTGGTTCTCAATGAATGTTTCATTGGTATTGTCATGTACGACAGGAAAAACTATGATAAATGCAAATAATAGTATAAAAAGGCTTATCAACTTATCAAAGAGAGGAGAAAACACATCCCATATCATTTGTTGTTGATGTCAAAGGCTGTGTATCCAATCAAATACTTTCAGGCACATTTTTTTTCTTTCTACCTTACAATAAAAGTGAATGTGGACTAGATCACTAGTGAATGGCCACTGAGCACCAGAAATTTACAGTTAAAACAGTTATGATTTTTGATATTATTTCATTGAGTTCCGGCCTGTTCTTCACATAAAGTCATCGCAAGGCTTATAAAAATATCATGCACAAGTCATATGGACACTGTTTATGATGTTTTTATGTCATTTTTGAGCTTGACAGACTCAGTCCCCAATCACTTCGATTGTATGGCAGAAAACGCAGTTTTAACACTCTTCACAACATATCTTTTCATGTTCCATGGAATAAGCAAGGTCATAAATCTTATCCCTGTATGACCTTGTTTACTCCTTTCAGATATTACATTGTGCCATCTGTTAGATTTTACACCAAAGGAGATAGCTAAGACTTTAAAAGTTGTCAAATTTGGAAAAGCTACTTATTTTAAAGCTGTGAAGCTATTGTACATTCACCTGCTCATGGGATTATTACTCACTTATATTGTCGCATTTTTCAAAGAGTCTGGAAATAAAGATCACTTTGAAAAGGTTGAAAAACCAGGTTGAGAAATTTCGTCGGCCATCTGTGCTTCAGCTTGATGTATCAAACGCAGGAGATGTGTTTATTCACGCTTTGTTCTTTATGCTAATCAGTGTTCCAGCTGATTCGTTGTTCGGGTCGTCTCTCCAGAGAGTCGTCGTTTTCGACTGATGTTCATCTCTTGGCAGAATGCCCCTGCCTTCCTATTTATGATGTCGTTTGCAATTTGTTCATATATTAATGTCCGTGTGTTCAAAAGAAATCAAATTCAACAAAGGCAAGATATGACAGGAAATACTGATCGTCATGTTAACATCCAACCAATAATAATTAGCATTGTCTCGCTTCATTTTGAGACTGATCGTTGTGTTTAATTTTGAATTTTCCCAAAGGACTCATTGAAAAACTCATTAAGCAATTTTCAGAGCCACACTTCACACATCCTTCACCCTCAGAAGAACATTGTGTAGCTTTCTTCAGGAATATGTTAAAGACATTGCCTTCACCAATGAGGAAGTGAGATACAGAAGCCTCAGGAAGTGTTTAGTCCCTCGCTGCAGTTTATTATGGATTGTTTCTGCATAGCAGTGATCCGAACCAGCCACTGTTTCCTGAAGATTTCCTCACTATCTCAGGGGAGGCTACTAATGCTGTTGTTTGTGGAACGTGCAGATGCTTCCAGCAAAACTAGATGTTCTTTCTTAAACAAGCTGGAGGAGAAGAAATTACAGATGAGCAGGAGACAGATTGTGTGATCGGACGTGCAGCTAATCAGTTCTGTTCAGGATGAACCGGACTGAGCATCAGCGCTTGCCTCTGGAGTCCAGTTAGACCACAATCAACCAGCGATAGGGAGCTCAGCATGACGGCTGGTGTGTATGGAGAATGTTCACCTCATTTTACTGATATGCTTGTCTTACTGTTCTCTGATTGCACCTGATTGGATTCTTTTTCTTGGGTGCTCACTGGACCTTTTATTCCATGATTTTGCTGTCTGAGACAAACTTCAGCAAGAGCGTTTGCTATGAATCTTAACTTCAGATGAAGTTTTTAAAGCCATGAAATAGATAGATAGATAGATAGATTTGGTTTGTATGTTAGTGTTTCAGTGTTGTAAATGAGGATGTCAGACCAGACTGTTGACCTACAAACGCCTAGTCAACGCTGTCAGTCCTCACCAAACTGTTAGCTCAGATGTATATTGTACAACCTGACTTAAAATGATGTCACACTTTCTGCCTCGGCTTGAACTCAAGATCTCACTGGGGCCACATCAAACTATCTGACAAGCAACAGTTGTAAATGACAGACAGAAATCCCCAGTTTACAACCTCGTTTACTCATACACCACTCAGTACAGCCAGACTTCTTTTGATTTGTCTGGTCCACTTTGCAACTTCTTCTGGACAAAAGCCAAACAGATTACCAGATCTGATTGATACATAACGTGACCAGCCATGGTTTAAATTTGATCTGGACTTTATGAACAAAGCAGAATATAAAGGAATATCTTGTTTACTTCTCAATAAGTGTCTCACAACAAAACATTATTTGCCATGAACTCATCAAATTCAGCAACTCAGTCTTTTCAAGAAGCACATATTGTAGCAGTCTGGAAGCTTTAACGTTGAATAACAAAACACAACTGTGTGTTTTCTGGCACAGCCTGTGCTCTTCTGACTAGGAATTTGTGTAGAAGCCAACCAATCAGATTGGAATTTGGTGATTTCAACATGCATTTTGACATGTTTGAGCATAATGTTGCATACAAAAATGTCAAGAGCTGACTGAAATCACTAGCTCTAATTTGATTGGCTGGTTTAATACTATTTCTCAGAGTTAGAGGTTCACCACGTCTGGAAAACAAAGTTGTTTACAAAATCATGTAACTGGTTGATAAAATGAGCACTTCTGAGAAAAGTGACTGTACATTACTGTACATTACTTGCATAAATAATCACACTTGAGTACTTATTACAAAAATAATCAGTGCTTATTGACTTTTGATGGACATAAATTCCCAATTTTATTCACAACAGACAGGCTGTTGGTCACTTTACATGCCATTAAGGATGTCTGTTCCTGACAGAAGGTGCAGAGTTATTTTAGTATTATTGAGATACTTTTATAATTTCAATTAGCTTTTATTGTTATATTTTTCATTTTCATTGTCATTTCACTTAAAATTGTAGTAATTTTGTTGTGCACAGTTATATATTTTAATGGTTTTAGATGTAGTTTTAGTTAACTACAGTATTGCCAAGTCTGTCGTTTTACCGTGGTATTGGGGTACTTTTACACTCTTGCCACAGGGTTTTTTTTTTCAGGAGAAAACTGCAGGAAAAAAAAAAAAAACATGATTGGGCTAATTTTAATCTAGTTTTAAATAGCAATTGGGCTGGTTTTGTTTCGCAAACCTGGCAACCTTGGTTACTTATAATAACCTTGGCAGTCACAATTACTGTTGTTCTGCAAATTTTTGCAGACAGAATAAATTATTTTAATTAGAGTCTGTGCAATCTATGAGACGTTCCCCATGCTCATGTTCAAGTTGGTGTTGCAAATTTTTACGTTTTGACCAAAAGAAAGCTGCTTGGTTTCAGTGGCACTGCACTGTAATTATTATTTTTATTAATTAATTAATTAATTTATTAATTATGAAGTTTATTGGAGTACATTTTACACATTACTATTTCACTTTTTTTCTATTATAAAATTGTGTTTAATTCAATGTGTCACTTTTTTTTGTGAAATTCCTAGCAATTTCTGAGTGAAATTTGTTTTTACACATAATTTTTTTGTCAGTGTGCATGAACTGTGCTTCAAGCACCGCCACACTATTGACAACATACAACGGACCAGTTTTTTTGTCTGTGAATTTTAATAAAATTTCGCAAATGTCACCACACCATAAAAGATTAGTTCACCCAAAAATGAAAATTCTGTCATTAATTACTCACCCTCATGTCATTCCAAACCCATAAAACCTTCGTTCATCTTCAGAACTCAAATTAAGATATTTTTGATGAAATCTGAGAGCTTTCTGACCTGCATAGACAGCAACACAACTGATAAGTTGAAGGCCCAGAAAGGCAGTAAGGACATCATTAAAATAGTCCATGTAACATCAGTGGTTCAACCGTAATGTTATTAAGCCACGAGAATACTAAAATAAAAACTTTATTCAGCAATTTCTTGTCTTGGACTATTTTAACGATGTCCTTACTACCTTTCTGGGCCTCGACCGTGGTAGTACCCTTGCTGTTTATGCAGGGTCAGAAAGCTCTCAGATTTCATCAAAAATAGCTCAATTTGTGTTCCGAAGATGAACGAAGGTCTTACAGGTTTGGAACGACATGAGGATGAGTAATTAATGACAGAATTTTCATTTTTGGGTGAACTATCCCTTTAACTGAACTGGGTCTAAACCAGAAGAAATGGACCAGTCAAAAGTCTGGCTACATGAGCCAGGTGGTCAGTAGCTCCATATATAGTATTATTTAGCAAAATCTACCTAAAAAGTACAAAAGACTGATTTGAAGTAAAGGTTAAAAGTAAAGGTTAGACTGCTGACATCATGACAGAGTGAACATAACAAATGTAAAGTTCATCTGTCTGTACATCACGTGACCTTCACGTTCTCCGTGGAGAGTCTTTGTGATTGTGGAAGTATGTGCTGTGCAGAGTTCCTCATGAGGGTCCTCTGAGGCTCCAGCACCTTATGAAAGAGATTAAAAGATGAGAGCAGGAATCCAGAAGAATCACTGATATGTCTTATAGTCTTTTCAGCAGGTACATTGACTCCCTGAGGGGATAGGGGTGAACTTCTCACCGCCGGTGATAAGACTGTCAAGGTTTCAGACAAATTTAGTTTCACTTCATGTTCTGGGATGTGTTGATGTATTTGCTGTCATTACTGCCTTAGATATACACGAGTACCTATTGTTTTATGCATGAGTTTTGTACATTCGATACAGTGCGTGTGCATTATAATGCAGTAGTTATTTAGAATTTGTATATTAACTGTATTTTTATTTTGTGAATGCTTGATCACGCTAAACTTTTGGCCTTAATGTGTTCCCCCTTCAATTTTTCAGTTTTTCATCCATCAAGTGAAAACTGGGGTATATTTAAGCCTAAATTTGAGCAATAGTGGTGTGAAACAGTGGAAAGGTAAGCAAACACACACATAAAGGACACCCACATGTGAAAGGTTAAGGAGAGATTGTGTGTGTTTTGTACAGTCATGTCTCATAGACAGTGGAATTCTCCTTATCTCAGCCCTCATTGGCATCTCTTCTCTAAACACCTCCTCTGTCTAAACACCTCCATCCATTCTGCTGCTCCTTCCCCGGCCACCTCTCTCCCAGAAGAAAGATCTCTTCAAGTGTCATTTAGCGTCTTTATAAAAACACAAGCTCATTTCTTGCACGCTGATGTCTTTCATCGAATTATTTCATAGCTGGAGAGATAGTCAGAGAGATGTCTAAAATGTTGGACATTTCGATATAACTAGTATGAATTGTTCAGTAGTAAAATTAAATATTAAAAATAATATTATTAGTAGTATTTTAGCAATGGTCATAAATACATGCAGCACTTCATATGACAATTGAAACGATGTAATATTGACAATAATAATATAATATAATAAAAATGTAATTTAATAAATAATAATAATGACAATTTCATATGGTTGTATTTCAATTACATATATAAAATATTGCAAAAAAATGGCAATATAAACAAATATGCATGTATGACAAAACTTTCTTCTTATTATTATTGTGTTGTGTGTGTGTATATATATATATATATATATATATATATATATATATATTTATTTATATATATATATATATATACATATACATATATATGTTTTTTTCTGAATTTATATTACGTACTTCATTTAAAGATTATCCACATTAAATATAAATTAAACATTTTCATCCATCACGGTTTTCACTCCATGTGCCTTGCATGAAATGATGTGAAACTGTGGTAACTAAATGTTAGATCTGAGAGCTCTCTGAGTTCATGCTGAATCTGCAAGTGGAATGTGAAAAAATATCATCTAGATGATGGAAGTGGGTTTGGATAAAAGATAATGACTCATCCTAACGACTCATAAAAACCCTCACGGAAGGACATTCAGAATATTAAAACGAGAGTTCCTGCCGTCCACAGTTAATGCTAGACCCCTCAAAAGTGTTGTTTCTGTGAAACTGATATTGTTCTCGCTCAGGAAATAGTTAAATAATGTACTTGTAAATGGGGCCTAATTGGCCATTTTAATAACCATCGGTTGTGTAGTCACAGAGCGGCTTCTGTTAAATGTTTAATCACTTGAGCTGTGTCTCTCTCATGCGACTCACTCTGATCTGAGCTTCTTGACTCAGTGTGTGAACAACATCTTCATTCTGTGAAACAACTGTGTTTTTTCCCAGTGATCTGGAGCAAGTTTTCACTTATTTTTGTGTTGGAAAAACACTACGCTCGCGCTCATAGTTGACATTCCTGTCAATTTTTGGTGGAACATTATCATGGCATGAGCAACGATACATGTGCCCAATGCTTACGTTCTGTTTTTGTCAGGCATTGTGGAGAGATTGCTCCCAGATTATTGTCATGGTGCATGTAAGAACATCTTGTACCAAAAGCAGACAGCAGTTGTTCTAAGTTTAGTTTAGTTAAGGGAAAACATCTCAGCGCTATAAGATTTTCATGAATAATTTGACATATGTATTAGCCTCAAAACTCAAAGCACTGAAGAACAGTGGCACTGGCATATGCTGAATAATTGAAATGTTAAATCCGTTCAGTTGCTGAGAAATGAAGTTCACGGATTCTGAGACGTGGGACAAAAGAGGACTGTAAAACACTTTCTTTTTTGTCCTTTTTGGTAATTTATTTCAAAATACATTAATTATTAAATTCACCCAAGCCGTGACTTATTTTATGAGTATGTTTTTAATATGAGAATGTAAATTAAGTTTTATATTTTTGTGGGTCATATTGATACAAAGGTCTGCGAATCATAGTGAACAAAAAAGCCTCATTAAAAGAAGAAAATTCTTTAAAAGAAAACCAGATTAAGTGGTTAAGTGGCATAATCTGTTACCGTTATTTCTTGGGGCGGGGGAAAAAATAAATAAATAAATAAATAAAATAAAATAAAATAAAATGAGGGGGGTGAGCAATAACATTAATAACATTACGGTGGCATACATAAGCTTTAAAAGTATATTAATAAAATATAATATCTATCTATCTTCAAAACTACTTCAAACATTTAATAAATTTAAAAGTTTAATATAATCATATATAATCATAAAATAATGAATAAGATGTGTACACTTACAACATTTTAATGTGTGATAGGCAATAAATGTGTTATTTAAAAATAGTTTTCAAAAACCATATGAAACCAACATGAATAAAATGTTAAAACTTGCTTGTCATTTTATTTATCATATACATTTTAATGTATCCATTATTTTGGAAAACCTGTAAAACACGGTGAAAGTAACCGTATGGCTTCAGTAGACTTGGAATATGTGGACTGCTTCAATGGTGCTTTTTGTAAATGTAAACTATTCCTTTAAACTTTTACTGTCTTTAAGAGTTATTTGTACTTGCAGAAGTGACTTTCACATTGAAAAATCCATAAACCAGAGAAACAAAAAAGAAACAAAAATCCTGCCATTCCAAGTCTATCAAACCGTCTCTGTCGTTCTCCCTGACAGCTTGCCCAGACGGCCTGTTGCAGCTGTTTCTCCGTATCTCTTTCCCTCTCTCTCACTATCTCATGTTGGTGCTGAAGGCATGCTTTCTTCCCCTCTCCCCTTGCAGTCAGCTTGTGTGAAGATCATTGTGAAAGCGAGGCTCTAATCAGTCGCCATCACTCACTGCCAAACAGAGCTACGCTTTGTCAAACGCCACCTCCTCATCAGCGCTCGCCGCACTGTAGCTGCCACACGTCAACTCCAGCCGTTTTGTAATCCATCACTGCATGTCATGTTCCAAATCGGCCGTCCAATCCCGTCCTTGGGATCTTACGGCTTCCTCCTTGTCACTGGGATTTACTCGGGTCATTTTAATCATACATTGGTCACATTTTATGAGGGTTAAATTCTTCGCGTGGCCCTCAGCCTCATGAAAGTCCATTTTCTTCTCCATGGCTTGAGTTTTTAATGCTGTGGTCGGGACTCAGGGCAGCGCCGGAGGGAATATCTCCACGCTTCTTTAAAAGTGCAGTGCCTAATAGATGCGACTGACAAACTGCAATGCAAAGCTTTGTTTCCAGACATTTCTGACTGGAGGCCCATGTGGGGCACAAAATCGTTCAAGGGTAGAATAAGGATTTCAGTTTTAAGGAATTTAATCATTTTAGTTCCACTTCTATGTAGGGGTGTAACGGAACACAAAAATTTTGGTATGGGATGTTTGGTTCGGTAAGCTTTTGAATGAAGCGAATACAGCATTGTTTTAACAACTGCATATGCAGAATGTATTTATAAACTGTTTGTAATGTAGAGCTAGGTGACATGCCGAAAACATTTAATTTTTTTCCCCATATCATATGATATTTATCACAATATTCATTCATCATTAATGGAGAAGGAAATACTTTCCACAGTTTGTTAGACCTTGTGACCAAAAGTAATTATAACTTCTTGGTTCACAATTACATTCCTCAGAGTAGCTGCCTTTGAATTTAGAGCCCTATGAAATCCATTTTATGTTTCCCTAAACTATTTATTTATTTTCTGTTTTATGATTTACATTACGTTTAGTCATTTAGCAAACGCTTTTATCCAAAGCAACATACAAATGAGGACAATAGAAGCAATCAAAACCAACAAAAGAGCAACAATATGCAAGTGCTATGACAAGTCTCCGTTAGCCTAATGCAGTACACGATTTAATATAAATTTATCATCAACAAAGGTGTCTAATGAAATTACTTAATAAAACTTTAACAATTAAATCAATCTTTTAATTAATTGTTATATTTTTATTTGATTACAACTTATATTTTTACTTTTTTGTCAAATAACATGCTGCGCAACTATATAAATGAACACATGGATGAAAAATATCTTGCTTGTATGATATTCCTTAGAAATAAAAATATTATTATTATTATTATTACTTTGAGAAGTACATTTTAGCATACAATGGTTATTGTATGGTTATATATTTCTGTCATAATTTCTGTCATAATTTCTTCAAACTAAACCGAGCTTTTATTTTGGTGGTTTGTTGTGAAGATCTTTGAGTTTCATTGTGTATTTGATGGTAGTTTTTAACAAATGAAATTATGAAAAGCTGAAAGCGTCTCTCGGGCTGTTTACATCTGGAATAAAGATGTGTTTTCCTCTGTCTGATCACAAGTGGAATACAGGTGTAAACAGAGTCTGAAAAGTTTTGAGATTGTCCAATTTCAACCACTTCCAGAGGTAGTCGAAAACGCATTTGGCCTGATTGCTTTTGTAGTGTGGACGCTCATGTGATCGAATGCATCTGAATGGCCTCCTTTCTGCCTACTGACCTAATTCTTAAACATCACAGGACATGTTGTTTGAAGTGCGCTAGCCAGATGGGATGTCTAAAATTGTAAGTTTGGTTTAAAGATGAACAATGTAAAAAGCTTAATGTTCTCTTACCATTTGTGATTCTAACATAAACCGACAAAATGATCCAATCGACAAAAATGCATCGCAATACCGGCTAAATACAGGGCCTCGGTGCAGCTCTGGAGATGAAGTTTGTGTTCATGTCCTCATATAGGTATTGAGACTCCAAATGCTGAAAACAGTCATTCATGCAGAGACACACATAACATCTAGACTTATTAGCCACATGGCTGGTCGCGTTTTTCTGCTGTGATCTAGGGCTCTCAAATAAAAATTTGAATTTCAAATATTCATCGAATTTAAAATAAAAATCCACATTCGAATGCAAAAACTTTGGATTCGAATTTTAGGTGTGCCTCAGGCAACCTTATCAGTAGCTGCATTTCCATCCACCTATTTTTATGCGCATTTTGGAATATCGCATAAAAAAAAACACTGGATGGAAATGCCAAGATGCGCATAAATTCTAAAAATGCGTATAAAAAAAATAAAAAAACTTATGCGCACATTTGAGTAGGATAAACTTTTTATCCGGTAAGAAAAAATGTGCATAAACTACGATGGAAACACATTTACCGAATAAATTCCTCCATGCGCATCGAAAAAGTCATGTGAGTTTGCGCTATGAGACGGGATAACTTGACTAACCAGCGGACAGATCTCGTTCACAGCATCTGAAATGTTGTTATGGTCATTCTGAAAAGTCTGTCGTCAAAGTATTTCTGTATAATTGTCTTACACGACTGCGTTCCCAAACAGTAGCATCTACCTCCGAAAGCAATGACTGCATTTATTGTGTTATGTCTGCACTGAGGCGCAAGTAGGCTAATTTTATATCATATATGGAAATTATATTCAGTGGGTTCTCCTATATTTTTAGTGATATTTAGTGCCTCAGTTTACCAGGAAGTTACGGATTTGTTCTCTTTGACTCGTTGGATGTAAACGGTGCTTTATTCGCATATGTTTTATGCGGTATTCCAGTTTTGTGCATAAGTTAATTCGAATCTTTGGATGGAAACATAGCTAGTGGCGCACAAAATGTGATGACGATGTAATTGTTGTTACTTTTTAATGTTTTTGTTAGCCTATCCAGTTGAACCCACTATATGTGGCGATGCTGCATTGTTCTTTCAAAATATTGTTGAAAAAGAGAATATCAGTGTGGAGATGTTGTTGTTTACGTCAAAACTGAAACCAAGCTGTTCACACAGAACGCATATTTTGCACATTTTCTAGAGTGACATCTATCACTGTTGCACTCACATCTCACACAAGAGAGACGTATGTTTAGAAAGCCATGTAAAATTAAAGTAAGTTCAACTTTTAAAAAAAAACATGTCTCGAGACTTTATGGCGTTTATTTTCCATCCCACTGCATCTCATGTTTTTAAATTAAAAAAAGTACTCTGTCTGATTGGCTTTCGTCTCTTTGTATTAAACTATGCATACATGATACTGTTTTGTTTATAATAGTTTAAGCAACTTAATTAATTATATTTGATTTATAAAGATTATGCACTTTTTCACAGATAGTCATGTTATTTTATTGCTTTAATAAACATGCATTAGTAATATTTTAAAATGCATTAGTAATATTTAAAAAAAAAAACTTTTTTCCCCCTAACTGAAATTATGCCTTTTAAATTCGAATATAATTTGAATATTGATAATATTTAAGTGCAAAATTCAAATTTAGTTTTCCACCCATTTTGACAGCCCTAGTGTGATCGGCTGTTGGATTAATCTTTATTGAGTAAAAATGTCCTGAGCTTATCGTTATCTACATAAATTTTATAGCAAGCTCGATATAATGTTTATCGCACAGTACTATTGTAAGGTTTAAGTAGTATAAGTGAACTGCAGTGGAAAAGTGCACAATCTGAGTTGTCCTAAACATGAGATGTACTTGACGTACTTTATGTTTAGTGCTTCAAACAAAATCGAAAGCATTTTAAAGCAGCTTGCTCTGCTGTCAGATGCCTGTGATGTATAATGCATTTGAGATGTGTTTTCTTCAGCGCTTAACTTACATCTTATGGTTGTGTCCTTATCTGTAAATGTGAGAAAGTCACACGAGTATTTCCATTTTGCAAAAAGGCTCGTCCTGACAGCGAGTAACCATTCACAGACTTTACTGAAGGAACAGCTGTCAGTAAAACAGACAGAGCACAATAGAATGAAAGTGCAACAATACTGACTAAAAGGTAAGTTTTCCTAAAATACCTTGCATCCAAAAGTGGAAGAACTTCAAATATGTTCCCCAGTTTACAACAATGTCATAAACTGCAGTATGAAGAGTGTGTTGCAATCAGTTGCAGCAGCAATGACATACTTTTTTTATTTTTTTAATTTTAAACAGTGGTTTACTAAACAAAGTCTATAAATAAAAAAAGATAGTAGAAATAGCAGTTCATTTTTTGATGGTTCCCTCTGCTTTACTGAAAACATACCAAATCATGACTTCAAAATCAAGATACGCACCAAACCATCAATTCTCTGTACTGTCACACCCCTACTTCTAGGAATAGAACTAAAAAATGAATTGTGTAGCAACTATATTCACTAAAAATTAAATTTCAAAATGAAGTTCAAAATTTGGGGTCAGAAAGATTTTTGTTTATTTAGGCTAAGGTTTTAATAACTTAATTCATCAGAGACTCATTAAATTGGTCAAAATTGACAGTCAAGACTTACATTGTTACAAAATGTACCATTTCAAATAAATGCTGTTCTTCTGAACTTTCTATTCATCAAAAAACCTTGAAAAAAATGTCATGGTTTCCACAAAAATATGAAGCAGCACATTTGTTTTCAACATAGCTGTGGTATTAAATGTTATTTTATTTATTTATTTATTTTTTTTTTTATTTTATTTATTTTTTTTTTTTTGAGCAGCAAATCAGCATATTAGAATGATTTCTGAAGGATCATGTGACACTGAAGACTGGAGTAATGATGCTGAAAATTCAGCTTTACAACACAGGAATAAATTACATTTTAGCATAATATTCAAATAGAAATGTTGAATAGTAATGTATGCCATATAAAGTTCCAAGGACCAGTTCTGATAACAACTCATGCAGTATAATGGATTCCCTGATAATAATAATGACACTGATTTGTGCACCAGTTTACAAGGTTATAACCGGTTTTATTGATGACTTGGGAGATAGTCAATCATTGTTTTGTATTTTGTAGTGGCTAATCAAATTTTAGAGGTGGCTATATGTAGCTACCCAACATTGTTTGTTTCTAAACTCAATGTTTGTGCTGATGGTGACACATTTCCTCCATGCAGTATGAAAGATCAGAGTCCTAAGTATACATAGTGTCCATAAGTACACAGTATGGTAAAAATAGTATGTCAAAGTCGCTTGAATGATACACTGTGAGTCTTAGGGGTTCAAGTGCATACCGCTGATTTTATTGGATTTTATTGGCCTCTTGGCGAAATTTCAGGTATTTTGTATATTTTGAAAAACCTACTGTTGCGAACTAGTACTAAGTTTTTTTTTTTTTTTAAATTGTTTTTTTTTTTTTAAAGTTTAACTTCTGACTCACTGTCGTGACGGGATGCCAAAACGTTCTTAAGGGGCAGAGACACTTGCTAAAATGCCTATAGTTCTTGAATGGAAAAATATATTTTTTAGGACCACATATGTAAGAGCTCAATCTGAGGTCACAGTAAAAAAAAAAAATAAATAAAATAAAAACACCACACAGAGTTTGGCCACTTGGTGGTGCTATAACAGGGAAAAAAACATAAAAATGGCTATAACTATGCACCCCTTAGTCTGATTAACTTGAAAATTGGTATGCTGTGTTCAAAATGAATCTTGTTGGGTATGTTTGAATCATGTTCGACTCAAGGTCTGTAAGAATTTTGAAAAAAAAAAAAATCGGCCACTAGATTGCGCTAACTAATTTTACGCCTTTGTAATCATGTGGTGTTTAACACATCCACACAATATTTATATCATTTGATAGATCCCCTCATACTGAGCAACTTTGCCTCAAGAACCACTGCTGTCAATCAAATCATTCATGAAGTAGTCTCGATTATGTAGAAAACCTACTTTTCCGAACTAGTCCTAGGTTTTCGTTCAGCCTCAATATAAGCACTGCAGCATGATTCTCTAGACTCTCTAGATTAATAATTATCAAAATAAATAAATAAATAAATAAATAAATATTGAACTTTACCCTTTGGGTAGCTATAACAGGTTCGTTTAGAAAAGAGGTGTGGTCAAGTGCATGCAAAAGCCTATTTCTCCAAAAAGAAAGCTCAGAACTTCATTAAAGTAGGTCAACACATGCAACATATGATTCTTAATAAGCATGTTTCATGTTTATGTAAGTTTTTTGGAGATCGGACCATAGATGGCACTATAACTGTTAAAAAACTATAAAAAACATGTATTTACTTATTAAATTTCCGGTATTGGCTATAAATAGTCTTGTTCATGATCTAAGTGGTTACATGCTTGCTAAATAAAACATAACTCCTTTTTACGCATGTGCTTAAAAGGCATTAAAGCGCTTGAACCATGGTAATTGCTGCTTGCAGCTATATTTTGGTTAGTATTTCTCATAACCGTTTATAGGAGGAAAAAAGCTGGAGACGGTTATTAAAAAATTGCCAAAGGTTTTAACCTTATTCCAGAAACATTAGAAAGTCCAGTGTAACAAAAATGTGGCACAAACCAGACACTACTGCGTTCAGCTGTCGTGCCAAATTGAGCTACCAGAAGTGGAGTGATTGAAGAGATGTGAGCAAGAGTCCAGCTATAACACTGACGGCCTTTCAGAGCTCTTTGGCTGAAATGAGACAAAGTGTCCAGACATCAACAATATCTTCAGCACTTTTGGTGAGTGTTTAGAAGAAAGCAGCATTTAAGGCCAGCACTGAGTCATGTCTAGAGTTTAGAAGTCCTTTAATGAAACCTGAAAACGTTTGGAAGGACATTTTGTGGTCTTGATGATTTTTTTTTTTTTTTTTTTTTGAACTGTGTGACCGGAAAGCAAAGAGGTGTCTATAGCGCAAACCAACTTTAATAGTCAACTAAAGTCAATGTTAACGTTAACAATACAAAACTGATGTTACAATTCAAAAATATTCACCTGGGCATTACTATTTAAAAAATGGTCAGGAGTTAGATGCTGAATGATGCTTTTTTGGTCAGTAGATAAGCTTTTCTGGCTTTGAATTCCACATTTTTTCTTAAAACGCTTTATAAATTGCCCTTACCATATAAACATACAAAATTGAAGCCATCGAGTGCAACAAGAATAGAGTCAGATACTGGCAGATCCTCCAGGAAAACCCGATTCAGTCTGCAAGAGACGTGTGTGAACACAATAAAACTATGAAGAAATAACTTGAACAAAAGAAAGTTGGTATTCAGCAATGGCCAAGCCAGAGTCCTTGAATCCTGCTGTAGAATGAGCTGAAAATTGCAGCCCACAGAGTCCATCCAACTAATCTGGTGAAGTTTGAATGCATTTGCATTGTCAAATGAGCCAAAATTTAACTGTGCAAAACTCACAGGCAAACAGAAGACGACTCTCTATGTCTGTCATTCTGAAGAACTGAGCATTTGTGAATCAGGATATATATTTTGAATCACAAATGTGTTGAATTTATTCGGTCACTTAGTCAGCCTTGGTGTCCATAAGATACAAAATGCAATGGTGTCACTTTAAAGGGATAGTTCACCCAAAATTGAGAATTCTGGCATCACTTACTAATCTCCATTTTGTTTTAAACATGTATCTTTGCTTTCATTTGTGAAAAGCATTTAAAAGGCACTTGAGTGTGCACTTGAATGTGCTAAGTATTCATGTTTGTATGCTTTAGATACATACTGACTTTAAAGCTACATTAGCACAGCTTTATTAACAGAGTCCTATGTTTGGGAAAGTGTTGTTCAATAGCATTCAGAATAGCTAAGGTGAAACATCATCCTTGGCCTCTGGAAATTTGAATAACTGGCGTGATATATTGTTTGTACTTGATGAATTGTTTGCTCTCTGCTCACACAGGAGCGTGTGGTAGTGGAAAATCAGCACTGGTTGGTGGTGGTGCCATATTGGGCGACTTGGCCATTTCAGACGCTGCTGTTGCCACGACGACATGTCCTCCGTCTCCCTGACCTCACGACCCAAGAGAGAGACAGTAAGAGTTTGTGTTTATATTAGTATTATTAATATATGTTTGTGGCATTATGTGAATATGTGCTATATTATGTTGCAGTTTATGTTAGTCAAAATTATCCTGTGCTTGTGCAAGGTTGAAAATAATAACTATTCATTCATTCATTCATTCATTCATTTGTTCATTCTTAATTAAAATTTTAAAGATAAATAAATAGTGAAAAAAATAGATAGATAGATAGATAGATAGATAGATTGATTACTATATCATTTAATCTTTAGTTTCAGAATTTCATTAAAGATCACCCAGGCATTCTTATCACAAAAAATAAATAAATAAAAAATAAAAATTAAAGTTATATATTATGATTTATATGTACATTTATATAATTAATTTATTGCATAATTATTTGTGCGCACACATTCTTGTATTTTTATAATTTTATAGAGAGAGAGAATTTTATGGATTTTGAATACATTTATATTTACATATTCTATTCTATTCAATTCTATTCTATATTGATCTTTAATGAAACATATTAAATTAATAAATTTAATTTATTATTTATTCATTTATTTACTTAGCTCTTTAATTTAAAGATCACTGAGGCAGTCTTATAACAAAAATACATTAAAGTTATATATTATAATTTGTATATACATTTATATATACAACTTTTACATTATATAATTATTTTATTGTGTAATTATTTGTGTACACACACATACGCATACACACATTATAAATATTTATATATTATATTTTATAGAGAGAGAGAATTTTATGAATTTATACATTTCTATTCTATTCTATTCTATTCTATTCTATTCTATTCTATGTTGACCTTTAATGAACAATTTTCATTCATTATTTATTCATTTATTTACTTACTTAGCTACACTTGTCAATGGTGAAAACCCTAATAAATAAATTTCACCAATAATTTCATTAAAGATCACTGAGGCACTCATCACAAAATAATTAAAAAAAACATTAAAGTTATATACATTATGATTTATATGTACATTTATATATACAATTTTTAGATTATATAATTATTTTATAGAGCCAGAGAGAGAGGATTTTATGAATTTATACATTTATATTATATTATATTATATTATATTATATTATATTATATTGACCTTTAATGAAAATTTCTCATTATTATTTATTAATTAATTGACTGACTTACTTACTAGTTACACTTGCCAACAGTGAAACTTAATTTCTTATAAATACATACATACATACATACATACTTTTAGGCGGTCATTGGTCACATTTTGTTCAGCAGTACACGTGTGTATAAATCTCAATAGCACAAAAATAGCAAAAGATATCACAGTTCAGCTAAATTTACTGTTACTTTTAATTTTGGCCATGACTTTATAGTCATTCCATTTGAACTGAATTATGAGGATGTTTTTCCCCTCACGGTCAAATTTAGTTTTACGCCATAAATTCTGTCAGTCATAAAGAGAGCTGCGGGAGAGAGCTCACATTTATAAACTCCCTTTGGTTCGCATCTGTGCTTAACATTTCTGTCTGAACCTTTAAAGACACCTCGCTGTATCTCTTCTTCACGACTGCTTTGACAAAATATCTTCTTAAAACCTCACGTCTCCTTGTCACATCACCCAGTGCCCTTTTCCCACATCGGACTTGACACGTAGACACACACTCATACACACCTACGCGTTTCTCACTTGTTATTAAAGTCCTGTCAGTGCCAGAAAAAGTAAAGGAGAGGCTTTCGAAGTGAAGCTGTGACACCAGATAAACATTCACCTCCTGGATATGCGTCTCTCACGCTCGCAGGCTTAGTTCTGACAGACTTAATCCAGTATGTAAATAAACGTCAGAGAAATTACCGAGCAGGTCAGCCGTTGTCAGAAAGAGCGGCGGGGAACCACACTAGATCACAACCCCGCTTTGAGCCTGCCAATTATAGAGGCCATCACCCAGTCGACATTCTGACGCTTTCAGACTCGAGGGCTGTTGTTTGTTTTTCTGATAAAACGCTGTTTTGAATTGTAGTTTGAAGGCTTGATGACACATGTTGATGCTATTGTGAAATCTTCTTTCTTTCGGGAATCTATCGCCTTTTATGTTTGCGGAGATAATTAACCGAGGGCTAATCCAATTTTGTGAATAAACCGCATCGAATTGCAGAGCCAAATGTATAGTGTGCTGGAATGCTATCAACAGACCAGTTATGATCTAAAGAACACTTGTCTTTTTAAATATTCATGAGCTTTATAGAAACTTTCACACGCTGTGTTTGGTTTCAGCTTTTTTTGAAGGAAACATGAAGTGACGTCAAATGCACTAACCGGATTAGCAAAAAACCTGATCCACTTTGCAGTGCATTCTGGCAAAGACTATAGAAATACAAAGACGGTTCACTCCTATACTTATGAATGGGAGAAACTGCAACACGCAATATGGCGGGATAGTCCCACCTTCTAAATGAAAGAGCCAATCGCTGATTGGTAAATTCATTGCGTCACTACAGCGGCCGTTAGAAGCTCCGGTTCCCATAGAAACCGGAGGCTAGGCAGCCGATGCGCATGCGCACATTGCGCAGTCATAAGCGCGTTGGAACAACGCATGCGCATTGGCTGGTCTAGCCTGAAAAATAAGCTTTTTAAACGCTATTTGAGCATAAGAAACAACATTCATGGGGCAATCCATTTCAAATTTTGTTGCTGATTTGAAATATGTCATTTAATCACGAGTTCAGCGAGCAGTTTTTGAGATCTCAGGATTCCCCCATTCATTTAGATAGGACTTGGTCTTGTTTGAGCTGCCTGGAGGCGTTGCAAATATGGCGCACCCCCCCCCACAATTCATCAAGTACAAACAAGTGATTAAAGTAATGTAAAGTTTGGCTTTAAAGTACATTTTAAATTATTATTTTATAATAATATTTTGTAATGATTTAAAGAAGTAGACTCTTTTTGATGTGTTGACTAGCATACTATAGCACATGTGAAATACCTGTTTATAATTTTAACTGTAGTGTGTTAATATTTTAATTTTGAATTGCAACTTTAACATTACATATGATTAAAAATATATTTAAATACATGACATACAATTTTTTAATAAAAATTACATAATATATTTTAATTTACCATAGATTCAATAGTAACCTTTAACCATATTTCAAAGACAATATAATTGTGAAATTACATACAAGTACTTAATTCCTACTTAAGTGGGTCAAAAAAAAGCACTCAAAAGTTCATCTAATTGCCTAAATTTAAACTGTAATACCTTTTCATTTAATTGCACTTAACATGCAGTTAAGAGTCAAAAAAAACATTACAATTAGCTCACAAGTTCTCAGAAGTCTATTTTAAAGTATACTGTTTTTGTAATAAGTACTGTTTTTAAAAGTATGCTAAAGTGAATATCTTTGTCACAATGGAGACAACTGTGGAGAAAAAAAAAATAAAAAAGTGTTGGTTGTTTGTACAGAAAACGTCTCCATTTCGTATGTAACCTCCGTTCCTTGAAGGAGGGAACGGAGACGTCACGTCAGTGACCGACAAATGGGATATCGCTTAGAGAGACCAAGTCAAGTCAAGTCACCTTTATTTATATAGCGCTTTTAACAATACAGATTGTGTCAAAGCACTT
Source organism: Spinibarbus caldwelli (assembly GCA_039654775.1). Classification (NCBI taxonomy): domain Eukaryota; kingdom Metazoa; phylum Chordata; class Actinopteri; order Cypriniformes; family Cyprinidae; genus Spinibarbus; species Spinibarbus caldwelli. The sequence continues at coordinate 22,537,889 of CM077267.1, forward strand.
AACAGTATCAAATTGGAGGATAGAGTGTCAGTAATGTATAATAATAAGATTAAACACTCAATTTTCAGTTAAAGGCATTTCATTATTGAATTCAGAGATGTCATTGTCTAGCTCAGTTTAGTTTAAATAGTATCTATGAAATAAAATTGACGTTAATCGTAAAAAATTAAGTGTCCCCAACTGAGCAAGCCAGAGGCGACAGCGGCAAGGAACCAAAACTCCCTCTGTGACAGAATGGAGAAAAAAACCTTGGGAGAAACCAGGCTCAGTCGGGGGGCCAGTTCTCCTCTGGCCAGGATATTATTATTTATTTTTTTACTTATTGTTTTAATTAAATGTTAAATGTATAAATGTATTATATTTCTATTTTTATATTGTTGCAATTTCTAACAATAATAGTATTATGTAGTTAGGTATTTTATTATATTTATAGTTATTTTGTTTAATTTTAAGTTCTATTGTATTTAAGTTGAGGTCTTCACTGGGGATATGTCCCCGGGGCTCATCCAGGTGTCCGGCCTCCGCTGACGATCAGGGTCGCAGACATCATCTCCCGGCGCCGATCCACCATCTGATCCGGACACGGACTGAGAAACAGAATAATAAAGAAACAGACAAATATTACCGTAGATGCCATTCTTCTTACGATGTAACGAGTACATCGTGTGTTATGAGGAGTGTTCCCGGTTCCGGTTGATCTAATTAATGCAGCCTAACAATCCTTTAAGGGATTTGAATAATAGAAGTGTATTAGTGTGTTATGTGTAAGCCAGGTTAAAGAAATGTGTCTTTAATCTAGATTTAAACTGACAGAGTGTGTCTGCCTCCCGAACAGTGTTAGGTAGATTGTTCCAGAGTTTAGGCGCTAAATAGGAAAAGGATCTGCCGCCCGCAGTCGATTTTGATATTCTAGGTATTATCAAATGGCCAGAGTTTTGAGAACGCAGCAGACGTGGAGGACTATAATGTGATAAGAGCTCGCTCAAGTACTGAGGAGCTAAGCCATTCAGGGCTTTATAAGTAATTAACAAGATTTTAAAATCTATCCGATGTTTGATAGGGAGCCAGTGCAGTGTTGACAGAACCGGGCTAATATGGTCATACTTCCTGGTTCTAGTAAGGACTCTAGCTGCTGCATTTTGGACCAACTGTAGTTTATTGATCAAGCGTGCAGAACAACCACCCAGTAAAGCATTACAATAGTCTAACCTTGAGGTCATAAACGCATGAATTAGCATTTCTGCATTTGACGTTGAGAGCATGGGTCGCAATTTAGATATGTTTTTGAGATGGAAAAACGCAGTTTTACAGATACTAGAAACATGGCTTTCAAATGAAAGATTGCTATCAAACAGCACACCTAGGTTCCTAACTGATGAAGAAGAATTGACAGAGCAGCCGTCAAGTGTTAGATAGTGTTCTAGGTTATTACATGTGGGGTTTTTAGGTCCGATAATTAACACCTCTGTTTTTTCAGAATTTAGCAGTAAGAAGTTACTAGTCATCCAGTTTTTTATATCGACTATACATTCCGTTAGTTTCTCAATTTGGTGTGTTTCACTGGGCCGTGAAGAAATATAGAGCTGAGTATCATCAGCATAACAGTGAAAGCTAACACCATGTCTCCTGATAATATCTCCCAAGGGTAACATGTAAAGCGTGAAAAGTAACGGCCCTAGTACTGAGCCTTGAGGTACTCCATACTGCACTTGTGATCGATATGATACCTCTTCATTTACTGCTACGAACTGATGGCGGTCAGATAAGTACGATTTGAACCATGCTAAGGCACTTCCACTAATGCCAACAAAGTTTTCTAGTCTATTCAAAAGAATGTTGTGGTCGATAGTGTCGAATGCAGCGCTAAGATCCAGTAGAACTAATAAAGAGATACAACCACGATCAGATGATAGAAGCAGGTCATTTGTAACTCTAATGAGAGCAGTCTCAGTACTATGATACGGTCTAAATCCTGACTGGAATTCCTCACAGAGACCAATCCACTTCGAGTGTAAACTAAACGAGCCAATGCACATTGGCATGCGATGACTGCATCCAGCTGCCGCTGATGACAGTGCTAGCAGAAATAGGCAGCAGGTGCAACGCATACCAGGTTTTCGCTGAGGAGCCGAGCCGGTAACCCGGCCGCTCAGCGGTGGTACAGCAGCCGTGGCGATGGGACGTGACGTCTCCGTTCCCTCCTTCAGGGAACGAGGGTTACATACGTAACCGAGACGTTCCCTTTCAGTTGGTCACTGCGAGTCACGTCGGTGACTGACAAATGGGATCCCTACCAATGTGATCCCTGACTTTGCACAATGTCTGTGCGAGAAGGCTCACTGGGGGAAACGCATATTTGCGCAGGCCCCATGGCCAGCTGTGTGCCAGTACGTCCGTGCCGAGTGTTCCCTTGGTCAGGGAGAAAAACAACTGACAGTGAGAGGTCTACCTGAGCGGCTCCGAAACGACTCCAAATCAGCTGGACCGTCCGGGGATGGAGTCTCCATTCTCCTGGGAGCGCAGCACGTGACAGCTCGGCAGCCACACGGTTGAGCAGACCCAGTACGTGAATGGCCCAAAGGGACCTCAGAACCTTCCGACTCCAAAGGAGGAGGTGGCGGGCGAGTTGCGACATGCGACGAGAGTGCAGACCACCTTGTCGGTTGATGTACGCAACAGTCGCAGTGTTGTCCGTCCAGACCAGCACATGCTTGCCTCGTAAGCGTCCCTTGAGACGGTTCAAGGCAAGGCGCACTGTTAACAACTCTAGGCAGTTGATGTGCCAGTGCAGTTTGGGGCCCGTCCATACCCCCGATACTGCATGCCCATTGTACGTGGCCCCCCAGCCGGTGGTAGAGGCATCCGTGTGAACCACAGCATGTCTGGAGACCTGCTCTAAGGGCACTCCCGCCTGGAGAAACGCAAGGTCTGACCACAGGGTGAAGGTGTGGTGGCAGGCTGGTGTACCTTGGACCTGGTGAGTGCCGCATTGCCACATCCACCTCGGGACTCGGCCATGAAGCCAGTGCTGAAGCGGTCTGATATGAAGCAGCCCAAGCGGTGTTACTGCCGGCACAGCTGCCATATGCCCCAAGAGCCTCTGAAATTGTTTCAGTGGGACCGCAGTCCTGCCCTTGAATGAATTCAAGCAGTTCAGCATTGACTGAGCACATACCTCTGTGAGGCGTGCTGTCTGTACGACCGAATCCAACTCCATACTGAGAAAAGAGATCCTCTGCATCGGGGAAAGTTTGCTCTTTTCTGAGTTGACCCGAAGATCCAACTGGGTGAGGTACCGGAGCACAAGGTCCCTGTGTTCGCACAACAGATATCGAGACTGTGCTAGCATAAGCCAATCTTCGAGATGGTTGAGGATGCGAACCCCTTGCTCTCTGAGGGGAACAAGAGCCCCCTCCACAACTTGTGTGAAGACACGGGGGGACAAGGACAGCCCGAAGGGCAGGACCTTGTACTGATATGCACGTCCTTCGAACGCAAACCTCAGAAAAGGTCTGTGGCGTTGAAGGATCGACACATGAAAGTACTCGTCCTTCAGGTCAATCACTGAAAACCAATCTCGGGGACGGATGCACACGAAGATGCGTTTCTGTGTCAGCATTTTGAACGGTAACCGATGAAGGGCCCGGTTCAAGACACGCAGATCCAAGATCGGTCGTAACCCACCGCTTTTCTTGAGTACAATGAAGTAGGGGCTGTAAAACCCTGCCTTCATATCGGCTGGAGGGACCGGCTCTATCGCATCCTTCGCCAGCAGGACTGCGATCTCCACACGCAAGACAGGAGCGTCCACCGTAAAGTGGACGCCACTGAACTTGGGGGGATGCTGGGTGAACTGAATTGCATAGCCGAGGCTGATGGTCTGCAGAAGCCAGCGAGACGGGCTGGGTAGCGCTAGCCAGGCACCCAGATACCGTGCAAGTGGGACCAGCGGAACCACCGCCGTACCTGCAGTGGGGCAGCGAGGTGGAACACAGGGACCTGGCTCAGGCGGCTCGTGGGCGGACCAAAGAGGGGTCTGAGTGTGCGGTGCATCACTTACCTGGTTCCACGGCTGGGCAAAGGGTGCGTGAGTAGGGCCTCTGATGACACTCTCGAACCGCCCGCTGCTGCCTACTGGCGAACGAGGTGGATGAGTGCGGTCCGGTGTTGGTCCGTCCGCAACTCTCCTTGCCCTCTTGGGACCCAAAGATAGAGGAAAGTGCTTTTTTGTCGAGAATTTGGCTACCGCCGGCCATAGGGCCGACGGCGGAACAAAAAAAAACAAAAGATTCTCCACCCGGCCCTCCATCGGGGGAGAGAGTGGTGCATTCACCATCTCCTGAAGAGCAACTTCCTCCATCTCTGGGTCGCCTGTCTCAGGGCCGCTTGCTCTTACGCTTACCACCACGTTTGACATGGGCCTGGACGGGCTCCACGGCGCTGCTTGGGTGGAGGCTGCTGCGGCTGTTGCGCGGGAGTGGGGGCGCATGTAGAGGGCCGCCCTCGGCGACGAGCAGGCTGGGGAGCTGTGTCCAGCGGGTGGAGGATGTGACGAATCGCCTCTGTGTGGCCGAGAGCTGCTGGGGAAAGCTCTCGACCGCGTCGCCGAAGAGGCCATTCTGGGACACGGGGCATTAAAGAACCGATCTTTATCGGCGTCCCTCATGTCGACCAGACACAGCCAGAGATGGCGCTCCTGGACCACAAGTGTGGACATCGCACGACCCAGAGAACTCGCAGTGACCTTCGTCGCTCGGAGAGCGAGGTCAGTTGCGGTTCGGAGCTCTTTCAGAACCTCCGGATCGTGACCACCCTCGTGCAGGTCCTTCAGTGCCTTGGCCTGATGAACCTGCAGTAACGCCATGGTGTGTAAAGCAGAGGCAGCTTCTCCACAGGCCACATAAGCACTGCCGGTCAGCACTGACGAATGCCTACAGGCCCGGGAGGGGAGCAACGGTTTGCCCCACCAGGTGGCAGCTGTGTTCGGACACAATTGCATCGCAACCGTCTGCTCCACCGGAGGGACTACCGAATACCCCCGCGCTGCCCCACCATCGAGGGTGGTAAGGGAGGACGAGACACCAGGGTGGTTTCTGGCAGTGAAAGGTGCCGTCCACGACCTGGTAAGCTCGTCATGCACCTCCGGGAAAAAAGGCACCAGGGCGAGGCGCTGAGAGCCAGCACGAGCCACCCCGAGAAACCAATCGTCCGACCTCGAGGGCTCGGGACGCGGTGGAGGTTTCCACTCGAGCCCTACCCTCTCGGCGGCCTGGGAAAGCATAGCCGCCATTTCCGGATCACATTCAGGCATTGCCGCCATCCCAGAGGGCGGCAGCGCAGCCGAATCCTCCTCTCCAGAAAGCTCCCCCTCCGATGCAGTGATCGACATCCGGTCGTCGGGAGGAGCGCCGAAGGATACCGCTGGTACGCTCTTTAAAGAGGGCCCAGTGCGTTCCTTCGGCAGCTCGACTGGCTGCGGAGCGCAAGAGGAGGGTTGGTTCCCCGGAGGCTTCACCACCACTGTAACCCTTAGACTGCCCGTACTACTGCCTGAAGTAGTCCTCGCCTGGCTGCCACCAGGACGAACACTAGATCGCGGCCGAGGGAATGGAGCTGCACCCCTCTCAAGGTAACGGAGCCTGGTCCGCAGCTCCAAGATAGTCATCTTCCCGCAATGAGAACATGACTCATCCACGAACGCCGCCTCAGCGTGCTTTATGCCCAGACACGTGAGGCAGCGATCGTGACCATCACCCCCAATGCCAGGTAATAACCGTATTCAGAAACGCACAGGTGAAACGGCATCTTTAAAAAGACGATCCGTCGTCTTTACAAAGATGCACCCGTGTATGCTCTTTTAGAGAAATTGCTCTTTCAGGGAAATGCTCTTTTAGTGCTGAGACGTACTGGGGAGATGGCCGCTTGCAACACAACAGGGGGTAGTGCAGCCTGAAGTGCGCAACCCACTCGACACGAACGACCACCACTGAAGCGCCGTCCGCCAACATAAAAGCTCCATTAGAGCGTGCTGAACTCATCGTCACTCTAACAGATTTGGTAGGAGCGGAACGATATAACGGCTCGGCTCCGAAGCAAAAAGCCGGTATGCGTTGCACCTGCTGCCTATTTATGCTCGCGCTGTCATCAGCAGCAGCTGGATGCAGTCATCGCATGCCAATGTGCATTGGCTCGTTTAGTTTACATTCGAAGTGGATTGGTCTCTCTAAGCGAGATCCCATTTGTCGGTCATCAACATGACTCGCAGTGACCGACTGAAAGGGAACATAAATTCAGTTAACACATGGTTAAATGGTTAACCATTTCAAGGATAAAAAAGCCCATAAATGTCTTCATAAGTGGCACAGTAGTGATAGTTCCCTTTGTGGGGTTCAAACTATAACGACTATAGCGTTCAACAGACTTTCCATAACGTCAGTAGACCTACATTTGATAACTCAGCCAATCTCTGTTGAAAATCCTTCATTTTAAATCCTCTAATGTATTTCATCATTTGCACTGAGACCATTTGCTCGCTCTTTCTGATATATGCACATAAAAATGCATCAATCATGCAGATGAACAGTCTAATGTATAATGTAGATGAAAATAGGCCTCATCAGCTCTTGTTTAACATGGAGATTGGGAAATTGTTTCGAATTGTCTGTGAGCTGTGACACTCTCCCATTGTTCCAGCTGAGGAGCCTGCCTAAGGATCACAGACTTGCAGCCTAGCATGTAATCTGTTTTATCAGCTGACAAACCAAAAATTTCCCTGAGTAAGTGCTGGAGCTCTCAGCAGTTTTTAGGCCAACTCTTTAGACTTTTTTAGACCAAAAAGCTTCATTTGAATGCATGTAACTCATTATTGCTTAGTTAGCACACGCTTTCTTATCTGAAGTAACAAAGGGCGTTTTTACACTTGATCTGTTTCCGGAAAGGGGTTTGCAAGAATTAGACTTACATGTGTACTCTGAAGATGAACTCGGGAGGTGGTCTGAATGCGGGTGGCTTTGTGTTTTCACAACAATATTGGGCATTACATGCAGTGATGCAGCAGATTAGTGCAATCTGCCATACTTTACTAGGACTATACAGCATCACTTATCCACTCTGACCTGAATTGGCTCTTAAAAATGTTGAATGTGCACTTGATTATATTTTTATCTATTTTTAATCTATTTTTATTTTTTCCCAAATTCCTTTTCTTTTTCTTTTTGTTTTTGTTTTTCTGGATTCCAGTTTAATGGTTAAATTAAATATTAGCAATCAAAAAGCATGTTTAATTAATTTAAATAATGAAACTTTAACAATGCACAGTAACAACAATATATTAAAAGGTACAATTAAAATTACAATTAAAACAATTAAAATTAAATGTATTAAAATTAAATTTTGAAACCCCTATGAAATCCCCCCCCCCCATTTTATTTTCTCAAATTCCCCCCGCATTTTAACATTTCTGAATTTTAATGGATAACTTACATTTTTATAACAAAAAAGCATGTCTAATCAACTGAATTAAATGTAATGTAACCGTTTATTTGAATTTTTACAAAAATAGAGCCCTATGAAGTGTTTTATCGTTTCAGAAATTCTGTGTGGTCTGTTTTTAATCTATCAGTTTTTCTAGATTTATTTATTTATTTTTTTAATAAAAATCTATTATCAAAAAGAGTGCCCATCAAATGAAAGCATAAAACACAACAATTTAATTAATCTTTTAAAATGTAATTAAATTAAAGTTTAACAACCCCTTTTCATTTTTTATGGCAAACAAAGTGCTGCAAAACAGAGGTGTACTGTTAAAATTAATGTAATAACAATTCTGTGATATTGTTAAAATACAATTTTAATAATTTTATTATTTTTATTACTTTGAGAAGTACTTTCTACTGTACAATAGCAATATATTTAATATATGTATTATTAGAATAATATATTTGTCACAATTTCAAGTTAAACCACTTTTTTTATTTTTTTACAGGTTGTTGCGTAGACCTTTGAATAGCTGACAAAACTGCACCATTCATTCACACAGAGACACGCAGAACATGCAGACTTCATATTTAGATAGCAGTATTTTTTGCACTTTAATATTCACAGACACTAGCATGCCAAAATCACCATATTGTGATAATTTATTGTCCAAAATTTGCCAAATTCTGTAACATTCGGTGTTATACTATAAATTCCATTTTTCATTTTTATGCTATTTTCCATTTTTATGTCTGGATTCTGCCATTCCAACCATGTTTTCCACAGTGCTGGTTACTGTTTACAACCCGAAAAGAACCAAAAAGATAAGAGGTTTTCAAAGGGTTTAAACCTGTATCTTCTGGGTTCCAAACTGAGATCTGTAACTACTAAACCACATCAGGCCATAAAGGTGCAACTACCCAAAACAACATATTTTGACAACAGATTTTGGTTTCTTTTTACTTGTTGGACCAAGAAGCGTGATGCTGTTTTTGGCTCAGCTGTTCCACTATCAAAGTTTATTAAATCTGAGCCATGATTTTACTGTCATTATTTATTTATTTTTTTAAATTGCCAAGGCAGCTGTTGTTTTCCTGGGAAAGGGGAAGCTTGTATTCACCAGCATGTCTTGAAATCATGAATCACTCTTGAAGGACAAATGCAATTTACTGACTGGAGCGGTCAAAAGGTCGCTTCTTTCTGAAACGATACATGTTGTCATTTCATTTAGCGAGGGAAACGCAAACCATCCATCTTAGTTTTGGTGGCTCTGTGTGTGAGTCTAGTTTTGTTTGGTTGAAAAACAAAATTAATGCACCTTCTGGCCATGAAAGGCGCTCGGGTGAAGTTCATGGCATCTGTAATGAAACCAGGCTGGATAAAAACCAAGCAATATTGGTGGAAAATTGAAGTCAGTACTTCCCAGTTTAACCTTTTTTATTGTTCACTCTCTTTCCTTTCCCGCAGGTCTGGCATCCATAATGAAAAGACTCCTGACGAAATATGACAACCTCTTTGAGGTCTCCTTCCCCTATTCAATGGGATGGCATGGTAAGAGAATGCATCTGATATTGCAATCATGGAGGAGAAGTGGGGGAAAATCAGCAATGAGCCTTTTTCCCCACATAAGGGAGGTGTTGCCACTTGTCTTGTTTCCATGGAGAACAATAAAATGGAGGCAGGGAAAGATGCTCTCTTCTTGTTTTACTGCCCTCTGCTCAGTAACTTGTGGCATTGTCTACGGTTCAGCGTTGCATGTCAGCCATGCAGTGCGGTTCGAGTATAGGTGTTAAAATGACTTGCGGTCTCAAGTAAAACTGTCGAGGTGTTTTAGGCAAATTGCTTGTGGATTAAGCTCTCTAATGGCTTTACTCAATGCTGGAAAAATGCTTTAAATATTTTTCTTTGATCATGGGAAATGTGGGCGTGACTCAGCAGGCTGATGAATTATTCATGAGCAATATTACTCTCTGGGTGATTACTGTTGTGTATTCTTCTTAAAACGCTGCTGTGAATGTAAACTCAGAGGTGTGGCTGAACTACACATACCGAAGAAGCTTATTCAGGATAGACAGACAGACAGCCAGACAGATAGATAGATAGATAGATAGATAGATAGATAGATAGATAGATAGATAGATAGATAGATAGATAGATAGATAGACAGACAGACAGTTGATAAACAGTTCGACAGACAGACAGACAGTTGATAGACAGACTGTTAATAGACAGTTTGATAGACAGACCGTTAATAGACAGACAGACAGACAGATAGATAGACAGACAGACAGACAGACAGACAGACAGACAGCTGATAGACAGTTTGACAGACAGACAGACAGTTGATAGACAGACTGTTAATAGACAGACAGACAGACAGACAGACAGACAGCTGATAGACAGTTTGACAGACAGACAGACAGTTGATAGACAGACTGTTAATAGACAGACAGACAGACAGACAGACAGACAGCTGATAGACAGTTTGACAGTTTGACAGACAGACGTATAGATAAACAGATAGACAGACAGACAGACAGACAGACAGATAGATAGATAGATAGATAGATAGATAGATAGATAGATAGATAGATAGACAGACAGTTGATAGACAGTTCGACAGACAGATAGATAGATAGATAGATAGACAGACAGACAGTTGATAGACAGTTCGACAGACAGATAGACAGATAGATAGATAGATAGATAGATAGATAGATAGATAGATAGATAGATAGATAGATAGACAGATAGACAGTTGATAGACAGTTTGATAGACAGACCGTTAATAGACAGACAGACAGACAGATAGACAGATAGACAGACAGATAGATAGATAGATAGATAGATAGATAGATAGACAGATAGATAGACAGCTGAAAATTGTGAAAACTGGAATATGTTGTCATCAGTCTGAATATAATGCATATATATTCTCATCATGCCACACACACTCTCTGTCAAAGAGACGCTCGTGGTGAAGCATCACTGCACGCCTGTAGAAGAAAAGATAGCAGAGAGTGATTGACACCTTATGCTGTGCTCTAGACCCTGGACGTCCTTCTCAGTGCCGCGGCCGAGTGTCTGCCACGGGACGCAGAGCAGAGCCCGATTTCATCTCCAGTCTTGTTATGGCCTCAGCCGAGCGACCGCTGCACACTAAGATGATTCTCATAGTCTGTCAATGGCAGCTTTAGTGTCGGGCCACAAATTAGACACCTGTCGCCAGTAAACCTGCGAATCTCTGACCTATTGCAATGCACAGCATAATGCCGAGCATTTCCCAGCATGCTCTGCCTGGAATTGACTCAGTCATCATCGGTTTCTATGGAACAGATTCTCTGCCTTCCTCTCTTACACCTCCATGGATGGTAACGTACACTTAGGGCCAGATTTACTAAAAGCTTGTGCCAGCGCAAACCATCTTTTGGCGTTAAAATAGTACTGTCAGGATTTACTAAAGGCACGCAGTGAAGAATTAGCGCTGAAAAGGCATGGACGCAGTTATTTTTGCGCCTGACCTTACTGAATATGCATTTATAAGAGTTTCCTTTTCAGACGCTAAATTTATGGGAGGAGAGTATTAAAATGAATCACGCGACGCGATTTACTAATGTTTGCACTCATCAAATTACTGGTCTTTGTGCCATTATTTAACACCCAAAAAAGCATATTAAACTATTTTGAGCTTGACATGGATGCAATTATTGTTGCTAGGAGCAGGCACTGCAGAGAACAGAGAGCACGTGGTAGAAGGGAGAAGATTTTTTTCCACACGTATTAATTTATTTGGAATTCCAGAACACCACATTATCTGAACATATAGTTTGCTTCAGGAAATAAAAGACGACTTGGAATCCTCAACTATAGGAGTCACGCAATACCAGGTCTATCAAAACTTCTAGCAACCCTTCATTTTTTGGCCTCCGATTCTTTTCAGCGTACTGTGGCTTCTTTGTTTCTTTATTCTTTATTTACGACTACGCTAATTTGCGCTGCTTTTGGTATATTGCGTTGGACGATATGTAAATGTACGGAGCCCCACACATGACATGCAGGAAAAAAAATTGTAGAGTAAATCGTGTGCACGATTTACTATTTCGTTCCCTCGATTTGCTATATCGTGCACACGATTTATAAATCGAGGGAACAAATTAGTAAATCGTGCACAAGATTTAGCAAATCGAGGGAACGAATTAGCAAATCGTGTGCATGATTTAGCAAATCGAGGGAACGAAATAGTAATCGTGTGCACGTTTTAGTACATCGAGGAACGAATTAGTAAATCGTGCGCACGATTTATTTATTTTTTCTTGCATGTCATATGCGGTGCTCCGTAGTAAATGAGATGTTGCGTCTGTGTTCTTTAGTTTGCACGTTGTTAGTAAATCACCCGCAGAAATTTCCACACCCATCTGCGCTGTTTTGGAATTGCGCTCTCGCACTAATTTGCCCTGTTTAGTAAAACTGGCCCTTAATGCTCACAACATTCATTATTTGATGATGATATAATCACCGGCACTCTACTGGGTTGATTACATCACTGACGTGCCCGGCTGTTGTTTTACCCAGCGTGCATCAGCAGCGAGAGCATCCATCATGTAAATGATACAATTAGCGAAGTGCAAATTTAAAAGGGAAGAGAGAGATAACGAGATGCTTCTGCCATCAGTGAATATGTAAAAGGACTTGGTTAACACGGTCTGAGACCTCACACACAGGACCATTCATTTAATGTGCGGTTTGACAACCTTTTGCTGTGCTGGAACTATGAAGTGCAGTAGTGTTGGATAGTCTGAATTTAGGCTTTTAATTAAAAAAAGTTCTTCAAAAAATGCTGCTGTGTAGCAGGAAAATAGTGTGAGTAGAAGAAAAATGACTTCCTCGGGTTTGTTCTGATTAACACCTCTGCACTAAACTACACATTTTTATGTTTAATGTCATACCAAAAAATATTATTTCTGCTTCTGGATGTTTTTTTTTTTCTTTCCCCTATTTTTTTTTTACTATGCCTTAATCATTTATTTTTGCTCCATTTTAAAGGGGTAGTTCACTGAAAATAAATAAATAAATAAATAAAATAACCTCATGTTCTTCCAAACCTGTATGAATTTCACTCTTCTTTGGAACATAAAAGTTGAAAAGAGAAGATAGAAGATGATTTTATTGTTTAACTTTGTCCCAGCCCCTGAATTTCAGTCGTAAAATATGAAAATTTCTCATAAAAAATGAATTGCTACATTTTAATAATAATAATAATAATAATAATAATAATAATATCAAAAAGTGAAATGAACATTAACTTTTTAATAATGTAGTGTGTTAAAGTAATTATATGCACTTTTACACAAATTACATCCTTCAGTTATGGTGTTATTTCCATAAATAATGATTCAGTACATTTACATGTATTCAAGATTAAAGGAAAATAATTTATTACTTTTTACTTGATGACATTTTTAGAATCATTAAATGATGAAACTGATAAACTGTACACTACTGTTTAAAATTTTAGGGATAGTAAAATTTTTATTAATGTTTTTGAAAATGTCTTCTGTTCACCAAGGCTGCATTTATTTAATCAAAAATACAGTAAACATTAAAATTGTGAATTATTATTACAATTTAAAATAACTGTGTTCTAGTGCAATATATTGTAAAATGTAATTTCTTCTTGTGATCAAAGCTGAATTTTCAGCATCATTACTCCAGTCTTCAGTGTCACATGATCCTTCAGAAATTCTAATATGCTGATTTGTTGCTAAAGAAACATTTCTGATTATTATTGTTAGTTAAAAATAGTTATGCTGTTTAATGAAGTGTGGAAGTTCGAAGAACAGCATTTATTTTAAATATAAATATTTTGTAATATTATAAATGTCTTTACTGTGATTTTCAATCAATTCAATGCATCCTTGCTGAATAAAAGTAATTTCTAAAATAGAAAAATAAAATAATAAAATAAAATAAAATAAAATAAATCTAATTTCACACTAGTATAATAATATAAGAACCAAATATAAAGAGTGTATTTTTTTTTTTTAAATGTTGTACATGTTTTAACTAGATTTTTAACTAGATGTTTTGGAGACTTTCTGCTGGACAAATAAACTACAGTCAGAGTGAAATTATGTTTTATGTATTAAGGCGATTTATTTTCTAGAAGTCCACAGGGCTAAAAGTGGTTTATAGTTGAAGAAACACTCTTGTACAGTTGAGAAGTAATGACCAAATCTAGTTCAGACTCCACTGAGATCGTCCTCTCGGCCACAGCTGCTAAATTCCCTGAAGAACAATTATACTCAGCTATTCATTATATCGTTTTTATATGAGTCTAGAATACAATCCAACATCTCCACATTCATATTATGGCCTTATCTGCTTATAGCTTTATATTAAATGCCCAAATAATAGAATGAAATGCCATGAATGAAACTTCAGATAGTGAGCAGTTTCGGTCCTGAATCAGTTCACTGGGTGAGAAGTTTGCTGTTATTCTTTCATAGAGGAAAATGCATCTCTTTTCTCTTTAATATATGTGTGCACAGGTTTTTCGTTCACCCAGGTCATTGTAGGTGTCTTTGTGAATTGATTGAAAAGCATCTGGACATGGTTTATCCGAACGGTTAAACCAAGTCCAGATGCTTTTGACTGAATTCACCCAGACATTCCCTAATGTGGGTGTTGTGTCCAAAAAAGACCATTCTTGTCTTGCTCTCCCATTTATGTTTCATTGACCCGTATAATTTGTTATGAATAACGAATGTTAACCTTTTCAGTTGAAAAAAAAAACATAGAAAAGGGTCCAAATTAAGTCCATTCAAAGTCTGAATTCACCTTTGTAATGCACTCAGAGAGCTTCACTTGAGTTGATAGATTTTAGTAGTGTTTACTAAGATAAACTTCACTAGTATTATTGCCCAGACTAGTAAGTAAAAAATATTTCCTTCCTCTTTATTTTTCTTTTTTAATGCATCTAATTATATTAATGTAACAAAATTAAGTGACTTTACACTTGAAACAAGAAAAAATGTCTGCCAGTGGGGTTAGAAAAATACACTTTTTCCCATTAAATTAATTTGTATTTTTTTATTTTACTCATATTTTTCCTTTGTTTTAAGCATAAAGTCACTCAATTTTAAGTTTTTTTTAATGTATTTATAAATAGATTTTTATTAAACTGGTTTTTAAAAATCAATTATGATTTTTGCCTGCACTGTAAAAAAAAAAAACCCAAAAAATAAAAAATAAACATAGTAAGTAAAACAAAGATCGTTGATTTACAAGAAGTACTTTTTACAAGAAAATACAATTTCAGTTTTTCTACTTCAATAATGTTAATTGTAAATTAATGTAAATTAATGTAATTTACATAATGTGTTACTTGGCATTTCTTTGTAAGTATTTGTGTAAGTTACTAGCAGTTTCTGAGAGAAAATTGTTTTAAAGTAAATTGTTTTCAGCGTGCTGGGTTAACGAATAAACGTAAAAAAAAAAATGTGCGAAAAATTCCTGTTGACTTCCACATGGTAGTGCGTTTTCCATGGGCAGCACTAGTCGTATTTAAGAAAGTATAAAAGTCTAGTTCTATTCATTTATTTCAAATCCAGCAGTCTCAACTCTTTATGACTTTTTAATAAGGCCTAGTGAGGGATCTTTAAGATTGTTGTCAGAGGATATATGAGTGGAAAAATGTGCTAACGATGGCAGTGATGCTGGACTTGAGCTCTTGGCCCATCTTTCTGTTGGCCAGACATGTCCTGCACGGGGCAGAGCGCCGTATGACAACACCTGAAAACTGCCCTCGCTCACAGCCAATAAGTCTCGCTATAAAAGCCTTACTCAGCACTGGTTGTGGCCTAGAGAGCATTATAAAATCTGATTTATAACTCAACCAATAAGCCCAGCCAGCATTCAATTATTCACTCATATATCATACAGTAGTCACCTTTGCTTTTAATATATGTTGGTTGAATAATACAGACAAGATTATTAATTTCTTGGTGAATTGGATTTGTTTCGTTTTTCTTTATAATGCTCCTGTGTATTTTAATCTCTTAAATTGGACATTTGCTTGATGGATTTTGTATAAATATTTATCAAAATGCCACTTGTGCAAAGCATATGAAATGGCACAGTTCTTTGAGAAATTCAAACTGAAATTCATAAACTGCGATCAGTCATTAAATATAAATGAATATTGTTTGTTCAACGATATTTATGAACATTTACAGGACGCATATGCGGAACAATTCATCATGTGGATAACTACTTAAACATGATGAATTGAATGTTAATGTTTTACAAATGGTTCCTAAATGTCGTTTAGCATGGGTCCCAATGCATGTCCTCTACATTCACAGATGCAGAACGACTTTAAATCTGCTTTACACTGTCAGATAATAATAATGCGTCACTGATTTGGGACTTTTGTTTGTAACTCAAATGTTACGTCAATCATATCAAATCAAATGTAGTTTCTTGTATTTGTAAAGTATTTAAATCACTATGTTGACAGAAATTGACATAACAATGTCAAATATTTCAAACATTTAGTGGTTGGATTTTAATCTGCCCAAAGCTTGGAAATTCACCATGCCTAAAGCTTCAGTGTGGATATCTCATATCATTTTATAAATGAAAAACATTAAATATTTAATGAAGGGATCAGGTCAGAATTTTTATTGGATTTGGAATCTCTTTATAATGTTTTTTTTTTTTTTTTTTTTTTTTTTTTGGATGAAGATGAAAACTCTCCCCCTGTAATTGATTAATATAATTTAAAGGTTTGGAAAGACTGTTTGGTTTAAGCCTGATCACCTGTGTTATGTTGGACTTTATGTAGTCATAATATTTTATGTACAGAATACAAATTCTGATGAAAAATGGCTTCAGATTTTTCATCAGATGAAACAAAAAATAATAATAAAAATAATAATAATAGGATGAATGGATGGATGGATGGATAGATGAAATGATTAAAAATAAATATCATTAATTATTATTATTATTATTATTATTATTATTATTTACATTCATTATGAACATGTCATATTAAAAATCATTACTAGTGTGCATCTTTAGACAAAACAAAGGCACTGATATATTTAAAGATCAGTCAATCCAAGTTTCTTTCAGTTGAAACAGCTCAGATTTACACTTTAGTCTGGGACTAGGCTTAAGCCTTGTCTGTGAAACCGGGGTTAGTTTCACAATTTTAAAATAAGTAAAATAGTTAATATGTAAATATAGTTAATGTTTTACTGTTTTAAGTCTTTTGTTTTTAACCGTTTAGGTGTTAAAATAATGTCAATATAATATTTAGTTGTTTTTAATTAATTTAACTTTTTTTTTGTCCATCAGCTTCCTAAGAAAAATTAATTAACTGATAAATGAAGTACAATTACCTGTCATTACAACTTGATTATTAAAAAAAAAAAAAAAAAACCTTTATGTACTGTATATTGCATTAAAAAAAAAAAGGTATTCATAATGTATCTGTCAGACCTCTGTCCTGTCTGGTGTTGTAGTTTTCTGTCTCGTGCTCCCCTAGACTTAGTTTTCCCTCATGTATGCCCATATTTGGTTATGTTCCTGTTCCTGTCTTTATTGTTTCATTATTAGTTTATTAGTCCCCAGCTGTGTTTGATTAATTATCTAGTTTTATCCTGTGTACTTAAGTTCCTATTGAAGATAATAATAACTCGTTTCCTCGTTCCTCGTTCCTCCCCGCTGTGTGCACCGTGACAGAAGACCAGACCAATACAAAACAGTTAGTGGCGGCCATTCACCCGGTTTGTTTTCCGGTTTTTGAAGTCTTTTGTTTTTCTTTTTTTTTTCTTGTTCACCCCCGCGGCATGGAAGTCGCCGCTCGTCTATCTCTCTCTCTCCTCTCCGCATGTAGCTGGTGTGTGGTGAGCGCACTGGCGCCGTTGTACTGTGGCTGCCGTCGCATCATCCAGGTGGATGCTGCACACTGGTGGTGGTTGAGGAGAGACCCCCCCACATGATTGTAAAGCGCTTTGGGTGTACGACAGTACACAATAAAGCGCTATATAAATGCATCATTCATTCATTCATTCATTCATTCATTCATTCATTCGTCATTCCGCCCAAGTGCGCTAAAGCTAAGCGTGGAAGTTCGGCAGGATCGCCGCGAGCTCTGCGAGTCCGCTCGGCACTCGTCAGTCAAGTTTGCCGGCCGTTCACCTGTCAAGCCCGCCGGCTGCGGCTAACCCAAGCCCGCCGGCCACTCATCAGTCAAGTCTGCTGGTCGTTCACCTGTCAAGCCCGCCGGCTGCGGCTAACCCAAGCCCGCCGGCCACTCATCAGTCAAGTCTGCTGGCCGTTCACCTGTCAAGAAGCCCGCCGGCTGCGGCTAACCCAAGCCAGCCGGCCGCTCATCAGTCAAGTAAGCTGGCTTTTCATCTGTCAAGCCCGCCAGCTGCGGCTAACCCAAGCCCGCCGGCCGATCATCAGTCAAGTTCGCCGGCCGATCCAAAGTCAGGTTCGCAGGCCGCCGCTTGCTCAAGCTCGCCGGCTGTTCCGAAGTCTAATAGGATCCGGTCATAGAAGCCGGGGCGAAGAATGAGGCCACGGCCACAAAGACCGCCTGCCATGGCCTCCAGAGCTCCCAGCTCCACCATGGCCTCCAGAGCTCCCAGCTCCTCCATGCCCTCCAGAGCTCCCAGCTCCTCCATGGCCTCCAGAGCTCCCAGCTCCGCCATGGCCTCCTGAGCTCCCAGCTCCGCCATGGCCTCCAGAGCTCCCAGCTCCGCCATGGCCTCCAGAGCTCCCAGCTCCGCCATGGCCTCCAGAGCTCCCAGCTCCGCCATGTCTCCGGAGTCCCCTGCTCCGTCCTGGAGTCCTCCCCCGTGTCTGTCCTGAGGGGCCTCCAGAGTACCCACCCCCCCTCCCCGTTGGATGTTAAGAGGCGCATAGACGCGCCTTCCGGGAGGGGGGGAGTACTCGCAGACCTGTGTCCTGTCTGGTGTTGTAGTTTTCTGTCTCATGCTCCCCTAGACTTAGTTTTCCCTCATGTATGCCCATATTTGGTTATGTTCCTGTTCCTGTCTTTATTGTTTAATTATTAGATTATTAGTCCCCAGCTGTGTTTGATTAATTATCTAGTTTTATCCTGTGTACTTAAGTTCCTGTCTGTTCAGTTCTGTTTCGTCTGGTCTACTCGTTGCACTCCCTGTGTGTCTCAGTCCTGCCTTGTTTTGCCCTGTTTATTTTGATTAAAGACTGTTTATTGAAAAGAATTCCTCGTCTCCTCATTCCTCGTTCCTCCTCGCTGTGTGCACCGTGACAGTATCTTTTATTATATATTTTTAAGTTAAAATGCATTAAAATATTTGTAGATTCCTTGTTACATCTAAAATTGGTTGTTTGTCATGTATTTTAATGCATTATGTTTTCTAAAGGTGTAACAAGGAACAGTTGAGTATAATGAAGTATTATTACTGTAGGTTACAATTAGTCATAAGATCATAGAATGCATTATTAGGTGCATTACAGGCATAATTAATGCATTAAAATACTTTTGTAATAAATGTATAAAGTGTCACCAATATTTTGTTGAATTTCCAGCAAAAATAACTTTATCACATTATACTGTATACCATTACACATATCAAATACACATTCAGTGATAGATTATATATAGATTTTATACTATTGTCAATTATTCATGTCGGATTTGGCGTCACCTGTTAATTGTCCCAAAGCAAGCAGTGATCAGATAATATATTACACATCTGATAATACATTCATTCTCTCAAATACTGCAAGATATAAGACTAAATTAGATTTTGGTCTGCTACTCGTGACCTTAATTGAAGTCAGATGCGATGTGCGATAACACGCTGAAGGGCCACATGAGAGCGGCCAATAGTGAGACCGTATATCATCTCGCCTCCCATTCCTTCATCTTTAAGAACCTAATTTAATGAAATCGTCATGCTTTCTGATTTTATTCTCCAGCTCAATGATTTATCACACTCCCCCTTAAACCTCCTCCTCATTCCCTCTCCCAACAGAAAAAACAATTAAATAAATAAATAAAATATAAAATAACCTAACAAGAAGTGGCAGGTTCAGTCCTACAGAACATTTCCACGATTGTTCCTGCGATATCAGCGACGAGATTTTTAATCTCCAGCTGATAATTGCGAGAAGCAGTCGTCTGTCAAATCCCTCTCCTGCTCCTTAACAAAAGGAGTGAATGTAGTCGAGCTGTGCAATTATTTTAATGGCAGTAATGGAGCCTGTGAAATCAGCAGAGACAGTCCATTAAACAACTGCAGAGCAAAGCAATAGAAGTTTTGAAAGGTGGACCTTTACGGTGGGAAGAACAAAGAGATCTGAAGATGAGCAGATATAATGGCCGTGGCTGGTGTACGCAGTGATCTTTGCTAAAAAGGTGTTGGATTTCTGAGTTAAATTGATTTTTTCTGAATCTGCCGGGTATGATGTTGTTAAGAAACAAGCATTCAGCATTTATAAATTTACTTTAAAAGTTTTTCAAGAGCGAAACAGACATTTGAGATGCACAGAAGATTGGCAACTTGAAAGAGATGACTTATTTTTGTGGATTTGACTGTGAATGCTTTAAGCGCTTCGATCTGAGGACTATTGAGGTCATACATGGAAAATAAATGAAACAATTTGAAGTCAAGGACAAATGCTCTGATGATAGATAAGAGAACATCCCGTGACATCAGATAACCTTTAGAGCGCTGGAGAAAGACTGAGAGGACCTTTCTCATGTGTCTGCTAACCAGACAGATAGTCAAGCTCTGCTGGATCAGTAATTGTGAACTGGTTTGGCTGCAGATTTTACATCAGACGAAAACTCAACACAGTGTCAAAGTAGTTTGACATTTAAAAGAAAAGCAAAAAAAAAAAAAAACAAAAAAAAAAAAAAGTTACTTTTAAAAGTAATTCATTACAATATTGCGTTATTCCCTAAAAAAGTAACTAATTTACTTAGTTACTTTTTATGGAAAGTAATGCATTATGTTACTTTTGCACTACTTTTTCTCATCTGGGCTGGGCTTGCTTGCTTGTTTTTAATATAAAAAGTTTCACCCTTTCACACTAAAAGTGATTCGAATAAGCCTCAGGCTGAAGGAAATGTAAATTCACATCTGTATAGTACAGACCTTTCAGCTGTGCTGCAATTCTGGATTGCATGGTGAATAGGATGCTCATTTTTGCTTATTAATGTGGTTGAATTGGATCAAAGATCAGCAGCAAAGTCATTGGTTAATAAAATGGGATTAAATACATAAAGGATATTTGTGTTATTTAACATATTTAATTATACCAGGTTTGTGTCGAATTCTGAGTTTGCATTTCACTGTTTTTATTCATTTTGAGGAATACTGAATCAGTTTTTGTGCAGGTGAATTGAATAAATGCATGCTGACATTTAGTCTAGAACTACTGTAATATCAAGTTTACACAGTGCTCTCAACATGGGAACAGGAGAGCTGTCAGTCAATAAATGGGAAAACAAAGTAACTGCAGTTACATATATGAAAGTTAACTTTGATATTTCCTTGTAAATTAAAAAGTAATGAAGTAATGCATTACTTTACTAGTTACTTGAAAAAATCTGATAACATAATTCGCATTACTTGTACCCCCAACACTGGTTCTTACAATGAAACAATACTATTTTGTAGTATTCCCAACAATATTTTTAGGGCATATTATTTTAGATATTTTGGGGTTAGACTTCTTATTTCAGTTAGTTAAATAAGGATGTGGAACTATTCATTTTTTAAAAAGTTTATTGCCTTTGTTTAAGTTTCTAAAAGCCCTTACAATGAATTCAGAACTGTATTGTAGTACTGATATTACACATGAAAGACCAAACACAGTCATTGCCAAAAGATAGACAAGCTCTTTATTGATTCTGCTGTGAACAAAATGATGGGAATTGTAGCTACTGATTCTTATTTAAGTTCCAAGAAAAAAAAAGGAAGGAAATAACTTCTCATATATAAAGTGTTCGTTTTATTTCAGTCTTAGCCTCTCAAGGTCTGAGCTGAAGCCTTTAGACTGTATTTAAACTATAAACTAATTGTTCATACTTTATTTTAAGGTCCAATTCTCACCATTAACAAACCATTAACTATGACTTTTGTCTCGATACACACCTAATTTGCCGCTTATTAATAGTTAGTAGGTAGTTGTTAAGTTTAGGTATTGGGTAGAAGTATGGATGTAGAATATGTTCATGCAGAATATGTGCTGTATAAGCATTAATAAACAGCTAATATGTTAATAATAGACATGCTAATAAGCAACTAGTTAATAGTGAAAACTGGTCCCTATACTAAAGTGTTACGAATTAATCTTGTTACATTTATGACAACAGTAGACTTATGAGATTCAAATTGGGACACTTTCAAATGTGGTTTGTTTGTGGACTTTTAGTTTGTAGTTCTGCTTGGTTCCTGTTCCTGGTGCAGTTATAGTGCACAGCATAAATGAGTACACCCCCTCTGAATAAATATAAAAGATGTATTTTCTTAATGATCACTAATATAATTCATGGAAAGATGGCAAAATTGAAATGTATTAAACATATACTGAATAAAAACAACAAAATATATGCCAATATTTTCTGTAAGATAAGTAAATTAGCCAATTTTGTTTAAATGAAGGATTGCAGAAATGAGTACACCCTAGATTTAATTCAGCAAATGTATAATATTCTAGTACTTAGTATGTCCTCCACAACTTTAAGTACTGCTCTGACCCTTCTTGGCACTGAGTGTACAAGTTCATGACAAATTTTCACATCTGTCCTGTTTAACTCCTGGAGGACGACCTCCTTAAATGCTCTGGTCTTTAATGGGGAGTTTTGCTCAGCTCGTCTCTACAGAATCCCCCACAGCTGCTCAAGAGCGTTAAGATTGAGTGAAATACATGTCCACTGAAGGATTTTCACCTTGGGAGAATGAATATCTTCATTGACATGCTGAAAAAAATGTCCAATAATGCAGGG
Organism: Spinibarbus caldwelli; assembly: GCA_039654775.1. Taxonomy (NCBI): domain Eukaryota; kingdom Metazoa; phylum Chordata; class Actinopteri; order Cypriniformes; family Cyprinidae; genus Spinibarbus; species Spinibarbus caldwelli. Next base: position 22,560,387 of record CM077267.1, read on the forward strand.
AATGAGGGGAGGGTAGCATCTTCTGTTTCAAGTTTTTGTATTACATCACACAGTAGTGTGTGAATTCATGACAGCGTTGATAAAGCACAACTCCCTCACACCTTCAGCACTCATTCATCCCTATATAAGAGCTTTACTACCACTGAACGTCACTGTGGGTACCAAGCACTTCTCACTGTACTCCTCCTCTCGCAACAACAGAACATTTTGATGCTTTTGGATCCGAAATGATTGACTTGGTCTCTTGAGACCAGAATATGGATTCCCAGAAGTCTCTATTTTGTAAATATGGGCCTTGGAAGAGGTTAAATGAGTTTATTTCACTTTGGCTACAGTAGATAATTCTAGTGGTGACAACAACCGTGCATGTCACTTCTGCAGGCTGCGTCATACTCTGTGAGATAAAGTGTCACTTTTTCATAGCTTTTGCCGGCTCTGAGACACTTGCATGTTATTTCTCCTGCTCTTTTTCTAGCAAAAATTCACTCATCACTAAATGAAAACTTAAAGTGAAGACCTGATTATTTCAGGAGCCTTGTCACAAGTCCATTGTTTTTGAATGTCGGTGCTACTTCTGCTATATTTTCACACTTAAAACAATAATTTGGTATTCTTCTTGTACCATTGTCCTCTTTTATTCTAAGAAATAAGTCAGTTCTCTCCCAAGTGGTTGCACTGCTGCCAGCATTAAGTCTGAGTATGATTCAGTGGGCTATATACAGTACCGTTTCTAAGCATAGGCAAGCTAGGCGGTCGCCTAGAGCGCCACTGCTGGAGGGGGCACCAATGAGCGCACGTACTGCCACTACATTTTAACAGGGTTGTGATCAAGAGTGGCACGGACACCCTGAAATATGATTGCCGACCCACTGGATCCCCCAACATCATTGGGCTAGAGTACTGTCAATCTGACGATGCCTGTCAAATGCTTTGTCAAATTTAACGCATCCTTACGGAAGTGTCGAAATGCTGAATCAATTAATTTGCTTCCAAAAAACAAAAACAAAAAAATTCCAACAGCGCTTAAAGGGAGCAGCGTCATACATATAGAGGGCAGAGCGTCATGTTATTTAAAGGGGAATTTCACACGTCAGTGAGAATTAAAAGAACAAGTAGCTGCATTCTGATTACTTTTTATGTCACTGATCAGGCTTTTATAGGCCTATGTAGTTTGGGGTAACAAAGGATTTTATAGGTTTGACTGAAATAATAACGCAATAACTGACACAACAACGACAACAAAACAACTGAAAAAAAAAAAAAAAAAATAAAAAAAAAAAAACAGATGAAGGCAAAAAGTAGCCATTGATATCTAAACATGTATCCAAATTCACGTAATAAAATTAATTTATGTGTGATGACAATTTCATAGCAACTATGGATTGTTACATAGAACTATAGAGGTATCCAGTGGCTATAATGGTATCACAGATAATAAACTGTGCAAAATATTTTATCTTAACAGTCAATTTACTGATAGGCCTAATGTATTCAGATTTGTGGAACTCACAATGTGCTGAATTTCCACAAATTAGTGTTGTTACTATGACAACCAATTTGTAAATGTATCAATGTTGTTATTTAAGATTTGAGTGTTTACATAATCAGTTTTATGTTATTTCGTATGTAATCTTAATTATCTTGTTTGGGTGTGAGAGTTGGATGGGGGGGGGGGGGGGGGGGGGGGGGGGGGGCCTTTTTAAATACACTTTTAATTGTCAGGAAATTACTTGTTTTTAAAAGTTTTGGTTCACTATACTTACCTGTTGATCAAAAATATCCTTAAACCTATACACATTTTTTTATTTTTTAGTTTTATTTAGTAACTTTTAGGAGGGTGTACTCATTTTTGCAACACAACATTGTATCACTTTGATAAGAAAATCTTATTTTGCTGAATAATTTTGACATTCTTCTTTGGTAATTGATCAAGCAGGCTTGTTGGAACATTATATCGCCAAAGAACCCTAACATGTCATCTAAGTAAAGAGTAATTGCTGAATGTGTTAAGTTTTAGAGGGGGTGTACTCATTTATGCTGTGCACTGTATGTGTAACAATTCCTTAATACTGCTTTGCTTACATATGCTTGTAGTGTGAAGCGGAATTTTTCTTTAAACTTATCAAATAATATATACAATAAAGTACGGTCATGCACAGTGTTTATTTTGTTAGGTTGTATTTTTTGCACATGCTCATAGAATGTAAACTGATGATTTTTGCATGGAAATTATTATTATTATTATTATTATTATTATTATTATTTATTTTTTGCCAGTAAAGAAGATGCAGAACAGCAGTAATTGAACAAACATTTAGGAGCCAGTGAGAATATGTGATCGGGCAGATGAGAGGCTGAAGAGACGGCACAGACACATGGTTATATCACTCTCTCTCTCTATATCTCTGCTCTCCTTATTGGTTTATCTATCAGCAGTGTAGAACCACCTACACAAGTTGTCAAAGCCTACCCTTCAATATGCAGTGAGTAACTTGATGTGTCACTAGTTGCATTTGAAAATGAATCTCACTGGGAGGTTGGACAATTGCTAGATGTAGCGACAGGTTTCAGTGACATTATAGACTTTTTTTTAATATATATTTTTATTTATTTATTTTTTTTTTTTTACTAACATTTTCTCCTCAATGAAACATTATAAGAATATGTTGAAGAGTTGTAGAAGTAATTAAGATTTTGCAAATGACTTGTCATGGTTAAAAAGAAAAAGTGTGGCCAAGTCAAAGTATGGCTCCAGACTGACTAAACTGGTCATAAATGTGGCGAAATATTAGAATGTTAGTTAAACAAAAATGGGTTTTCTTTGGGGAGAACTTTGTGTCCGTATGTGGTTTTGTCAGATATTATCTTGCTACACGCAACAACCAACCCAGCATGAGCCAAGATGTCCAATTAGTGAACAAATTACTTGCTAGTTCTTTTCAGTTGTCAGTCATGAACCTCAAGTCTTTTGTAAATTAATGCTCAATAATTAGGCTTAGTGAGTGAATAAAAGTTGTTACTGATTCAAAATGAACTAAGAATTGTTAATGTGATGTAGTTTTTAACAAAACATACATATAATTTATTTATATTTGCACACATACACATTTATTACACTAAAATTGCAATAAACATTAAATTAACAACAAAAAAATAACATAAAAAGTAACATAAAATGCAAATGTACGTAACTACTAAGAAAAAATAACAAGAAACAATCAATGAAATAACATCACATATAAAGTGTCACAGAGAATTCTGGGAATATCAATTTACTGTTTTTCACAGATGGCAAAAAACTACATTTAACAGTATTTTACTGTAAAGTTACATGAAATGTCCCATAACATCTGTTATAGTTTTTCATGGTATATAGTAAGGAAGATTTCTGCTAAGCAATTAACAGATTTTTCTTTGCTTGTACTCCATGTTGTTTGTTGGCAAAGTCTGTGTGATGATTTCCTGATCTTTGCTGCAGTCGGTGATGAGACTGAGCTTGTATTTGACGCACATCTGAGGTTGGTTGTGTAAAGTGTGCACCATAAGGCTGTCAGCATGACAGAGAACAAGAAACGAGTGTTTAAATGCGTGCAGGGCTTCGACCTTCTTTCCTGTAGTGTGTACTTGGCCTTAAGGGTTGATCTTTCAAAATTGTAGACACCATCTGTAGAAGCTGTCAAAGCCTTTCCTTCAATTTAAAAACTACAAGTGTTGCTAGTCACTTTCTGAAAATGAATCTCATCAGAGATTGAAAAATTGTCAGATCTACAGCCTTTTAATTTGTTGTTCTGTCAAAGGAACAGCTAGTTTGAAACTTTTAAAGAATTCTTTGTCTCGAAGGCCTAGTGTTTAGTACATACTTTGTGGTGCAGGCTAGTTTAAGTGTGTTCAGTTCTATTCTGTCATAAAGTTGTTTCTTTGAATCTCTGGTCGCTTTAGTTACCCACCATAACCTCCTGCCTCTTATCCTCCATCGTTCAGATCCACAGTCCATTTCATACCCGACAAATGAATTATCCTCATAAAAGTGATGGCATCATCCCTAATATGCCGTGGTCAGGCTTGTCTGAATAAGCAGCCAGGCATATTAAATCATTCTTACACAGATATTAGGCCTATTCTATCAGAGAAACACTTAAACACCAGGACAGGCTGCAGGTTTCTCTATGCATATATGATCTCTGAAACATTTAAGTATTTCTGTTCCATCTGAGACTGATGTTTTGTATTGTTTTAATATGTCAACCATCGAGAAATTAATCCCACTCTACTTTGCTTCAGTCTGAATCATGTTTGTCAGCACGAATCTGCCTCCATAATGTTTCTGCCAAATTGAGCCCAGTACTCATATATCTTTTATAAATGCATCTCTGAAATCTTCAACATAACACTAGAGTTCCATCATAGTAACATCCATGTCTACTTGAATTTCCTCAAACTATGATTCATCTATTAAAACATTTATCACATCTCCCTGACTAAAGATTTTATCATGGCAAGACCTTCAAGTGGATTTTTGTAGATTAAGGTTAATAACATTTCTGTTCTTAACATTTTCTGATATATGTATCAGAAATATAATGATACATCCCAAAGAGGCACAAAACCACTTTCACAGACTTTTACATTAACTGTTCCCTCCTGGTGGAATGACCTGCCCAACTCAATCTGAGCAGCCTTAGCCATCTTCAAAAAACGGCTAAAAACACATCTCTTTCATCTTTATTTGACCCTCTAACTCTAGCACTCTCTATTCTAAATCTATTTTATCTGTTTTTTTTTTCTTATTTAAAACAAAAAAAAAATAAAAAACACTTGACCCTTTAAGACTTGCAAGTCGCTTAGGATAAAAGCATCTGGAAAATAACTAAACGTACATGTAAAATTTTATATTGACATAATATAAATATAGTATTATACCATTCGTATTGTATTTTAATACTATATTTTATAATTTTTAATAAATATTATATGTAATAATATGTTTGTATTTTATTTTATTATTTTTGTTTATTATATATTATATTATATTATATTATATTATATTATATATATTTTTTTTAAAAATCATATAAGAAATAATAGCAAAAAATAAATAAGAAAAAGATTAATTAAAATTATGAAACTAAAAATGTTCATAAAAATATTCTAATAAATATTTTAAAATATATATAATATAAATATATTTCTTATAGAAAATGCAAAGTATGACCTTCTTTATTTTTTTAATTTATTTTAACACTTTTAGAAATATAGTATTGGAGTTAAAAATCTGGGTAAGGGAAAAGCCCAATATAGAGAAATCCTGGCAAGTAAAAAAAAAAAAAGAGTAAAAAAAAAAAAAAAAAAACCTTTAAAGCTGACATATTATGCCCCTTTTTACAATATGGAATATAAGTCTCAGGGGTCCCCAGAATGTAACTGTGAAGTTTCAGCTCAAAATACCCCACAGATCATTTATAAAATCATTTTGAAAATGCCTATTTTGAGTGGAAGCAGAAACACTCTATATTAGAGTCTTTAAATGCAAATGAGCTGCTGCTCCCCGCCCCCTTTTCCAGAAGAGAGCTGGTCATTACAGCTCGTACCTGCTGAAAACATCTGTTTTTTTTTGTTCTGATTATCATGTTTATCGTGCTGAAATCATGCGTTTTAAACCATATTAGTTTAAACTTGTGATATACGGTTTTCTGAGTGCACACATCCGAAGCACACGGACAGAAAGTGGCTGCCACAGCATGTGAGTACTAAACTAAGTTCTCACTCACACACAAGTTTACGTTAAAAACACGCATAAGTTACAAAAACAGTTGGTTAGGTCTGTGAAGGTAAACAGCTGGGAAATAAATCGCATGTTTATTTTAGATCTGTGTGGCAGCAGCAATATACAGTAAATAAATCAATAAATCCACTGCTCTGTTGTCTCTTCTGAGGCTGCGACTGTAAATAGTTTTGTGTGCTCGTCTGTGCAGCCAAACACAGAACAGTTAGCATGTTTTGCTCGAACTTTCGCCATGGCATTAGAACTGGTGCACCGTTGTCGCTTGCATAATCAAAATGACGGCGCCGTGGGTGAAACTTACAGATTAAGGGGCGGTAATATTATAATCAGATCCCTTTGCAACGTCACTAGGGGAGCGAGATCAGACGCACTCGTTTTTTCAGACGCTTGCAGAAAAAGGCTTACCAAAACAAAGTTACTGGGTTAATCTTTTTCACGTTTCCTTGGTTGGTAGATGTACCGGGGACCTGATTATAGCACTTAAAACCTGGAAAAGTCAAATTTTCATGTTATGTCACCTTTAAATCTATTACAATGTACAATTTAAAACTTTTCCTTTTTTAAATTATCCTAGGGGGAAGAGATGTTCTCTTAACTGCAGTATCACCCCCATATGATTCATATCTCTAAAAAAAAAAAAAACCCTGTTTATTGTATCAGTTTTAAGGCTCACATTCATTCATTGATGTGCCATGCGCCCAACTAAAGATGGCGTCTCTCCAAGGTACCTTTCAGTGAAGATGTTGAGTCTGAATTGGAGCTGAGAGCAGATTACAGAAGTGAGTGTGAGAGGAGGATACGGCTGAGCAGAAGTTTGGCTCTCAATGCTTCTCTTCACAGGGGCCGGGAGGAGCCGACAGAACATGGGAAACGAATGGCTGAAGGAATTCCGCTTGACATTGAAGGCTTCATTAACAATGTGTTTCACGAGACACATGACTGGGAATGAAAAATACTTGTAATGTCTCATTTTCACAATTATTCCACCCTTCATAAACTAACAGAAACTGTTTAGACAAGCTACATAAGTGTAACTTGTGTTAGGGAGAGTTACTTTCAAAGTAATGTGTTATATTATTGTGTTACTCTTAATAAAAATAACTAATTACAGTATTTAATGAGGCATTTGTTTATGTTTTGGGAATAATATAGTACTAAACGATTATTAGCATAATATAATAATATAGTATATTATATTATTAAAAGATTAATAATATAGGATTAAATGTGTGATTTATTTATTTGGGTCAAATACTAATAACAATGTAAGTCATATAAAAAGGAAGGGCAAGGTAACTGGTGTAGATAGCGAAAAATATATATTGAAACAAACAGTATATACTCAAAATGTCTATTTCATTTCTAGCATTTTGAAATAACTATGTTATTCTGTCTTTCAGTGTATTTTAGAGCTACAGTGTCAGTCCAGGGATAATTTATAAATGAATCCTCATTTTAATGCTTCCTTCAAATGCTTTTGGCCCTTATAGATTTCTTTTCCCTAAAAAACTGTGGCCTGATTGCATTTAAAATTCAGTGTTTTGATAAAACCATGCCACGCAGAGTAAAAAAATTAAATGAACTTCACAACAAAAGCCCTAGAGATGAGGACTGGCATTTCTCCTAAGCTTTGCATCATGGGTATGAAGCCTCAGATTAAGATGGGAACAAACTATTTTCATTAGGTCTGTTTACAAGCTGTTACAGTCAGAACAGTTAAGGCTAGAAAAGTTGTTTTCTCAGTACGTCTGGATAAAAATCAGGTTACGGCAGATTTGAGGCACAGACAAACATCGCGTTTATTTGTATTCATTATTGGTGCTTGCTAAGGTTGAGAGGTAGACTATAAAACAGGCAAAACATTCCCATGACTTGCACTGAAAGAGCGAGTAGAAGATCATATATATATATATATATATATATATATATATATACAGGTGCATCTCAATGAATTAGAATGTCGTGGAAAAGTTCATTTATTTCACTAACTCAACTCAAATTGTGAAACTTGTGTATTAAATAAATTCAATTCACACAGACTGAAGTAGTTTAAGTCTTTGGTTCTTTTAATTGTGATGATTTTGGCTCACATTTAACAAAAACCCACCAATTCACTATCTCAACAAATTAGAATACTTCTTAAGACCAATAAAAAATAACATTTTTAGTGAATTGTTGGCCTTCTGGAAAGTATGTTCATTTACTGTATATGTACTCAATACTTGATAGGGGCTCCTTTTGCTTTAATTACTGCCTCGATTCGGCGTGGCATGGAGGTGATCAGTCTGTGGCACTGCTGAGGTGGTATGGAAGCCCAGGTTTCTTTGACAGTGGCCTTCAGCTCATCTGCATTGTTGGGTCTGGTGTCTCTCATCTTCCTCTTGACAATACCCCATAGATTCTCAATGAGGTTCAGGTCTGGTGAGTTTGCTGGCCAGTCAAGCACACCAACACCATGGTCATTTAACCAACTTTTGGTGTTTTTGGCAGTGTGGGCAGGTGCCAAGTCCTGCTGAAAAATGAAATCAGCATCTCCATAAAGCTTGTCAGCAGAAGGAAGCATGAAGTGCTCTAAAATGTCCTGGTAGATGGCTGCATTGACTGTGGACTTCAGAAAACACAATGGACCAACTCCAGCAGATGAAATGGCAGCCCAATTCATCACTGACTGTGGAAACTTCACACTGGACTTCAAGCAACTTGGATTCTGTGCCTCTCCAGTCTTCCTCCAGACTCTGGAACCTTGATTTCCAAATGAAATGCAAAATTTACTTTTATCTGAAAAGAGGACTTTGGACCACTGAGCAACAATCCAGTTTTTTTTCTCCTTAGCCCAGGTAAGATGCTTCTGACATTGTTTCTGACCTTTTCCTGAAGACGTCTGAGCGTGGTGACTCTTGATCACTGACTCCAGCTTCAGTCCACTCCTTGTGAAGCTCTCCCAAGTGTTTGAATCAGCTTTGTTTGACAGTATTCTCAAGCTTGTGGTCATCCCTGTTGCTCGTGCACCTTTTCCTACCCCATGTCTTCCTTCCAGTCAACTTTTCACTTAATATGCTTTGATACAGCACTCTGTGAACAGCCAACCATTCAGTAATGACATTCTGTGACTTACCCTCTTTGTGGACGGTGTCAATGATTGTCTTCTGGACAACTGTCAGATCAGCAGTCTTCCCCATGATTGTATAGGCTATTGTGTAACAATTTTGAAGGTTTAGGAAACCTTTGCAGGTGTTTTGAGTTGATTAGCTGATTGGCATGTCACCATATTCTAATTTGTTGAGATAGTGAATTGGTAGGTTTTGTTAAATGTGAGCCAAAATCATCACAATTAAAAGAACCAAAGACTTAAACTACTTCAGTCTGTGTGCATTGAATTTATTTAATACACAAGTTTCACAATTTGAGTTGAGTTAGTGAAATAAATTAACTTTTCCATGACATTCTAATTCATTGAGATGTACCTGTGTATATATATATATATATATATATATATATATATATATATATATATATATATATATAATTTTTTTTTTTAATTAATTAATTTTTTTTTTTCTGCATGGTAGCTACACGTTAGCAACAGTCAACCAACCACCTAAAACATCCTCACAACCACTTACATAACAATGGGCTACTCTGAACACTTTAGTAACTGCATAGCAAGCACCATCATTCTAAAAGGCAACACACTCAGAAAACCCTAGCAACTGGATAATAACTTCCTAGCAACTGCATAGCAACATCTCTAAAAAACACTCAAAACACCTTAGGAGACACATAGCAGTACCCTAAAAACCACACATCAACATGCTAAAAACACTCAGAAAACCCTAGCAACTGCAACAGGTTAAAAGTCGCTGAGCTTGCTTTAGCAACAAATTAACAATAGGTTAAAAACTACTAAGAATACTGGCAACCACAAAGAACAGTGACATAGCAACACATAGAACACCAAACACTCAAAACACTCAGCAAACACATAGCAACACCCTAGCAACCACAAAACAGTGCTTGCTCTTTTCCCACTTGACCAGAAGCCAGGAGGCACCGGGTCCCTGTGATCGCACAACTGTTCTCGTGACTGGGCCCTGATGAGATGGGTCCTGATGCCCACGTAGCGGGGCAAGGGAGCCCTCTTTGGTAAAGACACAGGGGGGGCAGGGACAGCCTGAAGGGGAAAAACGGTCTGTGCCGAGGAAGAACTAAAACATTAAAAAACATGTCCTTCAGGTCAACCAGTGCAAACCAATCCTGGGGTTGGATGCATCTGCATCAACTTCTTGAACAGAAGCTAGTGAAGGGCCCGATTCAAGACTCACAGATCTAGGATCGGATTGGAATCATCTGGGAACTGCATGGAGTGTTGGAGTGAGAGGTCTGTGGGGACTGGCACAGCAGATTTGCTCTCACTGTGATCCTCAGATCTCCCAGAGCGCTAGCGGGTGATCCTCTGCTTGGAGCAGAGAAACTGGAACATGCAGTGGCAGAGGGGTCTCTTCCCTTCCTGAGAAAGGAGAGACACAGCGTTGCCATGGTCATGTCATGGTCATGAGTCATCCACAAACGTGTCTTCCTTGTGCTGTAAGCCCAGACACGAATGACAGCGATCGTGGCTGTCATCAGAGGACAGGAAATGACCTCAACCAAGACAGGGATGTAATGGTATCTTTAAAAAGACGCAGACTGTCTGTGATTTGCTCTTTTCATTCTCAAACGTGAATGACTTTTCATTATTATTGTAAACAACACTCGACTCCGAAGCAAAAATCTGAATGAGTGGATGCACGCTGTCACCTTATATACCCGTATGTACGGGGGAGTGGCTCTGCGTGCAGAATCCACTCGCCAATTCTCATTGTCGATTTTTCTTAAACTCAGTGGTGATTGGGGCTCCCAAATAAGACCCCTAATGTCATGTCGTCACAACATAACTCGTAGTGACCGACAGAGAGGGAACATTTAAAATGTCTTAACAACAGCATCGTAATACCCTGGCAACCACATAGCAACGGGTTAAAAGCCACTTAGAAACCTTAGCAACTGCAACAGAAAAAGAAACACATATCTTGGTAATCTTGGTAACCACATACCGTGGCAACCACATAGCAACAAGCTAAAAACCATTTAGAACACCTTAGCAACTAAAAAGCAAAAAAAAGTAAATAAATAAATGCATAAGTACCCTTGAAATCACATAGAAAAGTGTTAAAAGCCACTCAGAACACAACCACATAGCAACAGGTTAAAAAAAACACTCCTTAACAATCACATATCACTGCCTACCATTTAAATATTCTTCAGAAAACAAAAATCTAGTTGTTAGTTATGTTAATTTATGCATCTAGTAAATGTTATGTACTCAGATGTGCCATTCATGTTTGCATGAGCACAGGAGATTCCAGCAGTGGCAGCTCTTAATGAGAGTCCATCTGTCCTGACCACCTGATGCTAGCAGTGTGTGAGGAACATCTAGTATCTGGTTCAATAGGCCCAGATGGACTCAAGGATTGTTCAGCACCTCCTACAGTGAGTTAGAGTCTCCTTAGATACAGATAACTCATGAAGAGAGCTGAGTATAATATGTTTCGTAATAGAAACCCAAGTCAGAAAATAACAGAAAGCGATGTGTGCAACCTGTCCAGGTCATATTTCACTCCAAAAGTCAATGCAGGAAATAAGATCCTGTTCTGCAGCTGCAATAGTCAAGCTTCACTTTCAAGTGTTTTAGTTTTAGGAGACCTCGACTTTCATTTTGTGTTTGGAAGAGGGGAAAGTCACATTTAATAAAGGATGCCATTACACATGGTGTCCTGTGAAAAGCTTGTTATTCCATTTCCAATAGAGCTCATTAGTTTGAGGAAAGAAAATATTTGTTTTGTTTTTTTTTGGCACTGAAGGCACAAAGGCGTTCTGATGAGCCAGGGAGGTAGCGTTAGCAGGCTAATTAGTGCGCAGCTCTGTTGTGTGTTAGCAGCAAGGCGACTTTCACCGTTAATGAGCCGCTCTCGCTGATGTCACCTTCTGATTCTGGCTTTCTTTGGTGCATAAAATATTGGTAAAATCTGCTTAATAAAAAGTATGTTGCCTAGATGAACCATTCACACCGACATAAATGTTTTCGAATGCGATTTGTGTTACTGTCTCTGAAAAACAGTTTTTGAGGTCCACTAGTTTGTAATCAGTGCTGGGTATTAATTGATTACATGTAATCTGGATTACGTAATCAGATTCCAAAAATCAAGTACTTGTAATTAGATTATATTACATACACTCTAAAACAAATGGTGCTATATAGCACTAAAAGTGGTTCTTTGGCTCGTAATCATAGGGGAACCACTTTTGGTGCTGTATAACACTAAATCTTGGTGCTTCAGTGGTTCTTCAGTGGTTCTTCACCGGTTCTTTGGCATGATTGAGGGGCTATATAGCACCTCTACCATATTCAGAACCTCTTAAACTCCTGTATGGTTCTTCAGCGGTTCTTTGGGGTGCTTAAGGTGCTATATAGCACCACTGCCGTACAAAGAACCTGTTACGCCCCTTTAAAGGTTCTTTATGAGCCATAGAACCACTGTTGGTGCTGTTTAGCACCATTTTTGTGGAAGAAATACAATGCTATATGGCACCTCTTATGGTTCTACATAGCACTATTTGACAAAGGTGCTGTATAGCACCTTTAAAGATATGGTGCTATGTAGCACCAAAAGTGGTTCCCCTATGATTACGAGCCAAGAACCACTTTTAGTGCTATATAGCACCATTTTTTTTTTTTTTTTTTTGAGTGTACTTACATACTGGTAATCAGATTACAATTACTTTTTATTGGTTACACAATTACTTATTAGTCACACAATAGCAATAAATTATTTGGAATCAGTAGAGGACTACAATTTGCAAGTAATCTACCCAGCACTGTTTGTAATAGCTCTAGACGTGACCAAAAGCATGAATATTATTGGTTGCTCAACTTTACTCGTAATGCGATGGAAAAAAACACTCTGTTGTCACAGTGATGGCATGCAAATATTTGTTTTAGTCTGAGCAGATGTAATAAGATGATGTGGATTATATATATATATATATATATATATATATATATATATATTTTTTTTTTTTTTTTTTTTTTTTTGGATAAGTAAATGATGACAGATATTTGATTTTTGGGGAGAACTATCCCTTTAAGCTTGTGAGTAACTTAACCACTTCACTTTTCTTCATTCAGGTATGTTTTAGACACATTTATATTAGATTTTTATTGTTATTCATCATTAATACTTTACTGTAAGTATGTTTACATTCAGTTTGCTTCATCCACCATTGAAGATGTTCACTTAGTCTGTTGCAAAGCAATTTGGAATTGCATTCTGCTTAAAGGATACATACAATATAGTGTTATTTTGTTTATTATCATTAAGATGCTATTATAGTTTGTAATATTATTTTGGAATTAGTATATTAATATTTAGATTTAATTTTGGTATTTTCTGTCATTTTAATTTTAAAGTTATAATAATTGTGTTGTGTTTGTCGTGTATATTATTTCTTTTTTTAAATTAGTTTTTAATTTCAGTTTTTCAGTAATTTCAATTTTAGTTTTTGTTCTAGTTTTGTTCTAATTTTTTCATATATTTTATTTTAGGTAACATTTATTTCAAATAATGATTATATATATATATATATATATATATATATATATATATATATATATATATATGTATATACATGTCAATTGAAGGCTTTAAGAAGAACAAAGTCTGCGAGATCAGCAAGAGCGTCTGGCCAGGTGGCATTCAGCCTGTTCAGACACGTCTAGCATGTTGAACAGGTTTTAGCTTCATCACTCAAGGCTGTTGGAGCTCAAGCATGGGCCGTACTGCAGACCACAGCTATCTGCAATTTATTCATCATTCACACTTGATATAATAAACAACTCCTCTTTTTCAGCAAGAAATTAAATGCGTTTCACATTGAATAATTTAATCAGGATGTTGGAGGCCTCTTTTATGGATTCATATATTTAGGTGGAGAAACAGGATAAACAGTCATGGCACATTATTCAGACTACAAAGGGAAAAATACCAGCCAGTCACCCTAACTAGTGGAACTTCTCAGCACTGAAATCCTGCTTTTACTCTCATTGAAGTTGTTTGTTTTATGGCCATTTCTGCACGCCGGTGCAAATTGGGAATTATTAGATAGCTTCAGCCTTTCAAAACAAGTAAACAGCGTACCTTTGTGGATAAGAAATGTGAAGACTTTAATTGAATAAAAGCTCTAAAAGCATACCTTGAATTCAGCTTGCCTTATTATTTAGCTAATCCTATTCATCACAGAAAGGACCTATTTCAGTTAAAGCAAAAATAGTCAATTGAAGATGGACTAAATCCAAGATCTGCAGGCATAATAATCATTTACTCACCCTCATGTCATTCTTTTTTTTTTCCCCCTGTGGGGCATGAAAGTAGTTATTTAGCTTAATAAATTGGTGCCAGGACTGTCCAACTCCAAAAAGTAGTGTATATATTTATTGTATATGACTTCTGAGGACATATGATAGTGTTGAGGATTTGTCTGAAATTGTAAGTCGTTATGTGCTAAAAAAATCCGCCTCTCAAATCTTTGTACTTTGAATTCTGGTTGAGATTCACTGTATTTACTGCTCTTATTTTTATTAAGGGCAAACTTCTGATCTTCTTTGCTTTTAATATTAGCAAGAAGATAGCAGTTTGCTCTGTTTTGATGCACTATTGTCACCTCTAATGAGGCAACCCGAATTAGTAGTGCTTCAGCCTTGATTTTAATTGGTGGTTATGAGAAGGAAGTGTTTTTGTGTGAGTGTGTGCATGTGTTTTTCTTTCAAATTGTAGAAAGAAAAAAAAAAAATCAGGGTTAGTTTTCACATGGGGAAGCTGCTAGAAGGATCTATAAGTTTTAACTTTGAGTCCAAAGTCCAATCGCACAGTGGTCTTGTAGATCTGTTTCAGATTCTGTGGCTTTTCACCTCCGAACAAAAATGTCAATATCATCATATATATTTTTAATAGCTGTAAACACAATAAAGCTACACTGGGATATATTCAGGCAAGTGTCATATATATATTTTAACCAAAAGTTTGAACTGTTTTCTGAGGACAAACATATTTTGATGAGGTTGCCATGTATGTTATTCTATATATTCCGTATACTATAATACATAAATTATATATATATATATATATATATATATATATATATATATATATATATATATATATATATATATATATATATATGTGTGTGTGTGTGTGTGTGTGTGTGTGTGTGTGTGCTGTTATTTTATT
Organism: Spinibarbus caldwelli; assembly: GCA_039654775.1. Classification (NCBI taxonomy): domain Eukaryota; kingdom Metazoa; phylum Chordata; class Actinopteri; order Cypriniformes; family Cyprinidae; genus Spinibarbus; species Spinibarbus caldwelli. Next base: position 22,575,492 of record CM077267.1, read on the forward strand.
ATATTCATAATTTTTTATCATATTTTTATGGACTATAGTTGTAGTATTGTTCAGTAGCGAATTAATGACTGACTGAATGAATGAATAGTAAGCACTGTGACAATGAACCCTGGTCTTCCTTATTATTTATACATTATTTAGTTGTTTTTTTTTTTTTTTTGGCCACTCTGTGCACTAATTTGCAGTATCTTTTAATTGATTTTTATTGATATTTGATTAGACTTCCTGATTAGATATTTGATTAGACTTTCTGAGTGCATAGCCTTCAGTTGGGTGTTTCATTAATACTCAGCAATATTCATGAATTATAATAATGTTATAGGAAGGTCTTGTTCAAAGCAAGCCATATGAACGACCCAGATTCCATGCAACATTCACAGTTTTATTAGACAAGATGACATCACTGTAATTGTTAAATAGACATGGAATGTCTTATTGAGCTCAGATCACTGAACTTGATATTGTTGGCCATTGTGCCAAGTGTTTTTACACGTTAAGGCTGTTTACAATAAGTACAGTATTGGAGAATCTGAGCCTTACATTATTTTCACTGGAGCAGGATGAAAATGGCCTGAAGCCAGCGATCTCTACATACCTTCACACTGCATTGAAGTAACTAACCCCTGAGAGCCCAGAGCCAAATGTAAACCAGGAAAGTCAATAAAATCGAGGAGAAACCCAAGACGGGCCAGAAAGAGACGTATGAACATGTGAGTGCTGGGAAGCGAGACCCGATCTAAACCCAGTAACATCCAGCCAGCATGAGGCAGTGGAGAAAATGTCAGCAAAGGAAATGAACAGCCGTTTCACTGGAGCAGTCAGGATGAATCTGATTTAACTTGCATGATATGCTTTTCATTCATTACATGGGGATAAGAGCGGGGGATCTGGGATTGGGCGGAAGGCCAGACCGCTGGTTCTCACAGCCAATTTATAACTTAATATGCACCGTGAAACCTTACGAGAGATGTCTCGCATGCCACTGGCATCTGAACATTCACAGGCCCTCTTACTGTATGTTGGCTGGGTTTTTAATTAAGGTTTTAGCTGAGGCCCAGTGCTGCAGTTTGCTCTGTTCAGCATATTCAGCTCTGATGTAGCCACAGACACTTATAATGCCAAGTCAATTTGATCAGACTGAATCGTGCGACCAGTCATTTTTGACTTTTTTGAAGGGTTTTTAGAATGTCCTCCATTGGGACAGCAAGCCGTTTTTGAACTATCTGATCTGTTGCTGAAAATGAAACGCGTAGTAAACTTAATGAGCCATTGCGTGCTGCGTCTAAACGTCTTAATGGAATTGACTGAACTTTCATTTCTTTGCAAAGATCAGTCAATAGAGGTCTTGAAGTCAATGTGATATTAAACTTGACCCTATTACTTTCTTAATAAGTGTTTTTGGTCTTATTTTGCACGATTCGCCACAAAGCCTTATTTCAGAAAATTAATATTTGTCTTTGTAAACTTGGTCCAACTCTGAAATGGGAGATATTTAACCATTGTTTTAGGCTGTTATTGTAGAAAATCCTTTCTGGTTTAAGCAGTAATTTAGGCAGTTTTGGATAGTTCGTCAAAAATCAGTTTTTCTGCATACAATGAAAGTCAGTTGGCTGCACTGTTATTTTGAACCCCACTGACTTTCATTTTATGGACAAAAACACATGGAGACATTTTTCAAAACATTTTTTTTTTTTTTTTTTTTTTTTTTTTTTTTACATTTATGTGTTTATTTTATTTGTATTTATTTATATTTTTTCTCTTAGTTAGTTTTGTTTTGTATGTTATACTGAAGAAAGTAAGTCATACAGGTTTAAAATAACATGAGGGTGAGTTATGATTTTTCATTTTTGTGTCAACTTTTGAGTGAATAATAACATTAATGTCAGGGTTACAGCAATAAAAGTATGTAATTATAGTAACATAATAGTATATAATTTTATAATTATAGCATTGATGCTTTTAAGGGTGACTTGAACTTCTATCTCTATATATTGTATGAGTTAGCTTAATTCCCTACAGGTAGAGGTTCATATAAATATGACTTGTTTCCTTGAAGTACATTTTCATCCTCTTTCATTCCTGGTTCCATTCTGGTGTGTAACAATGTTTTCTTTCACAATCTAATCCATTCATCATGAATAAAACCCACTCTACTTTTTTATTTTCTCATTTAATATCCAGTTACATTTGGAAATACGTCATATTATGGAAGGAAATTTGGGTTGGGAATATGTTCTTTAAAGTATTAAATTAAATTGAATCTAGATATGATTATTGTGTTTATATCGTCCAGCTGTAGTACAGTATGTGTGGTCACAGTTGTGCTCTGCTCTCCAGGGGCCCCGACAGGAAGTCATCTACAGGAAGACATGAGCCACTGGCAGCTTCATGCTCACTATTACCCTCCTCTACTGCGATCCGCAACTATACGCAAGTTCATGGTTGGATATGAGATGCTCGCTAATGAACAGAGGGATCTTACACCTGAACAGGTATGCTTTCTTTTAAACATGTACAAAAAATGACAGCAATTATTACAATAACATCTTCTTGTCCTTGGTATAAAACTGATCCTCTCACACCCCAAACACACAAAAATATTCGGTAACCCAGTTCTCACTATTAAGTAGTTGCTTATTAGCATGCCAATTATTAACACATTGGCAGTTTATTAGTACTTATAAAGCACATATTCTGCATGACCATATTCTGCATACCTAATCCAACACAGTACCTAAACTTAACAACTACCTCACTAACTAATAATGAGCAGCAAATTAGGAGTTTATTGAGCCATAAGTCATAGTTAATGGTTTGTTAATAGCAGGAATTGGACTGTGTGACTGTATTTATAATAATTTTCTTCTTTTTAATAAAAATAAAAATAATAATTTAATATATTATTATACATATTTTCTTTAATTTTTTAACAACTTTTAGCAGGCTGTTGGCTCTCTGTAAATGTACATATGGGTCTACTCCCTTGATATGAAATAAAACGACTGAGCAATGTCCCATTTATAATAGTTTGTCATAAAATTTGACAGTATCGTTCAGATCACAGGTTTTCGTTTACAGGCTGGATTTGGGCTTGAGTTTAACACCCATGCAGACCTCTAGACTGTATTCTTCTCCTGACTCAGGAGTGTTTTTATCTATCTTTCTGCTACATTTAGAGTTTCCACTAAGCTTTAGCTCCCCAATTATTCCTAGTTCATCACACAAGTTGTAGATAACCCCCTTCTTTATGCCAGGATTTCATGACCTAACATTACTCGGCCCCGTTTCTCCAAATCCACAGGTTATAAATACCTTCAGAAGTGGCTTTCCTGACAACTGCTGCTGTCAGATTTTAAAATAATTGGCTAGTGAGGTGACTTTTGTTGTTTTCTGCCAGCTTTCAACAAAGGATTCCTAAAGCACTGTTATAATGTCACGCTTAACAGTTTGTGACTCTTCCAGCAGTACTGAGCTACTGTCCTCAGTATCACTGGAAGTTAGTTTAATCCACAATGACTCATATTTCCAGCACTTCTGCACCCACCTCACCTTCTTCATTAATGTGTCCAGTCATGTGGGACTTTCTTCCTCCGTCTAAGTGTTTCTGTCAGGCACACCCAGGCCAGGGTGACCCTGCTCGGTTTGATGCTGTCAAGAGAGGGAAGTGGAGCCGAAAAGAAACCAAGTCCCTTATTTTCCTGTCTCCTTTTTCTCGTCTCACCACCGAAGGGTGCGGTGCGTTACGCTCTTGATTGATGCCCATCTGGATGTATTGATTGATAGCTTGATCAAATTACGGCCTTCCATCCGGAGGTTGTCAGGACACTGGCCGTCAACGCTGATCCGTTACGCTGTGACTCCATCCGTCGCATCGACTCGGGTCCAATCAGCGGACCCCTCCCGACAGCGATCCGAGCCCTTTTCACACTCCTCGCAAACCCATTTCCCCCCAGCTTGTCCACCTGAATGTGAAATTTATCAGCAGGCGGTGAGTGTTATCAGCCCTAAACCAGGACATCTGTTTTTCTCCGAGCTAAACGAGTGAGAATGGTTTGGGCTGCGATAAATTGGGGTTGGTTATCGGTCGACCTGACCTCTGTCTGCTGAGCTGGGTTGCCATTGGTGGTGAGTTCAAAGCCAAGTTAGCGTTTGAGCACACTAAAGTGACCAGACCCCATTTTACAAACTAGTGGAGGTGCAGTTTGTCTGAATTATAAGTCCTAGCTTTATTGTGATTCAGTAGTTGGGGGAAAGTGATATTTGTGATATATTTTACCTCACAAAACTATATCGATATTGTTGCACCAAGTTCTGCATTAGTATTTTTGGGAAAAAGAGGTTCAAGTCGATGAGATGATGAAATATGTTGTGGAAGTACTTTTCCTTACGGTTTTATTTGGCCATCATCCAAACCGAGGTACGAGTATAACTGGTTCCTCGAGTTGGCTGGCTGCTCAGAGAAACTGTAGTGTCTTTGACAATGAAATTGTAGCTACCTTATGAAGTGTCAGACACTGATTTGAAAGTGGACTATATTTCAGTTTGAGCCACTGATGAAGTAATATGCTTTGAAATGTCGGTAACACTTTAGTTTAGGGACCGATTCTCTCTATTAACTAGTTGCTTATTAACATGCATATTACTAGCATATATGCTGTTTATTAATACGTATATAGCATATATTATTGCCTTATTCTGCATGACTATAATTTAGATCCCTTAATCCACCACATACCTAAACTTAACTACTACCTTACTATTAATAAGCAGAAAATTAGGAGATTATTGAGGCAAAAGTTTTAGTTAATAGTTAGTTAGTGAGAATTGGTCCCCAAACTAAACTGTGACTGAAATATATTTTGTTACCTGCAGACTTATTAGAAAATATCCTGAAATATTTGTAGGTGCATCAGATAAAATTATCACAAAATTTTGCGTGTAACATTTTTGTCAACTGGTCAATCAACCATTCTCAGGGCCCTATTATACATCCAGTGCAATGCGACGCCAGGCGCGACACAAGTGTTTTTTTGCTAGTTTCAGCCTGACGCAGTTATAATTTTCACATCCAGCGCCTTGTTGTTTAAATAGCAAATGCACTTGCACCCATCTGTTCCCCCATGGGCGCACTGGTCTGAAAACGAGGTGTGTTCAGGCGCATTGTTGATGTGTTGCTATTTTGAGGCATTGACCAACTAAAACCTGGTCTGGAGTCAATGGTGCAGTATTTTTTTTTTTTTTATTTGTTTAAAAGGCGCGTTAGTAATATGCGCCTATAGATGGGTGCACAACGCGGGTACACTCTGCTTATTAGACACAGGAATGTGCAGCAGCACACAAATACGCCAAATATTAAAAATGAAAGGATTAGAATGTAAAAGATTATCATGCTCGCGTTCAAGCAGATCCGCTTCCTCTCTGGAGAAGCGTTCAGTCTTTGCTCTTTCAAATTCCGCCGTGTAAATAGCGAATCCAACATGTTGCAAGCGCAACTGGGAGATGAGACTCTGATTGGTTTATTGTACGTTATGCCCAAAACACACCCATGATTCATTAAGAAAATAGATACTACCCTTTTGGACCATGTGCCTAGTGCGCCAACCATTTTTCTTCGTTGTTAAATTAGCAAAAGTGGATTCAGACATGCCCTAAGTGCACCTGCGCCATGCGCTTACGACCATGCGCTTAGATCATTAAAAAAGGGCCCTCAGACTTAAGTTTGTAAATTACAGCGCAATCAATCAATCAATCAATCAATCAATCAATCAATCAAATTGAAAGGGATAGTTACTCAATATGAACATTTTGTTATTTTAACTACTTGCTCTAAACCGGTATTATTAATGTTTTGAATTAGCTTTTATTTTTATATTTTCAGTTTTAATTTTAATTTCAGTTTAAGTTTGAGTAATTTTTTTTTTTTTTATATATATATTTCTATTTAGCTTTAATTTATATCTATTTCAGTTTTAGTAATTTCAGTACATCAATTTAAACTTCTTTTATTTCAGTATATTACCAAGGCAAGAGTTCTAATTTCAATACATTTTTTTCTTATAATATTATAATATTTTAATTTATTTAAGCTTTATTACAATAAATTATCTTTAATAGTAATAGTTTTAGTTTTAGTTAACAATAACAACAGTTTTATGTACTACAATTATGGCAATTTCTTTTCTCTTCCACTGTATGCAGAGTCAGTCATCTACTTGTTTTTAATGAAAGAAAAACAAGTCATATGTGCTTGGAACAGTAATTTAATGATGGCAGTATTGTATTATTTTGGTTCAGTCATATAATCTCATTAGGCCAGATTCACCACTGATGTCAAAACCCACTCACGTACGCCACCACTCACTACGACCATATTTCCAACTGGCTCCTAGCGTGCACAAGCACATATTCATATGCCGGTTATTGCCAAGCATTACGTGACTCTTAGCAGGGACGCTAAGGGTAATGCAGTGGGTGCTTTTTTATCTCCGGTGCTCAAATGTCATGACTGAACGGCTTTCGTTTGGAATATCGTGCTGAACCTCTGGGGTGATTTAATGTGCTGTAACATTTATTATGGCTTTATGAATGCGGCACTCCCATGGCGAGCCCAGCTGCCAGTGTTTATGAGACTGACCTCTCACTCAACGGCGGCAGCAGCCTCCATCAGCCCGTGCCACAGTGGCGGTTGCGGAGGAATTAAAGAGTGTTGTGGCTGAGAGATTGGATCAGGAAGTGACACAGCCGCTAGGATGTTTAATCACACCCCTGCAGGGACTTATCTCAGGAGAGAGTGGGCGACTGGTGGTTCCTCTGCTGTGAGTGCTAGACATGAATGGAGAGTCTGCCGTCGCTGGAGGGTCTGGGTCACACTGTGTATTTTTCAGAATGTGCTTTCACAGCAATCTGCCTTTTTGCTACAGTTTTATTTTTCAAATTTATGTCTCTATCCCAGCAAATTGTGTGGATGTTTATGTGGTCCAAGTGCTTCTGGAGAACTGTGTAAGGGAGACTGGAGCTAGTTGTCACACTTTTGCTCCAGGAAATATTTCTCAGCACAAGTTTATTTTTCAAAGTCTTTAAAGTTTCTGTATAGACACATACTGTATCTGAAGGTCTACGAAAAGCTGTCACCATTATGCAACCGCTATTGCCTACAGCTCATTAAATATGTTGACATTGTTTTTGGGCCATTTTGTCACAATGGAACCTACATAGTATAGATTTTAGAAAAAAAAAAATATATATAGTTGCTTAATATAGTAATAAATTGTATTAGTAAATGCTATTTACAAAAAAAAAAAAAAAAAAGTTTATATTTAATGCATTTTTGGATCATTCAATGACTTCAATACTTTAGAAATTGTATTTTTAATTACTTTCTTTTCATTTTATATTTGGAACTACATTACTTTTCAGGACTGGAATCAGTAAGTTAGATTGATTGATTGATTGATTGATTGATTGATTGATTGATTGTGACAGTAAAGACATTTATATTGTTACAAAAGTTATATTTCAAATAAATGTTGTCCTTTGGAGCGTTCTGTTTTTTCAAAGAATCCTACAATACTAATCAATCAATCAATCAATCAATCAATAAATCAATCAACAGACAGATAGACAGACAGATAGATAGATAGATAGATAGATACATACATACATACATACATACATAGACAATATTTTGGAGACATGCTGTAATGTATCTGTTAATTGTTGAGTGCCTAAATTGAGTTTGTTCACTCATTCAGAATCTTCTCTGTTTCTTTTCTGTCTTTTTCCTCTCCTTTTTACTCACTTTCACAGGCTGCAGAGCAGTTAAGGAAGCTCGGAGAGGAACATTATACGATGAAAAAAACTGAAGGTGATGGAGGGATGGAGAACTAAAAGAGTGTGACCTGTTGGTCACCTTCTGTGTCCAACGGCCAGATAATGAGAACATAAAACTGTGAGGAAACAGATGGAGCTGTAAGACGACTCATCTGTTTTAGTGCAAAGAGTTTAAAATTCGATCTAACTTCCTTTTGAAGCACTTCTTTTTGTCTTTTCATTCAAGTTAGAAGTTAAAATTGCCTCCCAAGTTTTTGTTCAGGGCCCTAAAGGCCAAACCATGTGAGCTGGTAATTGCTTAGTTGAGAGCCAAAATGATTTTTCAGAAAAGTTTGAAATAAGTTGTAATCTTTGCTTGTGTGCTTTAAAAAAAAAAAAAAAAAAAAAAAAGTTTAATAAACTTCCTTTTTGGCCAAATTGGCAAAGGGAAAATCGAAAACAAGCTCATAACATGAACTTCCCTAAAATTAAAAATTGTGCTTTTAAAATTCTTGGAAACTACTGGAAAATATTTCAACAACTGAAAGAATTGTTGAATTGAAGAAACTCTAGCGATGCTCTAGCAACCATACAGAATTAATAAACAACCACCTAGCATACTCTAGAAATTGCAAAGCCACACCCAAAACTCTCTAACAATTCTCTCTAACAATTGTTCCCCCGACAATTCTCTCTCACATGATAACCATGTATCAACATATTAGCTACTACTAAGAACAACCCAGAAACACTCTAGAAACAACCCAGAACACCCTAGCAACTACAGTACCGGACTATCCTAGAAACCATCCACTAATGAACCTAGCAACCACCTTGAACACTGTATTAGCTGCCTAGCAACATCTTAGAAACCACCCTAACAATACCTTAACATCCTAGGCACCACCTAAAAACACTATATAAACCACACCTATAACAATGTGGACACAGCCTAGCATCAACCTACAGTTTACTTTAGCATCCATCTAATGACTCTCAGACAACACTGCCTAGAAACACACTTGACACCACCATAACAACCACTGAGCACCCTAGCAACCACCTAAAATGCCTTAGAGCACATTAGTCAACACTTTAAACCACATAGCCTACATAAACCCTAACAACCACAGAACACCCTAGCAACCATGTACTCTAACAACACCTTAAAACATCTTAGAGAGAACTAAGAACATTATCAACCATCGAATACATCCTAGCAATGCCATAGCAACCACAGAGAACACTGTATCAACTGCTTAGCAATACACTTGATATCACCACTGAACACCCTAGCAACCTCCGAACAACACCATACAACATCTTAGCCACCACCTGAAAGTACCAGAATATCCTAGCAACCAAGAACACTAGAAACCATCCAGTACATCACAGCAACCACCTAGCAATGCCCTAGCAACCAATTAGAACACTGTAACAACTGCCTATCAACACCCTAGAAACCACTCTAACAACCACAGAACACCCTAGTAGCCATCTACTGTAACAACACCTTAAAACATCTTAGTCACCACTTCAACAACAGTATAAATCACCTGGCCTATAAGAGCCTAGAAATGACCTAACAACCACTTTCAACTTTGAAAACTGTTTAACAACTCCCATGCAACTTGCAAAGCACCATAGATACCATATATCAACACCTTAGCACCCACTCAGAACACTCTAGCAAATACCTAGAAACACTCTAGCAACAACTCAGAACACCCTAGCAACTACTGTACCAGAATATCTTAGCAACCATCTATGCAGCCATCCAGTACATCACAGCAACCACCTAGAACACTGTAACAACTGCCTAGAAACACCCTAGAAACCACCCTAACAACCACCTACCGTAAAACCTTAAAACATCTTATCCACCCTTTCAGTATAAACCACATTACTTATAACAACTTATAAATGACCTAATAATCCCCAATAGCTTAGCAACTGTCAAACAACCAGGCAACTACCAAAAACACCCTAGAAACCATATATAAACACCTTAGCAACAACCCAAAACATTCAAATAACTACAGTACCAGAATATCCTAGCAATGCCCTAGCAACAACAGGGAACACTAATACAACTAATACTAATAGCTAATGCTACATACAACTTAGCAACTGTCTGAAACACCCTAGATACAATATATCAACACCTTAGCAACCACTCAGAACACTCTAGCAAATACGCAGAGACACTCTAGCAACAACTCAGAACACCCTAGCAACTACTGTACCAGAATATCCTAGCAACCATCTATGCAGCCATCCAGTACATCACAGCAACCACCTAGAACACTGTAGCAACTGCCTAGCAACACCCTAGAAGCCACCCTAGCAACCACCTACTGTAAAACCTTAAAACATCTTATCCAATATTTCATTATAAACCACCTTGCTTATAACAACCTGTAAATAACCTAGAAATCTCCTACAATTAGCAACTACCAAACAACTCCAAGGCAACTATCAAAACACCATAGAAACCATATATAAACAATTTAGCAACAACCCATAACATCCAAACAACTACAGTACTAGAATACCCTAGCAACCATCTAAGAACAGTACAACCAAATAGAACACTGTATCAACTGCCTGCAAACACTCTAAAAACCACCCTAACAACCACAGAACACCCTAGCAACCATCTAATACCATCTAAAAACACTGTAAAAGTGCATGCCTTGCCTAACAGCCTAGAAATGACCTAGCTATCACCTACAACTTTGCAACTGTCTAACAACTCCCAGGCAACTGCGCAAAACACCATAGAAACCATTTATCAACACCTTAGCAACCACTTTGAGCAGCCCAGAATCAAGACGACATTTTTTTGCACAGACAAGCATTTCTTCTGAGAACATAAAATCCAGTTAAATGTTCCTTTATTCATTACTAGCAGGAACTTTCTCCAGTACATGCTGGCAATTTCCAGCTTGACTTTCTGCAGCCGTTAAAACGGAAAGTGTAATTGACGGCCTCGGGGCAGCTCGCTTAATGAGGGAAATGTGTTCAGCGGATCAGTTTTCCTTTTCCTGCGCCGCACCTGCCGGGCCGCAGTTCCGTTTACGCCGGCACGCAAATGGCTGACATTGAGAGGCGAAACGTTTTTCTTGTCAAGCCAATTTACAGTGGCATAACAGAAGGTCTCTCTCCCACGCCAGGTGCTCCATCATTCTCTCTGTCGGTGATTCTCAGTGTACTTAAGAACGTGAGCGGGCCCAGTCTGTCTGCGGCGCCATCCATCTGTTCAGGTGTCTGTTGTCATATAGAACGAGGGGTTGGGATCGTTCAGAGCAGACGCCGGGGACGGACGAGCTCTTCGACGTGCTGCGGTGAAATCATGAATCATAAAGGAAACTAAATTTGGGTTCACTGTGCTTTTGTTGTCATAACACTGGAAACGAAGTTCACAGAAAATTGGCCCCTTCACGTTGGCTGCATTTACACTGCGAGGTCTAATGCACAGATCCCACATTCTGACATTATTTTCCCCCCATCTGTTTACGTTCACTTATATAGCCGTAACAGACTGTGTTTACATTAATACCCAGTCAGAGCGTGCAACGCTGCGCTGCCCAAATTGATCTGCACTGTGGCTTTCAGTGGTTCGCAAAATCAATTCTTTCAGAGCTGTCCAGGGGGCTCATGTAAATATTGGTGTGTGCCATTTGGTTTAGACAAGTACTGCAGTTTTGTTGTTCCTTTGGACCAGAAATCGATCAATGACGTTTTTTTTTTTTTTCTAGATCAAATGAAACATACATACAATGACTGATATATTATTTGAAGACAAAGAGCCCCATTAAAAGAAAAAATTAAAAAGGAGTTTGGTAAAATATTTATTTCATAGAAAATAAAAACAACAAGTGAAGCAGTTTTGTTAAGCTATTATAAATATTTGAAAATTGTGCAACATGTAAATACATGCAGAAAAAAAGTAAGAGAATGAAGGAAAGACATCATAGCAGACTCTCAAGCCTATTAAAACATCACATAATTTTACCATTTAGGCTTAAAAAAAGTTTCTCATAAATTATTTGCAAGCAAATATTCATCACAAATATTATTTTAAATATTTAAATATTGTGGATAAAGGTCAAAAAAATACACATATACACATTATACACTTTATATATTTTATATATGACACACGCACAAACACACTACAGGTCAAAAGTTTTAAATTATTAAGCTTATTTACAAAGGTCTCTTATGCATTTATTTTGATCATATTTTGATAATATTTTATTTTATTCCTATGATGCAAAGCTGAATTTTCAGCATAATTTCTCCAGTCTTCAGTGTCACATGATCCTTCAGATGTCATTCTAAAACACTCACTCTGGAAATTAAAGGTCAAGTCAATCAAGCACAGTGCATTGTGGGATACAGTTATCAGTGCAGTGTGCTTTCTTATATACTGCACGTTTTGCTAAATGTCACAACCATACAGAAAATCTGCATAATATGCAAACTATACATACCTAATACTGCAGCACAAGATATGCTATCCAGACAAAACCTATTCCTGTAATAGAGTGGCCACACCCATAGCTAAACCTCATTGGTTTGAAACCCCACTCCACATAACTGTATATTAAACATCAAATAAGTTGGCTCTGATTTTGTCACATCGCTTCATGAAACATTTTTCTTTCAGCGAGTACAGAAAATGACTGAATGCCAGAAACATCTGGCAAAGACTCTGAATCAGACAGTCTTTCATTTGTATAGTTTTCTTATGCTACAGTTTTATCTTTTACCTTTTTTTAGTTCTTTGAGTGCTCAAATGTTTTCAAAGGCTGGACACTTTGAAGAAAAAAGTTCATACGGCTGCTTCTGGAAAAACAACTTTTGTCATCTGTCATTTTTGTTCTCGCACAGTTTCAATCTCTTCACATTTCATAAAACTTGTGAACAAGCTGCAACTTCTGTACATGAAAAATCCACACAGAATAAGTGACAACGGCTTGCTTGCTGTCCCACGAAGGTCATTTTTCCTCGACTTTAAGATTGGGTCCTTGTGCTGTCATCCGTTAACTGAGCATTCCCTCCCTTGAGCTACATCACTCCTGCCTTACTGTCTTTTCCAGGCTCACAATCCTGAGCTTCTTACAATAAAAAAACACTCCTGGTTGGCTGCATGCCCGAGTTTGCCGATTGATACTGTTCAGTCACTCTGATTGTCATAAGAGCCGGTTGCTGCCAGCCGCCCACTCTGAAGTTTGCCACAAACTCCTCGCACACATCACGACAACAGCCCCTTGAGGCTGTTCATTTATCTTCGGCACAGTTTATAGGTCATGAATGCCATTACCAGCCAGGCCTGTCTGAAATCCATAAGAAGATACGTGTTTATTAAAAAGATGTCTTGTAATCAATAGCAGTCTTTCCCCTTCGATGCAGAGCTGCTGTATGTTATCTTACCAGTGAGTGACACTGATAATAGTGGATCAGTTTTGTTTTTAGGAGACTATTTAACAATCTATAATATCGCAGGAGGGCTAATGCATCTTTGTCAGGCTGCTCGCCTTTGAAGTCAAGTAAGTTACTTTTGCTGAGGGGTTTGAAATAATGTTGAAAATGGCTGTCAAAGGTTTATAGAAGATGAATTGATGTCAGAAAAATGGAGGATATCTGCGATATCAGATATGGGTGCTGTTGCATCACAACTTTATAGAAGCACTTCCTTTCGAGCCAACATGAAATCAAAATTAAGCCTATTTACTCTCTCATTACTTGTACCTGCAGGGGCATCATGCATTAATTGTAAAACTTTGATTATGTTTTCAGAGTAGCCTAATAAATACCTTGCCTTATAGGCCTGATTATATACTTCTAAATTGTGAATGTAAGATCATATGTTAATTGTATTGCTTTACAGTCGCTTTTCCATAATATTTATACAGTAGTCATTTTAAAGCATATTTTGTAGCTTCTATTGGCAAGCTCCACAAATCATGTGCAGTATATATTCAAGATGAATTTCTTCAAAATGTGACATGTTTGCAGCACTGATAATTTTACCTATACAGTGCCCATAAAGCCACAGTGATGAAAAAAAAATAGATAGATGGAAAAATTTTACTTCAATGCTTTTTGCAAAGTATTGCTTTCCCGCTGAGAAACTTTGCGTTCGCTCACAAAACATTTGCCTTTTCACACATAAGTTTTGCATTCCCATGAGAAACTTTGCATTTGCTCGCAAAAGTATTGCGTTCCCCCGATAAACTTTGCATTTGCTCACAGAACATTTGCGATTTTTTGCAAAAGTATTGCATTCCCCCCAGAAACTTTGCATTCGCTCTTAAAACACTTGCCTTTTCTCGCAAAAGGATTGCATTCCCCCAAGAGAACATTGCATTTGCTCACAAAACATTTGCCCTTTCTCGCCAAAGTATTGCGTTCCCAGGAGAAGCTTTGCATTTGCTCACAGAACATTTGCGTTCTCTTTCAACAATATTGCGTTCTCCCAAGAAACTTTGCGTTTTCTCACAGAACATTTGTGTTCTCTTGCAAAAGTATTGCATTCCTTAGAGAAACTTTGCACTTGCTCGCAGAAGTATTGTGTTCCTCCGAGAAACTTTGCGTTTGATCACAGAACAATTGCCTTTTCTTGCAAAAATATTGCATTCCCCTGGGAAATTTTGCGTTCTCTCGCAAAACATTTGCATTTTCTCTCAAAAGTATTGTTTCCCATAGAAACTTTGAAACTAATCGCAGAACATTAGGGTTCTTTTGCAAAAATATTGTGTTCCCCCAAGAAACTTTGCATTTGCTTGCAACTTGCAAAATATTCAGGTTTTATTGCATGATTGAATTCCCTCTAGAAAAGTATTGCATTCCCCCAAAAAACTTCGCATTCGCTCTTAAAACATTTGCCTTCTCTCACAAAAGGATTGCATTCCCCCGAGAGAACATTGCATTTGCTCACAAATCATTTGCTTTTTCTCGCCAAAATATTGCGTTCCCCCAAGAAACTTTGCATTTTCTCACAGAACATTTGCGTTCTCTCGCAAAAGTATTGCATTCCTTAGAGAAACTTTGCATTTGTTCGCAAAAGTATTGTTCCTCCGAGAAACTTTGTGTTTGCTCACAGAACGATTGCCTTTTCTTGCAAAAGTATTGCATTCTCCTGAGAAACTTTGTATTCTCTCACAAAACATTTGCATTTTCTCTCAAAAGTATTGTGTTTCCCATAGAAACTTTGCAATTGATCACGGAACATTAGTGTTCTTTTGCAAAAATATTACGTTGCCCCAAGGAACTTTGCATTTGCTTGCAACTTGCAAAATGTTCAGGTTTTCTTGCGTTCCCCCCTAGAAACATAGCATTTGCTCACAAAACATTTGCCTTTTTCTCGCAAAAGTATTGTGTTCCTCAGAGAAACTTTGCATTCACTTGCAAAAAGTATTGCATTCACCCAAGAAACTTTGAGTTTTCCTCCCATCACCATGTGCCTTTAGACCTACAAAAATCATGACTTCAAACTTAATTTTTAAAAGTTGTTTGCATCATCAATCCAATCAAGTCAACATGGAAGTAAAGTGGTCTGCAGATGCTCCTACATGCTGACTTCAAATGGGTGGTCAGCAAAAATTAATAAAAAAAAATAAATAAATGTGGCTTTTCCTCAAGGGTCTAAAAGTGATATTAACATTTCTGGTAATAGATGTATTTTCTGGCCATATCTTAAGAACTTTTTGTAGACAAACATTTAAACCCATTCCATTCAAACAGTTATCTTACAACTCAACAAATGTAAACACACACAGTGCCAAATGCACTTTCACGCTTATCAGCTGGATACAATCTGGTATTCATACAAACACTGTCATGACTTTTGGTTCCTAGCATTTGGACTTTGCTAGAATCGTACAAAATTTCCATTCCATGGAGGACTGTGTGCTTGATTTCAAGTATGAAATTACAGTGTCTTTCTCCTTGGGTATGTGTCACGAATGTATCATGTCAGTCAAAACACTTGTCTCATAGCACGTCCACTTGACCATAATCAGCCATTCCAGGAACATCTGTCTAAAGTTGATGGAATGTTGGCAAGCAATTTCAAGTGGCATTTCAGGATTGCAGAACAGGGAGATCACCATCATGCGTGACCCTCATCACAACGAGAATCCCTGGAAGACAATCATTTCTCAGTGAAATGAGTGAAGCATCAAATCTGCACCATGTTCATGTCCTATAGGGTTGGGCGGGCAATGAGCAACATACCATGCAAAAACATGGCTTGTCATGCTGTTACTCTCATCACAAAATGCAACTGAAATCACAGAGACATTTCACAATAATCGATTCCGGAGCGAAACTGCGTGCTAGTTAACAAGAGGATTCTGGTGCTCTTTATTATTCTCACAGATTCAAGGTTGGGAATCTTCTGAAGTGCCTCTAGTTTTTCAGATCCTGTTGTCTTTAGACTGTAGTTTGGTGAACAGATGCTCGAGTATTTGTTGACTCCTACTGTGTGTGTGTGTGTGTGTGTGCCTCTACCTGTACACACTTGCTGTAAATGAGGCAAGAAATTGAACGCTTCCCTTGGCAGAACAGTGTTGCCATCCTTCCCTTCCACACCTCCTCCTCTTCCTCATCTCTTCACTTCAGTGCCCCAGCCTGTATTGGTTACACTGTAAATGTTGCCCATATTCATCACAAAGCGAAGGAAAGCCAAGAGGACATGCTGTGGAGCGTCTAATTGAGAACGAAAGGCTCGAAAGCCTCATCCTTGAAAAGAAAATGGAGGAAATATAGATTCAACAGCATCCTGGATACTGTTGAATCTATATTTGATTCATAAAAGTTTGAGAATATCTTTTAACTTACTGTTCTCATTGCGTTAAGCTGACTGCACAAGTATGATTTTGCCATCTGACAAGCTGAGCATGATATTCACTCTGTTGTCAGTTGTGTTTTCAGTGAATCTTCACCTCCAATGAAGTTCTAACAGTGAGAAAAAAAAAGATATTGCACAGCTTTAGATATGTAGATATTTTAGATATTTTCTTTAAGAACATTTAAACATATGGCCTATATTTTACTATTATAGAGATTTGTGTGTGTGTGTGTCTGTGTGTGTGTGTCAGACTTGTGATTCTTCAATTTTGAAGCACCAGTTTATTGTAATACCGAGTTAACTTTTTCTCACATAAGGATATCTGAGGTCTTAGGATAGAACACACAAATAAACTTGTTTATAATCATTTAGGTGCTTTTTCATTTTTAGCATCAGCTTGTTCATAAACAAAATAAATATTAAATAATTAAGTAATGATTCAATTATGACAGAATTTGATTTATGTTAACATTATGAAGTTCAGGCTTGAGTAAAGTGATGGAGTTCCTTGAATCTAAGTGAATACAGCACCAGAATAATCTATGAACATAAATATAATATAATATAATATAATATAATATAATATAATATAATATAATATAATCAGAAATCTTTGTCAATACTTTTCATAATCAATCAACATTTTAATTCCAGTTATTTAATGATTTATGAATATAATATAATATAATCAAAAACCTTTGTCAGTAGTACTTTTTATTTATTTATTTATTTATTGAATGAATGAAATAATACTTTTATTCAGCAAGCATGCATTAAAGACTTTCACATTGTTACAGAAGTTTTCTATTAATAGTAAATGCTTTAAATAAAATAAACTTTCTATTCATCAAAGAATCCTGAGAAAAAAAAAAAAAACAATTTCAGATAAAACAAATTTTAAATTACAATAATATTTCACAATATTACTGTTTTTGCTATGTTTTTAACAAGTCTTGGTCAACATAGACTCTGAACCTTTGAAAGGTATTGTATTTAATTATTTTATTTTATGTATGATTTATTAAACCCTATTCGCAACTCATATAATAAAATAAAACATTTTGTAGGGGGTTTTCCTTACAAATTTTCCACAGATCCACTAGTGAATTGCTTTTCACATTCCTAATGCTGATAGTAGAAAGTTTGTGTGTGTGCGACTATCATTGCCTTTTCCCAACAAATTTGAAGAGGGCTGGGACATGTTCTGCTGAAGGCCTATGAAAAACAGCTCTGGCTCAGCGCCCTTCAAAGATTAGAGCTTGTTTTTTCTCCTTTTTTTTTAACTTGCACGCTATGCAGTTTCTCCATCTGTTGTCTGTTCTTTGTCTTATTCCAGCACTCAATCTTGTTTATCTAAAGTAAGGTGATATCACCCGCTTAAGCGGAGTGGGAACGTTCCAAAAGCTTTTACCATAAAATTCACCTGTCACGAGTATTGTATGCTGCTTTATTGACTCTATGTTTTACAAGCCCAGAGACTTCATATAGCAAATTAATTATGTCTTCCAGAAGACAAATAGCGCAAAAGGTTTCTCCTCGTCCTTTATTAGCCTCACTGCACCATGCGAAGGGCCTTTTATGTAAAATGAAGACTCCACCAACCCCATTATGCCCTTGTTTGTGGCATTAAAATATGTTCTGTGCAAGTACAACTAAGGTTATGCTCGCACTTCACGTGAATGAAAGCTAATCATTCCTCTTTTTTCTGACTGGTCAGTACAATTATGTCACAAACAAAAATAGCTCTATTCACCAAACAACACACACACATTGATTTCTTATGGATCAACCATCTGTTGATGGTGGAAACGCTGAGATGGCAGTATGGGTTGGTGTCCTTCACGAGCCGGATTCGTAATGTAACTATGGATTATCGCAGAGCGCTGCACTTTTCCCCTCATTGTTGGATAAATAGCTCGTTAAGATTGAACCCGTTTGCCTATATTAATTAAACACAGATTTTTCTTGTGTTGACCTTGTGTTGACTGCAAATTCTCCGTGTGATACATTATGCTGGCATGAAGCCTGTATAACCCTCGGGACTGGGTTGGACCTTTCCCCCTTTAAAAATAATAGTTTGATTTTTCTGACATCATATTTGAGGGAGTGACCCATAAATGCTTTTGGACCACATGGTTCTCTTAAAGTCAATATGGTTACACTTCTTATAATAAATCATTAAAAAAATAAGTCTAAGTAATAAATAGAAGTATAAATCTCTGCTAATAAATAAAGATTTTTTTTTTTTTTTTTTTGCTTTGACAAGGTACAAAAATTGTACAAAGTTGTACATAAGTATGTTTTACTTGAAATTTCTAATTCTACTTCCAAATTTCATGTTAATTTTAATGTGATACTTTCTAAAGCCTACACCAAATTCTGTGTATATTGTTGTGGTGTGCAACAATATTTGATAGTGAAATGCAAAAAATAATTTTCGCTCATCATTTACTCACCTTCATTTTCCATGAAAGAGAATGAGGTTCAATGTAGTTTTGGACCCCATTCACATTCATTATATACAGAAAAGTTTAGATGGCCTTCACAATATCTTCTTTCATATTCTGCAAAAGAAAATCATACAGGTTTGGAACAACATGAGGGTGAATAAATAATGACAAAATATACATTTTTGAATGATCTAAGGCCTTTAATAATTTTTTAAATGTAGATTTTCAACTCTTTAACATTCAAACAATTTTGAATGTAACAGGGTTGGTTGAAAACGTTTCAAAAGAGACATTTTACAAGATTATGTTATAATGTGTGATTATTACAAGACACACTGAAACTGAGTGATACCCATAGAATCTATTAAAATTATAAAATGAAATTCAAAGCATTGTTTCTTTGTTGAAGTATCTATAGCTGCTCAAGAAGTTTGAGTTGGAAAGTGCAAGTGAGAAGATTCATAGAAAGTAGTAGGACGACAACGTGTAATATCCTGAGGGGGACAGAAGAATAAGTAGTGGTCATTCGGCTGGACATAAACAAGAGTTGGACAGCGGTGATAGAGTCAGTCCCAAATGACTGGAACATAAAGAGAGTCTGAAGAACAAAGAAACGCGAGGGACTGAAGGAGATGCTACAGGAAGTATGTGGAAACTCAAATCCGAGTTACTTCCTAAGAACCTTAATTCAGACAAGTGCACTGCTTTGCTCCAGGACCCAAAGACTCAGACAGAGGAGCAGACATCCACAAATAAGTACAGAGGAGAGCAGGCCTGGTGCAACACATGGAGGCGGTCACAATGAATACTGGCCGGTTGCATGAACTGCTTAGACTAGTCTTAAAAGTTAGTCATCTCATTATTTCTGCAGGACTAGTTAATCAAAGTAGTTCTGAAAACACTGTCTTAATATAGTAACTATATTTATGCAACTGGTCCTATATCTCAGTAGCTGTTGAGTCATGTTATGAATTTGTTGTTTAAACGATGATGCAAAGCCATTGACTCAAAATTTACTTATTACTGTTTAGACGGTCATATTTTTGGCTGCATTTATTTGATCAAAACACAGCAACAACAGAAATGTTTATACAAATTTCAATAACTCTATTCTATGTGAATATATTGTAAAATTTAATTTATTTCTGTCATCAAAGCTGAATTTTCAGCATCATTACTCCAGTCTTCAGTGTCACATGATCCTTCAGAAATCATACTAATATGCTGCTCAAGAAACATTTTGGATTATTATCAGTGTTGAAAACACTGTGCTGCTTCGTATTTGCTTCATATTCTTTGATGAAAAGAAAGTTCATTAATTTGAACATTAAAGAATTTATTTGAAATAAATTTTTGTAACAATGTAAATATATTTACTTTTACTTTTGATCAGTTTAATGCATCTTTGCTGAGTACAAGTATTCATTTCTCAAAGAAAAGAAAAAGATTAAAAAAAATAGTGTTAATAATATAAATTACCCTGAGAAATACAAAACTGTAAACATTCCAAGCAAATGCAGAATTTGCTTTTTTCTTCATTTTTTTATTCAACCCTGTTATGCTGTGACATTTCACCTTTCAAAAAAAAAAATGCTTTGCTATTTTTGACATCGTATCTGAAAGATTGACACCATAAAAGTCTTTTTGTTTGAAACTTAACTTTTCATTCCTATCTTCAGCTTTTCATTATGCTTATACATATTTTGCCCACGTCAAGCTCAATAGTTCAATTCGGTTCTGTGTTTACAGAACTTTTCTTGGAACAAGATATACAAATATTGACTATGAGTAATGTGATGTGGTGTATATAGATATTTTAGCTCTTATAAGTTATTTTTGCACTGGCCTTTGACCCATAATGATTTTTTTATTCTTTTTACAAGACATGTCTGATTCTTCTAGAACTTACTATGTACAGGGGTTGAACAAAATAATGTGAACATTCGGAAAAAAAAACAGCCAATATTTCTTTTTGAAGGTGTTTTATCACCATTTGCCTTCTAACGTTCTTGAAACAGGTTCATACAACTTCTGAATAGTCTCCAGCTGAAGATGGTCTATCAGAACATCTTGTTCTGTTGTTGCAGAGATGTTGGAGGAGGGAATTGTCCAGGTTTTATAACCATCAGACCATCCTTTTTACATTTTAGCACTGGTGTCTGCGGTTAAAATTTTAGCAGTTGCTTCTTATTCATGGATGTTGGCTTTGTGAAGTTCTCTGTGCTCAGTTTTTGAGGAAACAGGGTGTTTAAAGTGGATATTGAGGTTTGGATCACTTTGCTGCAGTATTTCTGTGTTATTTGGACGCAATTCTTTAGTGATTTACTGTCCCAGTCATTCACTTTCAGTTTTTGCCTTTGCTGATGAAGTCTTGCCATGCTTTGCATGCACAGTCATAATCATAAAGTCTGTTGTTCTTAAAACATCAAACAGTTGGGCTGTTTTAGGCTTCCATGATTTGGTGTTCACATTATTTTGTAGCCCCTGTATCTATTATTTACTTGTTATTTGTTTAAATTATATGTAGCATGGGCATTTCAAATCAGCTCTGATGGGCTTGAAATAATTCCTACTTTAAGAATATACGTACATACTTATTGGTTGCAGAAAAACGAAGTGCAAGTTAAAGACCGAGATACAAATAGAGCAAATCCTCTGCTCTGAGTCAATGTGTGGGAGTCCATCCATTTCACATATCTACCATTTTGTTGGGTTCCATCAGTAAGTGTGCTTTAATGATCGTCCCTATAATCAGGTTTGGAACATCCTCTTTCCTCCCATTAACATCGCATTCATTTCTGCTTGAGCATGAAATCAAGGTTATTGTAATTTTGCTTGAATCTGCAATTTATGCAAAAGGAACAGGATTGAAATTATATAAATGCAAGCAAAACACCATTTCCGCAAAGTGCAACTCCCAACAAAACATTAGGTCTGGTGTGGTTATCGTGCGGTGCGTTGATGAGAACTTGGCTTCCCCATGCAAACGCTTCAGCCCACAGTGAGGGAGCTAGTGGAGAGTTGGGCGTTGAGGGTTACTTGTTTGTTCACATCTGTCTGTGTGATTGAAGCAAGCTTAACGCATCCCTGCAAAACACATGCAACCAAGGGCAAACATTTTCCCAGGGGAAATGGATTAGGTTCGCCCTCACTGACATATGTGGAACAACTAGCAATTCTGTCCATCACCCACTCACCATTGCAAAGGGTGTAATTGTGGAACTGACGTATAATTAGGGGGCCTGTCTGTGAAGTAAGACCACATGAAATTAATTGAGTGTCAGGATGTTTTTGGATCAAATTCAGCCCAGTGGAACTGTTCTGACAACAGTGCGGGATATGTGTGTGTGGGCCTGGTTGAAGGCAGGGAGGGGTTAGTGTGAGCCCCTATGAGATTGTTTGGGAATTGCTACTCCAGAAAAAAAGGAAATTTTGTGGTTTGGGTTTAATGTGGGATTATGTTAGTCACTAAGATGCTAAGACCTCATGCAGCGTTCAAAACTTTGCAGAAAGGGTGCGGAGAGGGTGTTTCAAATGGCATAACATCTCCGCGTGCATTTTCTACACATATTCTTCCAACCAAGTCCACAAGGTCCATCCCAGGATGATTGTAAACAGAATTGGAGGAGTTACCATGTATTAGTTTAATTTATTTCCTCATAAATAAATAAATATCACATCTTCATGTTCTTATTTATGTATATATATATATATATATGCAAGTGTCTAAATTTCATTTATCATTTTTACCACTGTATTTTTTTATTTTTTCCAGTTGAATTTAGCTTTAGCTTCTGTGGCACTTTCACAAACCAGCCTGCAGTTCCATCTCGATCTTCCAGGTGAAAAACCCTGTGGTAGAGTATAAAACATGAGAATTAGGCCTATTAATATAATGATTTTTTATTTATTTATTTTTATTATTATTATTATTATTTTTTTTTTTTGTAGCACTTTAACTTCAAATTTTGTACCAAACCACCATTAATTTTAAATTTTAAAGTTGCAAAAAGTAGTGTAACTTTTCATTAATGATGTAGTACCATCAAAGTGTTTATCTCATCAGCTAAATTTCTTAAACTTTGTTAATAGTTTGAATTCCACCCCAAAAAGCAAATGTGAATGGCTCCATTTCATTAAAAGTAATTTTATTAATTTTAATTAAATTTTTGTAAATAGTAGTACATTTTTTAATAAAAAGTAGTAAATAGACTGGCTTGATAATTTGACTTTATCTCTCAGTCTCAGTTAATTACAAAATGTCTCAGTGTTTTTTTGTCCATGCAATGAAAGTCCAGTTGTCTTTATGCCTCAACAGTCTTCAAAATATCTTATTTTGTGTTCTGCAGAAGAAAGAAATTCATACAGATTTGAAACAACATGAGGATGCGTAAATGAAGACAAATTTTATTTATTTATTAACTCTCCCAGTTGCAATGGAAACCATTGTAATGTGAAATTATATAAATACACCAACATAGTAAAAATAAACAAATACCTTTAAATTAAAGTTCACGTTAACTTCGTCAGCTCTAAAAAAACAACAACAACAACCCAGGCTTATTGGAAAAACATTCTAGCAAAATGATATTGCTGCTGCTTGTATGTTTTGCGACACTTTCAAAGTGATATGTCCAGTGAGTGGCGCTAAAAGCATGTTTAATTTTATCCAAAACAAATTAATGTCAATTTGTTTATGTGTATGTTTTATTAGGTTGGTTGTTGTATCATGGCAGTTCAGAAATTAAATATCCGCTAGAAGGTTAGTGCGGCATTGAGTTTAAAAATAACGTACCACCTACACAAAACATAATCGATAGTGTTAACAAAAGCAAACATGAGATGAAAACACAAAATTCTTCTACAAAATCTTTGAGCTGTCTTATCGTGACTCATGATTCGAGTACCCAGGCAAGTGCAATGCTGTACCAGGTGCGCTACTGAGCAAATTTACTACGCCAGAAAAGCCACATATGTGGAGCTGGTTATGTGATTCAAATGTTGCAATGTATTAGTTTACAATCTTGCACTATGGTAAAAGTGTTTTGAGGTCAAAACATAGTATTAAAAAAAAAAAAAAAAAAAAAAAAAGTTTTTTGCACTGTGCTAGTGTTGCATATGCACATGGCCTTTAGTGCAGCTGTGCTCTTTTCTTTTCTCAGGTTTGAGCGGATTTAAACACTCACTGCTTTGATTCCCAATAAATAGTGTGATGAACATCAGATCTGAATAATCGGATTAATTTAATCTTTGAATTTCATATTAGATTATGTAAACTGTGAGCAGTCCATTGACACGAAACGCACATGCGGTGTGAGCGCTAACTCTAGTGTCGGCTGGAGGAAGTGTTAAATGAGGCTCATTGGTCTGGTCCCTTGGCTGGTGCCACAGATGGTCGGAGGTCTGAGCCAGCGCGCGTGGAGAGTGCCATACTGGTAATTAAAAGCCGAGCAGAAGGTACGAGCATGAAATGTGTGTGATGTGTTGTGGTAAGACTGTAAACACCAGACCTTTCTAAACCATCATCAGTTCCAGACTGATGACCTTCCTGTATGTTCTGTGCTAAAAAGAACAGACTTCCTTACCATACATGATACTGAATTGTATTGAAAAGTATTTGTTTTTTTAAAATTCTTCAATAAATTATATATAAATTATATATATATATATATATATAGTGCCTTGCGAAAGTATTCATACCCCTTCATTTTTTTCACGTTTTATGTTGCTGCCTTATGTTAAACTGCTTTAAATTACTTTTTTCCCCACATCAATCTACACTCCATACACCATATTGACAAAGCAAAAACAGAATTTTCATAACTTCATAAATTTATTAAAAATAAAAAAAAATAAAAAAACAAAGTAGTACATTGTATAAGTATTCAAACCCTTAACTAAATATTTAGCTGAAGCAAAGTCTTTTTTTGTTTGATGCGACAAGCTTTTCTCATCATCATTTGGCTATTATCTACCATTCTTCTTCTCGCCTCTTCACCTCTCAAGCTCTGTCAGGTTGGATGGGAGCAGACATTTTCAGGTTTCTCCAGAAATATTTGATTGGGTTCAAGCTCAGGCTGTGGCTGGGCCACTCAAGGACATTCACAGAGTTGTCTATAAGCCACTCTTGCTGTGTGTTTAGGTCCATTGTCCTGTTGGAAGGTGAACCTTCTGCCCAGTCTGAGGTTCTGAATGCTCTGGACTGGGTTTTCATTAAGGCTATCTCAATATTTTGGTGCACTGAACTTTTCTTCTACTCTGATGAGTCCCTCAGTTCCTGCTGCTGAAAAACAGCCCCACAGCATGAGGCTGCTGCCAGCACACTTTACTTTTGAGATGGTACTCTGCAGGTGATGAGCAGAGCTGGTTTCCTTCAAACATGATGTTTAGAATTGAGGATCATCAAACCAGAGAATCTTGCTTCTCACAGTCTGAGGGTCCTTAAGGTGCTGTTTTGCAAATTCCAAGTGTGTTTTCATATGTCTTCACTGAGGAGAGGATTGAGTTTGGCCACACCGCCAAAAAGCCCAGATCGGTGGAGTGTTGCAGTGATGTTTGTCCTTCTGTAGGTTTCTCCTGTCTCTAAATATGATCATGGAGCTCAACTAGAGTGACCATCAGGTTCTTGGGTCACCACACTAACCAAAGCCCTTCTCCATCAATTGCTCAGTTTGGCCAAGAGGCCAGCTCTAGGAAGAGTCCTGGTTGTTTCAAACGTCTTCCATTAAGGGTAACAGAGACTACATGCTTCTATGACCCTTCAATGAAGCAGAATTTTTTTCTGAAAATTCCCCAGATGTGTGGCTTGACGCAAACTTGTTTCTGAGCTTTACAGGCAGTTCTTTTGACCTCAGGGCTTGGTTTTTGCTCTGATATGCATTATCAGCTGTTAAACCTTTTATTAAGACGTGTGTGCCTTTCCAAATCATACCCATTCAATTGAATTTGCCACAGGTTAACTCCACTCAAAGTGTAGTAACATCTACAAGCAATATGAATGCTCCTGAGCAAAATTTCAACTGTCCCAGATAAGGGTATGAGTACTTATGCAATGGAATCATTTAAGTTTTTTTTTTATTTTTAATAAATTGGTAAAGATGTTAAAAGCCAGTATTTTGCTTTACCATTATGGTGTAGGAAGTGTAGATTGATGTGGAGAAAAATGCAGCAACATTACAAATTGTGAAAAAAATGAAAGGGTTTGAATACTTTCGCAAGGCACTGAATATATATTGTCAGGATTATGGACCTGTTTTGCCCGTTTCTGTTCAGTATTCCCTTATTTGGTCATGTTCCTGTCCTCGTCTAGTCTAATTCATTCATCCCCTGCACCTGTGAATAATTAATTATCCTGTGTATTTAAGTTCCTGTCTGTGTGTTTCTCCCCTGTCGGGTCTACTTGTTGGATATCGTGTGTTTCCTGTGTTCCTGTTGTGGATATCCCCTGTGATTCAAGAATTAAAGACTGTTAAATGTTTCTCCGCGTCTCCATCGTTCCTTCCACAGCGAATCGTGACAGAAGACCCGACCGAATACAGTTACCTCCGTGTTTTCCCCTCCATTTGTTTTCTCGTGTTATTCAGTGTCTTTTTTTTTTTTTCCGTTGTGCCTGTATGGATGCCCTTCTTCGCCCAGAGTACCTCCTCCTCCTGCTATATATGTGTGTGTGTATATATACTATTTATTAACATTTGAATTATATTATATATCAGATTAGTATATTTTCAGTATTAATTTAAATTTTAGATTTAGTAATTTTGTTATGTGCATTTGTTATTATTCTTATTTTCAAAATAACTGTTTATTTTTATTATTAGCAGTAGTAGTAGTTGTAGTGGTAGTAATAAATGTAAAACTGTTTAGCCCTCATTTCTTTTTTTAGTTTTAGTAATTTTATGTGCATTTGTTATTTGTATTATTATTATTTTATTTTATTTTATTTTTTTAATAACTCTGTTTAGCTCTCATTTATTTTATTTTAGTTTTAGTATTTTTGTTATGTGCATTTGTCATTTTTATTATTTTTTAATAACTTATTATTATTATTATTATTATTATTATTATTATTACTAAAATTATTATTATTGTAATTATTATTAATATAATTATTTTTATTGTAATATTATAGTAATTATTATTATTATGGTAATTATTATTAATATAATTATTATTGTGGTTTAAAAACTTTTAGCTTTTATTCATTGTCCTTTTTATTTCAGCTTTTATTTTTATTTTTTTTGTAATTTTAGTACTTAAACTTACTTTATTTCAGTTAGCTGCCAAGACAACATTTCAAATTTTTGTTTTTATTTTTTGTAAGGTTTTTCATCTAATATCAATATTTTATTTCAGCTTTGTTTCAATTAATCAAAATGATATTTTAATAGTTTTAATTCACAATAACAATACTGTAATCCAATTAACAACAATAGTTCAGTATACAACTATTTAATTTAATTTTTTTTTTAAATTTTATAAAATACAATTTATTTAGGTTTATTGATTAAAAAAAAATCAAACATACAGACCTTCATAACTTGTTAGCAAGTCTATTGAGTCTTGATTTCATAATCTGCAATGTTTTAAGGGATTGAAGAGCTGCTGCTGAACTCTGTACCAGTGACTTCTCTGATTGGTGGATTTCTCCTCAGAATTATGGGTAATGTAGTTTTTCACTGGGAATTCAGTAATTAAACATGATTTTTTTTACAAATGCAACTGAAATCACTGTATCATTGATTCTACAGAAGCATATATCATCACTGAACAATCTCATGGTAGATCTGTCTTAAAATATTTAGATATTATTGCTAAAAAATTATATTTGAATTGGAAATAAATGATTTTTCCCCCATTTCAGAAGCATTCTCTATTGCATAAAATGTGAAATTTATTCTTAAATCCTAGAGATCTTAATCTGTCTCTTTCTCCGTCTACACACGTACATATCCAAAGGCTATGCAACATTTCAACTAACTTGGAAATGAGCGTTCTCAAGTGAGGGAAGAAGATGAAACAACGGAATGAAATGGGAGTGTGTGGGCTGAAATTGTCCCAGGATGTACAACACCAAAATCATGAGAACTTAAAACTGGAAGACACTGATGGAATCATAAGAGACACATCTGTCATAACATACATGGTTCAAATCCTTAACCATAAGTATAAAACTTCAGCGTGCAACTCTTCTGCACCATTTACATTTTTCGGGTGATAAAATTGGTAGAAAAATCCCATAGACTTACATTTTAAGGGACCAGAAACACTTTTGGGTGGATTTTTTATTTTATTTTTTTATTTTTTGTCTTGGGCCAGTAAATAAGCAACTCCCTGGCAACAACCTATAATGTTCTAGCACACTGATGTCAAGTTTTGCCCAAACAAACTCATAATGTTTTTCATTTGGTTCTTTTCAAGTTAATATGGTTTTAAAGGCAATATTTCATCTCTCAGCTTGTCAGAAAAAGGGTCAAATGCAATCAAAGTGCTTTATAAAACCATTTAACGCTTAAACATCTTTGAAAGATTTCCATTTAAATGCTGGGGATTTAAAATTCTAATCTAATCTGTCACTTTTTTATTTGCGAACACAGTAGATGTGATTTCTGTCTTTTGCAGTCATGCAGTGGTGTCTGAGATGACACCTGAGGCAATGAAAGTGAAATATTGTAATGGACTGTCGATCCAAACACACCATTTCTGGATGAAATTCCTTAAGGGCTGCTGTACCATTCCGAGAGTTGGGATATTTATTTGATCAATGGCAGCCATCAGGCTGTAAAACAAGCCGCGCTATTTTATATCAAGAAGCAGTAACATTTTGCTGTCTTAAATGGCAGCTTCAGGCATGTTTATACATCCAAAGTTTGTACTTGAGCATATACCATTGTGCAATTTCATGTCAAACTTATTTCAGAGATATTGATTGCCTTCAAGGATTGTTACAGAGATTTTTAAGCAAAGGAATTCTGTTGGTCATGTGCTGCTTAGCTTTAAAAATCTATTAGATGATCAAGTCTGTACTGAATTAACCAATTTCAAAAGGCAGCAATTTTAAGTCTTTGATAAGAGATAGTGTTGGGCTTTCCAGGCTTGAAACTTTTAACCCTGGGTTTATGTAACCTTGTGTTATAGGTGAGTTACAGGTTTCCAAGTCTTGAAATTTAACACTGCATTTCTGCGACACTGCATTTCTTCATCAGAACCGATTTGGAGAAATGTAGCTTTGCATCACTTGCTCATCAATACGTGGCTCATCAATTTGAGGTACAAATTTGTTTGCTCAACATACAAACACATTTGTACCTCAAAATTTAATTTATGAACAAGGAAGCTAAATTCTATGTGATGATTCATTGTTACTTAAAACCTGAACTGCAGCCTCAACATTATTAAGTAGAAATCACATGGAGTGACTGAACAAATGTGAATTGATTAATCTAAAGAACAAGGAAACCAGTTAACAGCCTGATTAATCACACACAAGAATAAACAAATAGAGAACAAAGCACTGACTACCACAGACGCTGAAAATGACATCTGCACTGGCTTATCAGAGCATTAACACGGAACATACCTGCAGATCCCAGACATCAGACAGTCATTACATGCAAATGACAGCACTGTCTATTACATATGCTGTTCAATCTGTCTAAATACACTAGACACTCAAACTGCAGCACATTTCCTCAAATGTCAACCCAATTTGAGTAAAACATATATCAAAAAATCAGTATCTGGCTTAGTCCCAAGGTCATTTAGTTCTCAGGAATCTGTGCATAAAACAACTCAACATACAATTGCTGTACTAATGCTTTTATTGCTCACAATATAAATGATGCATTCTGGCCTTGAGGTCAATAGAAGGTTTGTGATATAAACAAAAGCGAAACAGAATCTACTGAAGCCAGAATAGTTTGAAACGTCAAGGCTGGAGCTCAAAAGTTGAATGAGTTGATCATGTTTAGCACTACAGATATTAGTGCACACAACATATTACATTAAAATGGCTTTCCAAGGCAACATAATACAGAAATTAAATGCTATAAAACTATTTGTTAATTTAGTGTAATTCACACATGAGGACATCTCTAAAAAAAAAAAAAAAAAAAAAAAAAAAAAAAAAAAAATCAAATAAAATATGAAAAAATGAAATAAAATAAAAAGTGAAATAGAATATGAAATAAAAATACAATATTAAATAAAAATTAAATAAAATAATTTGAAATAAAATAATATAAAATATGAAATAGAATATGACATAAAATATAAAATAAAACATCAAAAAATAAAATATGCAATAAAATAAGATAAAATACATATAAAATTATAAATAAATAATAATAATGATAAGAGCAACAACAACAATAGTAATAATAAATTAAATAAAATACATAAATATAAAAAATAAAGAAATAAGATGAAAATAATTAATTATAAAAATCATTATAAAAATATCATTAGTAATTTTTGCATTATTATATAATTTTCAGGACAAGTAATTTCATTACTGTACTCCAAAAATGATTTGGGG
Source organism: Spinibarbus caldwelli (assembly GCA_039654775.1). NCBI lineage: Eukaryota > Metazoa > Chordata > Actinopteri > Cypriniformes > Cyprinidae > Spinibarbus > Spinibarbus caldwelli. Next base: position 22,606,147 of record CM077267.1, read on the forward strand.
TAAAAATCATACATTTTTATCTAAAGCAACTTACTTTAGATAAAAAAAAAACAAAACACAAATACATTATTTAAATTTGTTTAAAATGGACATTATGCATCATAGTATTTGTAGTATTGCTTCTAATTTGTAACACTTTATTTAATTAAACGTACTTTTTTAACATACGTACATACTGTTTTACAGAATCACTCAAGGAAAGTAAATTTTCCGGCAGCAGGAAAAAAGTCCAAATAAAATGGTCTATTATATATAAATATCATATCCAGTTCTACTTCTGTTGCCAACAAGTACAGTGGCAACAGTTATGTTTTATTAACACCATGAAGTGAAGTTCCCAGAATTCACTTGATACGTGAAACTGCTCGTCTATCATCACCCTGTGACTCAATGTTCATAAGCGCTCATAAATGATCACAGTATGATGTCACCCCTGCTTTGATTCGCCAAAGTGGGAAATTCGTGGCCTCTGTAAATTGTTCAGATTGACTTCGCAAAATCCCCTCGCACTGGCCATTGCCCAAAATCTGTTTTATAGCTCTTAAATGGATCAATCCAATATATATCCACCATCAGTGTCACCTCGGCTATGGGTGATTTAGGGCACTGCACTGGGAAGAATAGGGCGTTATTAGGAAGAATAAAGCAGTAGATTAACTGATCTTTTGAGAGGGTCACTTTCAAGGTTAAAGCAGTTAGATTCACTCTGCTGGGAGCGAGACGTTAAGTGATTCATAGTCAATATGACACATTAGCAGAGTAAATGAGTTGGGAAATATTACAAGGTCAGACATGTAATGTAGAGATGGTGTTAAACTGGCCAAAATGAGTCACGCTATCTCTGATTCCTAATGGTGTAAATATGTAACTAGAGAGTTTGGCTTGATGGCTGTTCAACTGTGAAAGACCAATTGTTGGAACAGGAACTCTGAAGCCTGACTATGAAAATCAATCTGCAATCTGCTGCGTGATTTCGCCAAGTAAGACATGTTTCTAGAATAACACCTCAATGCATCCTTTAGCTCAACGGGGATGAAAACAGTCAAACATGTTTCAATTCTCTCCAACCACCTGTCTGTGAACACCTGTGACTGCCACTAACATAGTAAACACAGAGATGGAGAAAAGGTGTGTTGTTGTTTCCATTCCCAAACCCTATTACCTTTCCTCAGACTAGCTTAGTTGCAAACCTACTGGGATTTGTACACTTTTTAAGGAGGAAGACATAAAAAAACAACAACATTTTTGTTGAAATTAGGATTCGCTGAAGATCTGTCTTTAAAATTCATCTCCAAACTGATTATTATTTATCATTAAATACAAATTCTGTCTTATTGTGTTTGATTCATCTGCAGAAGAATCAAATAAAATAAAACCTCTCTTTATTTCATCAAAATGTAATGAATTTTTAAAATTTAATTTAATTTAATTTAATTTAATTTAATTTAATTTAATTTTAGTTTCATTTTAGTTTAGTTTAGTTTATTCTTTTGAATTTATTCTATTCTATTCTATTCTATTCTATTCTATTCTATTCTATTCTATTCTATTCTATTCTACAGTCAATTCCCAACTGATAAAATCATGTCCTGGCCTATTATTTTATTTTTTTTATTATTGATTGGTAAATATGTCCATTATTTCATTTCATTTCATTTCATTTCATTTTATTCTTTATGAAGATATTTTAGTTTATTATTTTATTTTATTTTATTTTATTTTATTTTATTTTATGATTCAGTCAATTTCCAACTTATAAAATGAAGTCATGGCCTAATTTTTTTTCTTTCCTTGTTGACTGGTAAATATGTCAGTTTTCAATAATTTTAATTTAATTTAATTTAATTTAATTTAATTTTTTTTTTACATTAGTTTTAATTCTATTCTATTCTACATTCTGGTATATAACATGCTTCAGTCAATTCCCAACTGATAAAATCAAGTCCTGTCCTACCTTTTTTTTTTTTTTTTTCGTTGACTGGTGAATATGTCAGTTTTCAATAGTAAAGCGAATATCATTTCATGTGGCCCATAAAGGGTAAGGGCTAGATTTGCTTGACAGTTTTTTTCTTATCTTATTCCAACAATTGATGTTGATCCAGAAACATTATTTTTATTATTATTTGCCTGGTCTCCAATTTCACCCTTCAGCAGTTCATCTGGTGCCCATGCAGTCAGAGCACTTTTATAAGGCACCTACCACACTTCGTTTGTAATTTGGCATTGTATGGAAACTTTATTGGAATCATCCATCTCTAAGCATTATTCTTCACCCATGCATATAATATCCTTTCAGGCCTGTCACCTTCTATTTATCTGCTTAGTTTGCTTTATCTGACATTTATTTTTAAATGTTCATGTTAGATTTCACATTATGTCTGAATTCTGCTTGTAAACAATTTATATGTGCGTATAAATGAAATATGCTGTATTAATAAAGCTGGATTATATGTGTTGTGACATTTAAAACAAAAGCAGCAGCAATAATAATCATAAAGGAGCTCAAAAGTTGAGTGAGTTGACATTGTTTAGCACTACAGATATTAGTGACACAAAACACATTACATTACAATGGCTTTCCAAGGCAACATAATACAGAAATTCAATACTATGACACTAAATATTTCTTAATTTAGTGTAAATGACATAGGGGAAATTAAATAAATACATTAATTAAATGTTTTGCTTAAAGAGAATCATTAAGTATAAAAATCTTTATAAAACATAATTTTATCATAAAACATAACTTTTGGATTATTATATCATTTTCATAACAAATGAGCACTCCAAAAATGTATTATTATTATTATTATTATTATTATCATTAATTTAGAAGACTTTTGTTTATCTAAAACAACTTAATTTAGATAAATCAAAAGTAAAATTATTTAAAATGTGAATTATGTATACATCATAGTATTTGAAGTGTTTGTGGTACTACTTTTAGTTTTAATAATTTATTTAATTAACTTTTTATTTATTACAAATTTATAAATCCTTAATACTGATTTATTTTCATAAATGACACATGTGCTTTGTTAACAAATAAAAATGACTGCTAATAATAATAATAATAAAGTTATTGACATTGTGTTGATAGAAAGCCTTTTTTTTCTTTTTTCTTTTTTCTTTTTTGTATGCACTTTTCACACTTATGCACTTGTATTTTTTTTTTTTTCTGTCATTTACTCACCCTCATGTCATTCCAAACCTATCAAACTTTGATTAAACTTTGAAACACAAATAAGATATTTTAATGAAACATGAGCAATTTCTGTTTGTCCATTAAAAGTTCAGGTAACCAAACCTTAGAAGATCCAAAGAGGTCATAAAGGCATAATCAAATGAATCGAGCCGTGGATTACATCACACAATTCATGTACACTCATTTAATGACATCTTCTTAGCCTTTTTGGATCTTCTATGTTTTGGTTGCCTGAACTTTCAGTGGAGAGACAGAAACCTCTCAGGTTTCACTACAAGTATCTTCATTTGTGTTCTGATGGGTTTGGAACGACATGAGGGTGAGTAAATGATGACAGTACTTTCGTTATTGTGTGAACCTTCCTTAAACAGGTCTTCAGCCATAACTGCAATCACTAGAAATATTAGTAGGATTTATTCGACACTCTCCTAACTTTGACAGGGATCTGTCCCCATAGACGGTCCAAATCTACGCCTGTGTTCAAGCCATCGAGATCCATCTCTGCTTGTAATCACACTGGAAACAGCTCTAAAGGCAGGAGGGCCGAGGCTCAGAGCTCATCTCTGCTTCTCAGTGTCATTCTCCAGATTAATGGCCGAGGAAGGAGGCGAGAGGTCATATAATCACTCAACTGTAGGAAACTATTAGGTGCACCATTTAAGACTGCACAGGCTGGATTTAGGTCTTGGTACCAAGTTAAACTCTCTGACGTGTGTGATAAATGCTGAAGGAGATCTTGAGGGAGGGAGAGACTCTGATAGGGAGGGTTATTGAACACAACAACAAAGTAATGGGAACTGGAGTGGTTTTCACTGTGGAAAGGCCATTATAAGGTCATTGTTGGCTTTCTTTTTCTTAAGGAGACTGAGGGTCAAATTCAATAAGCCACTTTCGTGAGAGAAGTTTCAGTGCTAAAACCTGCATCTTATTTAGTAACTACTCAAAATATAGTTTAACCAGGTGCAAAATGAGCTGGAATGGTAGTTTTGGTTTGTGAATATTTAATTTCATGTAACTTACGCTCATTGTAGATTGTGCCGATGCAATTAAAGTTGTGTTATTAAGGTCTGCAGAATATTCCAGAGATGGAGAAAAGCATTATAAAAGCATTATAAAAAGTTATATAAGTTATTATAAAGAATTAATGTACAGTCATCATATCAAGACTGTATGCACAACTAAATCCTATTCCTCCATCCAAAATAATTTTATTATTTTGTAAATATTTTATTTATCGTTGTTATTTTTTAAATTTAATCTTTTATTTTCTTTTTTTTTTTTTAATAAACAAACCCTATACCATTTTAAAACATTACACTATGATTCAAAAGTTTGGGGTTAGTATTTATTTATTTGTTTGTTTAAGAAATTAAAAATCTTATTCAGAAACATGCTTATTTAATTGATCAAAAGTGACAGTATAACATTACAAAAACTTCTATTTCAAATAAATGCTATTTATTTATTTATTTATATTACTTAACAAATTCCTTACAAAAATATCACGGTTTCCACAAAAATATGCACAACTGTTTTCGTTATTTATTAATAATCAGAAATGTTTCTTGAGCAACAAATCAACATAGAATGATTTCTAAAGGATCATGTGACACTAAAGACTGGAGTAATGATGCTGAAACTTCAGATTTACAATCACAGGAATAAATTACATTTTACAGTATATTCAAATAGAAAGCAATTATTTTAAATTGTAATGATATTTCACAATATTACTATTTTTGCTGCGGTTTTGGTTCTTTCAAAAACAAACAAAAAAAGTCAAGAAACTAACCTAAAACATTTAAACGGTAGTATATTTTAAAAAGTAAATAAATAAATAAACAAACAAATAAATAAACATGTGGCAATCCTAAATCTAAATCTTATCATGTAGCATTGAAAAGTCTGGTTTACTGTATTCTAGTTTGTTTGGATAATTCATTTTAGCAATTTTAAGTCGTTTTTGTAATTTTCATTGTTTTTGTCCAAAAAAAAAAAAAAAAAAAAATATGAATTAGTGTTTTAAAAGACTAGCTTGACTGCAGATTAACTACTTTTAACATAACATCTGCAACCCAGACCAGAAGAATGTCTCGTGAAACAATATCCCTCCTTCCAAACGACGGATTTAGGGAGATATTTCTACATTATTCTGTAAGTTGTTAAATGGATGAGTAGTCTCATTTACAATATGCCAAAACATTGTATGAACTTTCCTCTTCTAATATGGAATTGCTAAACTGTAGACACCTATCCTACACTGCTGTCTGCAAATTTGCAGAGCTCATATCCCACAATGCACTTGTGTATCCTCCCCACACTAGCCTTTTATTTGTTTAACTGTGGCGTAAAAAAAAGTTAGATTAGTGTAGATTTGGCCGTCAACATTCCAGCAGCAGGTTGATGGAAACCAGACACGGGAGTCACCCCCCCCATCATGACTGATATTAAATAGACTCGTCAAACTGATTTATTCTGTAGTCTGCAATTAAACCGTTTCATTAAGTATTTTAAAGCGGCGCACCAGAATAGCTGCTACCGCTGCGCTACATAGATATATCATCCATATTGCTGCTTGTGAAAGCGACTTCCACCTCTCTCACACATGTGGTCTGGGCCTATAAACATTTAAGTGATTTTCCTATGATCCCGGCCAGGATCTGACCCCGAAATGTCCACAGGACCAGTGCGTGTTATATAGTTGTCCTCCCATTGACACGTTAATAAATGTGAGCGCTAGGGGAGGGTTAGCATTCCTGCAGGGTCATTGTGGACGCGAGAGGTATTGGAGGGGCCGAGTCAGACCTCGAGAGGAGTACTTGGGTTAGCTCATCTCTTTGTTAGATGATCTAAAAGCCTCCAGATACGTCGTGAGTGAGAGGTGTGGGAAGACCAGCAGCTACTGCAGTATGGGAGTAAAAGACCAGTTTTAATCACCCTATGATTCATTTTTCAACCCACTGCGTCTTTCCCAGCACTCCTATCAGCTTATCATGATAAAAAACTGACCTGACTGCAGATAAAACATTAAAAGGAGGAGCTACAAATGATTTACTCTCCTTTCCAGAAGGGGCTATTGAAGACTGACTTTCATAAAGAGCTACAGACACAATGGTTTTTTTGCGTTTCTTTTGAATGACGCTCATGTGAGACTTTCTCCATTAATAGGTGTTATAATAACAGGTGAAAATATCCATATCTCCTTGATTAAATGTAAGTTTTTGAAAAACTTTATACCACTGTCAAGGAAAATTCAAATGTGATGTGGTAAACACATCCAGCAAAATGAAATAATATGTGAGTGTAAACATATTAATCATTATTTTTGCATGTTGGTCAAAGCACATTATACTATGGAAGCTGTTTCCACCAATAAATTAAAAAAAAAAAAAAAAAACACTTTTTTATCTCACAATTCTGTCTTTTTTTTTTTTTTTGTCAAAATTACAAGTTTATACTTGTTTCTCAGAATTGCGTGACAAATTTGCAATTGCGAGTTATAAAGTCAGAACTGTGAGATATAAATTCGAAAGTTATAAAGTCCAATTCTGAGGAAAAAATTGCAATATGAAGTTTATATCTCTCAATTCTGACTTTATAACTCACAATTTATGTAAAGTCGCAATTGTGTGTTATAAAGTCAGAATTGCGAGATATAAACTTGCAATTCTGAGAAATAAAGGAAGATTAGTTAGATATAAACTTGCAGTTCTGACTGTTTTCTCAGAATTTCGAGGTTACATCTCACAACTCTGACTTTGTAACATGAAATTGTGACTTTATATCTCGCAGTTCTAAGAAGAAAATTCAGAATTACAATATCACAAAATTGTGAGGAAAAAAGTCTGAATTACAAGATGTAAACTCGCTAGATAAAAAGTCACTATTAGCTTTTTTATTATTTTTTTATTATTATTATTTAGTAGTGGAAACTAGCAGTGAAGAATTTTTTTTTTTTTTTTTTTTTTTTTTTTTTTTACAATATTTTGTCTAAAGATAAGAATTCTCTTAGAAAACATTTGTGTTCCCCCAAGAATGCACTGAAATATATGCAAAACAAGATCAATCACAGTTTCTTTTTAATTTTTGCAGGGTTTTTTATTTATTTATTTATTTACTTACATCACCATGTCCCTTACTTTTTAAATTACTTTTAAATTCAAAAATGACAAATAAATAAATGAATAAATAAATGCATACATACTGATACTGAATATATTTAATGTATGTAATGTATTGAATAAATTAATAGGGCAAAAAATAAATAAATAAAATAAAATGAATAAATAAAGTCATGGATCCAAAGGTCATACTGAACCTCCACAAAAAAAAAAAAAAGAAAAAAAAAAGAAAGAGAAAAAAAAAGGAAAAAAAGTCCAAAAAAACAAAAAAACAATCGCAGTTATATGTAAGCTATAACATATAAAGAATATGATGATCATCCTTTGCATAAATATATAAAAAACAGTTCTGCAGTTCCAAACAGAGAATGTAAAAGGCCTGTCATTTCTCCACATCCTAGGGTCCTAGGGTGTTTCTCTTCAATTTTCAAGGTTTGTTACGTAACCTTCATTTTAATAATCTTTGGCTCTAATGCAAAACTGACCCTTTTTACTGAAACACCAGTTTAATGGAAGACGTGTATGAACGCTCCTTACCTTTTCCAGGTGTTTTGCAAAAACATTGTTACTGATGTAGCATGTTAATACTTCATAGATTAAGACTGAATCAAACTGCTCATAAAAAGTGCCACATAAACACAATTTGTCCCTTTCACCACAATTTAACACATAAGTAGCTATATTTTACAAGTACCACACGTTTAACAATAAAATTTCATTCAACTGCTCCCCTCCAATCATATGGCTCCATTCAAGTAATGCCCATTTTTCATGATCAAGTCAAATCCTATATTTTATTATAGAATATCAGATTTCATGTTGAATTTAAACAATATATGCAAACCTTAAATAAAGATATATTTTAAATATTTTCTTGACTGTGTTTAACTGCGTATAAGGTTTCTTGACCTTGTTATGCTCGTTTTTTAAAGATAAGGTAGTTAAATGTGGGTTCCTCCTCAGTATTCCAAACATCCTTAATGTTTAATACCCTGATTTATCTTACGGCTGCCGGCACTGACAAGACGCTTCTCTATAAATGATGGTTCCGATTTGACCTCATAGGAAGGCCACATTAATCAAAGGGAAATAGAGAATCTATTGCAGCTTTTCCGAGGTCTGTCTGTGAATGGCCGATGCCACAGAGAGAAGATATATTACAACTTATCTTTTATTAAACCGCATAATACCAGAGTCTAATTCGTGAACGATGACAATAACAGCCGTGTCTTTCATTCGCTTTTGTGAACTGTGCTCTTTATTCCTCAAGTGACTTACAAATGTCTTCCACAAAGAACTTCAGGCCTGTTTTGTGCTGATGTCTGAATAAACTTATGGGACGTGTGAATGCTGAATGAAATCCTAGACTGAATGACTAACTCGATTCATCGAAAGAAAAACACCTAGGCCTCTAAATCTTCAAACGTGTTGAGCGCGGTATTGGATTTCCTTCACCTTATTGTTTCATCATGCGTGGCATGTTTTCAGGCAATGCAAATGTGGATATAGGGCTTTTTCAAGTCTAATTTCTCCCATCCAGGCGGGTTGACAGTTACAGCGCTTACGCGATCTCCTCTCAGATCGCCTCACACCAGCTTCAGCTGTTGTTGATCTGTGAAATGCCCTCAAGACATAGACAGATATATAATGGAAACGGTTTACAGATGTTCATAGTGTGTTTCACTTTCAAATGGAAAGAACCACCTTCATCTGAATGGCCACAAACATCTGGAGCCACAGCGCTAAGTGTTAGCATGAATTTGAGTGGAGCCGTTATCTGAAACTAGTATATGATTCACACTATTACGTGTGAGTTAATGTAGAACTGGATTTGAGGCCAGTTGACATCAAGGACGATAACTGTAACATTATTAATGATTATAAGCTCTAATTATGTGACAACGATAATGATACAGAGGAACGATATTGTTGAAATCATTTGTTTTTCACCTGATAAACAATGAAACATTGATGACAATGCTCAAGCATTTTAAAGTGACAGATGAAAGAACTGGAACATGTACGTATTATGAACACAATATTAACATCTATTGGTGTGGACACTGACAGTTATTGTTTAGCTGTCGTTTAGTTATCATTCTTCATGTGAACGGGCCTTAAGGTGTGTTTGAGTGAATTTTGACGTTATTTGCGGTTGAGACGTTTTGGCTGGGATGGTTGCTGGGGTGTTGCTATGCAGTTGTTCTGGCTGGTTACTGAGGTGTTGCTATGCAGTTGTTCTGGCTGGTTACTGAGGTGTTGCTGGGGTGTTGCTATGCAGTTGTTCTTGTCAGTTGCTGGGGTATTGTGATGCAGTTGCTATGCAGTTGTTCTTGTCGGTTGCTGGGGTGTTGCTAGGCAGTTGTTCTTGTCAGTTGCTGGGGTATTGCGATGCAGTTGCTATGCAGTTGTTCTTGTCAGTTGCTGGGGTGTTGCTATGTAGTTGTAGTTGTTCATGCTGGTTACTGAGGTGTTGCTATGGTGTTGCTGGAGTGTTGCTATGCAGTTGTTCTTGTCGGTTGCTGGGGTGTTGCTATGCAGTTGTTCTTGTCGGTTGCTGGGGTGTTGCTATGCAGTTGTTCTTGGGGTGTTGCTATGCAGTTATTCTTGTCGATTGCTGGGGTGTTGCTATGCAATTGTTCTTGTCGGTTGCTGGGGTGTTGCTATGCAGTTGTTCTGGGATGCGTTTCCCATACAATGACGTAACTCGCTGATTATCCACTATAGTACAATGTATTGTTGTGGAAACGAACTAGCTAGTCACAACTGTTTCTCCAAAAACATGGTTGCATCTCCATCATTTGAACCACATTAGTTCAACAATATAGGCCACTGTTAATGACATCACACACATATGGTGGTGTAATAACTACTGCTAATTAATTTATTCGAGATCTCTGAGATACTGCTGTGTTGAACATGGCACCTGATGACTAATTTACTATTTTTTTGTTCACTGTCATTTTGCTTTATTTGATGTTTGATTCATTGTGGGTCCCCTCTTACATCATACTCTGGGGTTCCTAACACCGTGTCCTAACTACACGTGACGCCACGACACGCGATAAAAGGTATCTTTTCCATGTTAATTGGAGTTTTTTTCCTAACTAGCTGCGACGGCGACACGCGAAATTTCTAATTTAGAAACGGTTTCTATTTCCGTGACGTCTCTGGAACAACAACATACAAACTACATGACAGTAGATAATCTCAGATGATTATGTGCTTTATTCAAAGGTAAACGTGTCCAATATTAGTTTAAATATTATATTGCATGACCTTATAGCGATACTGAAAGCAACAATAGATAGTTTACCTCAGATCTTGAAAATAAAATAAAGCAAATATGTACATTAAAACCGCGACTCACTGCGAACCAACAAGTGTATTCCATGACAAAGATGTTATCAGTCACTCAGTATGTACATTTAATCATGTTAAAAAGGTTTAATATTTATGAATTAATTATAAACGTATCCATTTCGTTGCGAAAGCAGTGCTCTTCCAGAGAGAGTCCGCCCACACACGCTTCTGATTGGCTGTAATATTTTATTGATTCTGTCGTGCCGCGGTGTCGCGTCGCGTCTGGTGTGGACACCCAAATTGCTTGTCGCTGGAATCTTGTCGTGTCGCGTGTAGTTAGGACACGGTGTTAGGCATTTATGCACAACTGCACTCTTTAAAAACGGGGTTTACTGAGGATGCACTAAAATATATGGATTAAAAAAAAAATATATATATATATATATAAATAATGGAACATATGGATTATACTGCATGCTAGCTCATGTAAGATTGCAATGCTGTTTGCGAATGTTCCTTTGAACTATGGTTTCGGGAAGCACTGAATTGCTGAACTATGTTGCCCCACTTCCAAGTTGGTAGCTCTACATGTACATACTATCTACTTATTATAGCAATTACAATAACTGGGTAATAACTAGGTACTAACCCTGAACCTACCACTAAACCAAACCTTAACTCATGTAGTTATGTTATACTACCGATTACTTTCTTGGCTAAGTACAGTGTAAGTACACTGTAAGTATACGTACTGTAAACTAAAATGTAACCCCTAAGTCCCTTTGATGATATGTAATAAGTCTAGAGTATTTAGTGTGGCAGTTTTAGCATCTGACAGGCAGAAATAGCGAAATTTCTGTGAAATTTTGCATGGAAAAAAGGTCCATTGACTGTTGTCATTGTAGTGATGCCAGTTTCAAACCAAGTAGCTTTGTGTTGGTGTGACAAACTGGAACCCATTGCCAAATCTTCTTGGGGAAATATTTCACCCTCAAGCAAAATTCCAGATTGCTTAGATTCCTGTTGAAATGACTGCCCTTTGCCAGTGAAAATTTACCGAACAATGAACAATTTGCTGGTAAATGTGACTGTACCTTTAGTAGCACAAACATCAGTTTAAACTTATTGCATTTGTTTACTGCATTTGTTTGGTTCCTTAAACCTAAAACTTCACAACAATAATACTTCCTTAGCAACCACTGCTACTTACTTTTCAAATTGTTTTCCATTTGTAAGCTCAATATAGTTTTACCTACAATATTCTATTCATAACCTTTACGTCCACTTTTACATGCAAAACTCTAAACTACATTTTGCATTCTGTGTGGTTCTCACTCTCTCAATTATAAAATGGCATATGCACATAAACTTGAGTGAGGGGACATGTGTGGCTAAGACACAGGGCCTCACACTACCCTTCATTGACTCATAAAACATTCCTATCAAAGTTTTGTGGGACACTGAAGGAAAAAATAACACTTTCAAGTGGAGTAGAGAGAAAAAAGAGAGAGAACATTGCTCTCAGACCATACAACAAACAAGACCATCCATTGTTTGAGGCGTCAAAGTTGGTCTTTTCATTGGGTGTCTGAATTTGCTTTGCCCTCCTTCATTGTTTTACTTGACGGCTGACACTGAAAAGATGACTTTAGTGGCCGTTATTCTGACAGGCAGAGGAGGCGTGATGAATCTGACGTGTAAGCAATGGTTAGCACATGTGAGAAATGTAGTTGTTTTTGTTGTTCTCCCAATTTTTCCTCATTGGCAAGCAACATTCAGCCCTAATCTTGTTGCATGGTATGACGCATTAGCTGTTTACGTTCCATCATTTTTCCTTGTATCGTATCGTACAAATGAAACCGCAAACACTGCATGCTAAGATTGTCATCACACCGAAGCATCTGCAGAAAACTTATTTTGGGTTTTTCCATTAACTTCTCTAAACACATTAAATTGCAACGCAAAGCGTACGATTTCATTGCTTAGAGAGCTGAACGATTGATTCCATATACACTCCACTAATGAATACAAGACTGTTTTGAGAACACAATTGCATTTTCCCCAGCAGCTGCAAATTCAAAGCATGTCCAACTGAAGGATATTGGGAATCAATCATTTTGGGTAAAAAGGGTCTCAAGCACAGGTGTACAGTTTGGGCCTCTGATGCTCCGCAGCCTTTTGGGACCAACCTTCAGACTTGAAAGTCCTTAACATGAGTAAATTCATCCTACATGTGATTTTTTTTTTCTTTCTGGCGAGTTATTAAAACTATAATGAACCGCAATGACCTAGATACCACAGTGAAGTTTCCATCAGTGTAATGAGGAGAAATGTCACATTGCTCTCATGGGTCTTTCAGTCTTCGCACTTTTGTTCTGGAAGTTGCAAAGCAGCTTTGATGCTAATAATACTAACTAGCCACCCCGGGAGCGAACGCTTGCACTGAAGCCTATTGGCAGATACCTCAATATTTGAGTTATGATTCTGTACACATTTGCTTTTCTTTCCTGTAGATCGAGCTCCTGAGAATCGGACCGTTGAAATGTGGACCCCCAGCGCAGGATATCGACATAGTCTTCATCATTTTCACTGATCAAAACTAATGAAGTGGAATTTAAAAAAAAAAAAAAAAAAAAAAACCTTGGAATGCTACCGCAAAGGAGGTGCCAGATATCGATAATTTTAGATAGAAAGATGAAAAGTTGCTTTCAGTGACTCAGAGCTTTTAGCTGTGATGTAGTTTATTAACATTTCACTGAACTAGCCTCAAATGGCCTCTTCTGAACAATTCACATTATTGCTCTCTCAACATAATATGCATTGACTAATGGAGTCAAAAAACACTTCTGACTACGACACTTCATTAACTAACGACCAATACGGTTAGTACTTGAATGTCCTTATCGAACTCAAGAGCTAACAAGAGGTGTAATTTTCTCCCCATGATTTCCATAGTTTGCTCAGAATAATTTTATTTATTTATTTTTATTTTTTGTGTACTAAGATCAGAGCTTAACAACTGTTCACCCACAAATTATGTAGAAAATCCTGACTTTCTTTCTTCAGTGACATATTAGGCAGAATGTACTATATATAGGGATATTTCTTCACAAAAGTCACACAGTAATCTAGTTTATCAGATAAATGCTCTGAAAAAGCATTGCACTATGAATATTTAAATCAAGTCATTGTCATTCATTTCATCATAAACGCCTGCTTTCTATGTAAATTAGTTTCATTATAGATTATGTCTTATTTATAAAGCTCAGTGATATTTGTCTTGTACAATTAATGGTTTTACTGCCCACGTAAAGTAGGCAGTAAACAAATCTTTATTTAATCGAGATGTCTGTGAACATTACTTATTGATTATGGCAGCAGTCGTTTATCAAATGACAGAGAAGCGTCTTATTTCTATCTAAAACATCAACAATACTTTAATATTTCAGTATAAAAATTAGACCAAACTGCCATGCTGAATGTCATTAATTTCTTTATTTGTTCTTTTATTGATTTTGAATCTGACTTTTCATAAGTGGTTTGACCGGGAACAGCAACAACGAGTGTTCAGAATTCCTTTACTGGCCCATATAGTATATTAGATCATATAATTATTTTAAATTATTTGAATGAATGAATGAATGAATGGATGGATGAATAAATAAATAAATAAATACATAAATAAATATATTTTTTTTAAATGTAAAATCTAATATACAGTAGTATAGTATATTTAATATTTTGTATAAAAAACAATGTCAGTACAATTAAAAAGCACTAATTAAGTTTAAACTTACAAAATGTGCATTGATCAATCTTTATATGTGAATGAAAGCCTTTCTCAATTTTGTCATAAAAAGCAATCATATATCTTTACAACACTTGGATTAAACCATACAATTAATATGAACTAATTTTATGATATCTTTATGAAGTGAGGATGTTTTGGTGGAATGTAATTTCAATGGAAGGATAGAAATCTTTCAGGTTTCATTAAAAATATCTTAATTAGTGTTTCACAGATGAATGAATGTCTTATGGTTTGGAACGACATGAGTAAGTTCATTTTTGTGTGAACTATCACTTTAAGAAGTTCTTAGGCTAAATATCTAGTGTTTCGAGGTGGTACTCATCATCTAAACAGTGAGTTTCTACATGTTACTTTTTGTTTGATTTATCTTAAAAAATATCAGAACTTTTGAAGGCTCATTATGAACTGTCTGTGGTGATATCCTGCTATACAATTTGATAGATTGATAAATTTTTCTGAAAAAAAAAAGCTTATTTATTTTTTTAATTTTAAAATATTTAATGTGACCTTGTATGAAATGAGAAAGAAGATAAAAATGAATGTAGTATATTATGGTAGGTTTAATGTTCATATGAAAATGATGCTGCAACATTCTGCTGAAGCTACCATCTTTTTGCACGACATTATCCACAAAAAAACAAACAAAAAAACAGATTCATAAAGAATGGCAGAAGGTTTGTGCTTTGTGGCTAAAGGTTATAATAATCCGATCTCTTGAGTTTCGGTCCACAATACAGATATTTTAATAAGACTCAAAAACAGCTGAATAAATTTTACATCGGGTCTTAAGGGTGCTGTTGACCTCAGGCAGAGCCAACAGCTCCAGATGGTAGCGTACCGGAAACAGGCGTGCATGTGTATGCGTTTGACAATTCAATACTATAGCGGGACTGCTTAAACGCTTCTTAGGAGAAATACACACTAAATCTGTATGGAAATCTCCCCAGGCAGCTTTTCTGTGGAGGCCGAAACAAGGCGTTAATCAGATGAAAAACATTCATTAACTCTAGAAGCAAGATCTGATTTAATGCCTAATCATCACACTGCGCTTGCGGTAAACATACCCACGTCCCCTCACACCAAAATTATTTGCTTTTGACCTAGCATCTCCAGTCGCACGCTCCTCACAAACGTAGCATCAAAAGCGCGTAGCATCAAAAGCTATGCCTCTTTCATTACCAAGTCTCAAACAAGTGTAGAATCTGTTTTTTATGAGGTTGAAGTTGTAAAAAACAAAGAGAAAGAAGAAACCCCGTCCAGGTCCTTCATGTTCTATGGCTTTTATTTAGTCCCTCTCAACAACTATTCGAAGCTTTCAACCGCAAAAACAGAATAGGAAATAATTTCAACCAGGGCTTGTCAACTGCCATTAACTCCCTCCACAGATGGTTGGCGTTAACAAAGCTTCCTCCCTGTCAACCTCCTGGGGAACACATTCCCTACGTGCTGGGAAAGAAGCAAATTCCCTCTTGATATTTATTAGTGGAAAGACTCTTTTCCAACAGTATTTCATAGAGGACATGGGGGCATCTCTGTCTACTCTTGGTGTATTTCAAAGATACAAATTTATATATTTTTTAAAGAATCCACCGACAGCATGAAGAGAAATCTCTCAGGCTGCCCCCACAAAATGTTCATCTTGTTGGTGACATCTGGCCTGGTCAGTTGTCAGTGAAATATTTCCAACCGCTTGTGCAACTGAGGGGCGTAAACTCCAAGTGTTCTCCTCACAGCTTTATTTTTCAGTTGATTTGCTGATGTATTTTTGTGGAAGAATCCATAACGGGACTCAAGATACTGGCCGTCTCCAAAGACATCTATTATATGTCCAACTTCACTTTGTCCGACATCCAACTTCGGCTAGAAAGATTGATCTATAAATGATAATACAGCAATTCTCCCCCTTTACTTTAAATATAAACAGGGCATGCACCGGCAAAACTGCGCTAGATTCACTCGAACTCGGATGAGAAGGAAACACAGGCCGTGTCCACAGTTGTTGAAGTCTGTCCCAATAGTACTATTAAAGACACAACCTTCAGTGATTCATGTTCAATTTCACAGAGAACAAGCACAATCTCAGGCCATTCAGACTCTTTTCTGCATCCGAGAGTGTTGCTTAATAAAATGTACGTTTCTACACATCATATTTCAATAAAAATCCCGTTTAATGCCTTAGTTAAGTGTACACTTTTATGGCGTACTTGCTCTGCTCCATTGCGGGATTTTCAGTGACAGCTTTAAACCAATTTGTTTGAGTATTTCATATGGAAAATTAACTCGCTCCTCTGGTGAGAACACTTTTCCAAGTCACAGCCTTTGAATTTAGCAAAACTGCAGTGTCTCTGTACAGAATATTTTTAAGCCTTTTATCTGTACAGCAGTGTGAAATGAGACCATTTACCATTAGTACTAATTTAATTAAGTGTTTCTATATGGGTGTTTCTCAAGACAAAGGCACAAAGAAAATTAAATGCTAACATTAGCAGTTAGCATGCATGCTCTAGCAACAGTTTTGAATTTTCAGTTTGAAATTTACTCCCAGTTTTTAAAAAATGTAAAAATTAAACATAAGTAAATAAAAACACACAATTTAAATGTCAATTCAAAATTTTGACCCACTTACCTAGGACTTAAATGCATGTTTATATGTACAGTAGTTTCATAATTGTCTTTCAAATATGGTTAAAACGTGCTGCTGAATCTAGTAAAAAGCATTTATGGTAACTTAAAATATACTTTAATGTCATTTATATTGAAGCTTGTATGTTGTGTATTTAATATATATCTGTAATTACATGGCTGAAATTAGGGGTGGGCGGATCAATCCTAATATCGATAGTATCGATACCAACGTTGGTATTGGTATCGGATCGATACTAGCTTGATTAGATCGATACTTTAGGTTAATTTTCTCTCCTCTACACTTAATATATTGCTTAATACATTCAACAAAGAATATACATGTCAGTGTGTTTATATACCGCTCTTTTCGCTTCTCGTATGCTAACATTCCTGCTCCTCCCCTGCTTTAGTGTTTTGTTGTTATGCCATTACGTGACTCAGCGGCTCCAAGTGCAAGCGGATATTATTGGCTACAGTGAGAGATGGGATGGTAGAAATTCGCTACTGTGGCAACAGCACCAAACTTATTCACCTTTTTCAATGTGGAAGTAAGCTTTTTTCATAGGCTGAATGTGCGAGACTTCCACTTCATTAGGCACGGTTGGGAAATCATGAGAAAAATGACAGTGCAATAAACGGTAAAATTGTTTGTGCTATCCACCGTGTGTGTTTATAATTAAGACAATACAGTAAAATAATATGGTAAGAAACACCGGTTTGCAATACCAAGCAAGCAGCAAAACAAACTGTTTTGTACAGTTAAAAATTGCTGGAAGCCGATGAGACGGAAAGCCAGACTCATTAAATTTACCAAATTTGGCCTTTTTATACAGTATTACTTTCTTTTTTTTTTTGTTTGTTTGTTTTTTTCTTCTTAATAAAGGTTTTCTATCAGAGGAAAACGCTTAACATGCATGCACTTTGCGTTCATATCCTGTGCTGCTTGCCTGCATATAGTTTGCATCATCACTATACTGAGTTGGCCTTTCAATATTACTTTCTTAATGCATTAGTCCACGTTAAGTTTTTTTTCTTTATAACTCTTTTCTGTGGGAGGAAAATGCTTAACACGAAACTTTACGCATTGCTTTCATATTCTGGGCTCCTCTGCTTGCAAACTCTTTTCAGAAAGGCAAATAATATCCACATAGCTTTAAGGTGAGTGCAATATTTTAGTCATATCAACAGAAGTTATTGTTCATTTTCAAAGTGTAATTGGTCATTTAAATGTATGTTATTAAAAAGGAAAAAGTATCGGTATCGGCGATACTGGCCCTGTATTTACTTGGTATCGGATCGATACCAAAATTTGCAGTATCGCACACCCCTAGTTGAAATGATAAAGTTCAAATTTAATGCATTTAGAATATATAAGGTTAAAATGTAATATCAAATAACAAACTACAGTTAAAATTATAATCAAGTACTTTACATGTGCTTTAGTATGTTAGTCAACACATCAAAATAAGTGCACTTTAATGCATGACAAAATATTAATAAAATATTTTATTTTAAAAAAGTATTTAAAATGTAATGATTACAAAGTGCATTTAAAGTGTACTTAAATGTGTTAAACAGTTATTAAAGTATCATAAAAATATCTACTATAATATGAAATATTTGCAATTCATACAGCATGTTGCATGCAAAAACAATTTATTTAATCAGAAAACACAGATTCTGAATAACTCTCAGTGGAGAAAGATGGTTTAAGATGGAAAATTTTGCAAAACCTTGACGTTCTCTCTCTCTTTCAAAAGAAATATTCATCTTGCAAAATGGTATATATAGCACATAAATGTCATGTTATAAAATTATCTACGCTATTTAACATCTTCATAACCTACGCAGTCTACCTTATAGCTGGTGGGAAGTCAACTCCTCTCTATTTGCATGGTGAGCAGCACACATCCATCATCGCATGGCAGCCACAGATGTTGCTCCCTGAAAACCAGTTACTGGTCGTGCTCATCATCATTCATATATTCCCTTCTTCTGGCTGCATCAGGCTCTAAGAATGATGCCGTCCATCACAGCAGATACCGTTTGACAGGGAACATACTGAACGATTCGTCAGGTTCAAGGCTCAGGCCCAAGTCAGTCTTGATTTTGGCGGCAGAGCATGGGTTTCCATTCATGAGCCAAGTGTATCAGAGACAATTACAGCGGGCTCATTCTCCACCCCTGTGGCACCTCACATTAACTGTGTGTAAGAGATCACAATAGAGTTCAACTGTTGGCTCTACATACAAAAAAGTATAATTTCTCTCCATCCGAGCGAAATGGAGAGGGAGAGAGAGAAATTGAACAGGATTATGGGATGGCATTATTGCCGCTGTGCAATCTCATAATTGGGCCCAATTTATCACACTGCACACAAAATGGAGCTGCCTGCTCCCTTCATTTGCAGGAAATGTATGTATCGTATTCATTTCCACAATCTGCCCATCAGCTCCAATAGCTTGTAGGAGGCAGAACTGCAAAACGGCATTTAAGTTTGGATTTACGAATTGTGTACCGGGGGTTTGCATTAAATGTGAGGAGAGTGATGTGAAAGAGCAAATGAGGAGGGAGAGAAACCAGAAAGACAGATAAGAATTAATGAATGTTAGAAAAGTCTGTATCATGTCAAAAGCCATAATGGAAGAGAGTAGGAGAACTTTAAATGAGAACACATGTCAGATCCCCTCTCCTGCTTAAGAGTGAATAAATTTGACAGTTTGCTTCAGATATAGAAAATGTAATAAAGTGTAGACCATTTATGGATAATACAAAAATATCAGTTAAATGCATCATACCCACTTCAAGCTGAGACTGGAGTAATGATGCTGAAAATTGAGCTTTGATCAAAGAAATAAATTCCATTTTAAAATATATTAAAATAGAAAACATATTTTAAACTTCAATGATATTATCACATTACAGCCTACTGTGATGGAGACGGGGAGACGAAGGATCGCGGAGACACAGGAGAATTAACATAAACAGTCTTTATTCTTGGAAACAGGCAAGAACACACACATAGGGAGAGTGTAGACATTCAATACCGGATGGGGAACAAGGCAAGACACAGGGCTTTTATAATAAACATAATGATGGGACTAAAGGGACACACCTGGGAATCAAAATCAAACACGGCTGGATTCTAATGGAACTAATAGAACTAAACGGGGACAGGAACAGGAAAAACCAAATATGGACATGAGGGGAACAAAACACAAGACACATGAAACACAGGTCTGACAGATATAGTCACAATATTATGTTTTTTTTTTTTTTTACTGTACTGTACTTTTACTATAATGAATGTAGCTTTCATTATAAAACAAAGAGCACTCTACTATTCTGTATTCAACTGTACTTTACATCTTCAGTAACTCTTGACATAAAATTGCAAATATCAATGAAGTTTTTATTGGCAAAGACTATAAAGCACATTTTACCATCTACCTAAGAGAATGCACTCTTTCATACATCCATAGCATTAATAACTTGTCTCTAGTTGAGTGTAACAGCTCTTGAAGTTTCACATTGTTCTCTTAAAAATATAAAATTTATGAAGACTCGCCTTGTACTTCTGCCATATTATTTCATTGAAGTATGCTTTTGGGAGAAGTCATCCGTAAGAGAGATGAGTGCTCACACGATGGCTAAAAGTCACAAAGCCTGACCTGAAAACCGAGAAGGACATATTTATTGAGACATAACAGCACAAGCACCTCTGAGCAAAACACCAGGCTGACTGGGGATTTGTATTTGCGGAACGGCACTTGAAAACATGTCTGTATTTCAAGGCTTCAGCTGAATTGTATTTGTTAAGGTGCCAATGTTAAAACCATAAGGTATCGGCCTTCCTCTGAGTGCTCAAAAGCAAATGGCTTGTTTTCGCTTCCCGTTCCCCATTGGAAGTTATATAGTATCTGCTAATGCATTCACCTTGTCCAAACGTCTTAGCGTGTCTTGGTGGTGATATCCAATGCGATCCCAGCACATCCATGCATATTTCTTCAAGACCGTGGCTGTCAGGAAGAGGATGCAAGTGTCAGGTATAAATTACAAGCCTGTGCTGTGTTCTACACAGGTCCCATGATGGCCCTCCTGTGATCATACCGGTTCTTCCCCACCCTGAGATGCTTCCTCCTGTCCACCTTCCCCTTGGCAGGGCCCAGGAGCTGTGATAGATGTGATGTCACCACCCATCATGGGGTTTGAGAGGTATATTACACTCGGGCAGCTTGGGGATTTCCTCCATAGAGCTCCTGCACCACCTACACTCCAGCCTGACTGAAACGCCCACCCATCCCTTAAAACACATCAGAATTACCTGATCAAAGGTTGTCAGCTTCTTGAAGCTTATGCTGGTCTGTTTCGTCTTCACTATGTGTCCTTTCTGAACTTTTTTTGGCGCATTTTCTTTGTGATTGGTCAATCACACCATTCTGCTTTGTTCAAATAAATATTTCATGTCTGTCTATTTATTTATTTATGGAAGCTTGTTTCCACCACTGAATGAAAAATAAAATGTATATCTTGCAGTTATTTTTTTTTTTTTTTGCAATTGTGAGTTTATATCCCTCAATTCTGACTTTATAACTCAAAATTGCTAATTTATATCTTACATTTCTGAGAAATAATAATAATAATAATAATTGTGAGTTAAAAAGTCGCAATTACCTTTTTAATTTTAATTTTTTTTTTTTTTTGGAAACTAGCTTCCATATTTATCTGATTTATAAGTGCACTTCTATGCATTTATTAAATATTTTTTACAGTCAAAAGTTATACTGTATCTGTAATCATGCATTAGTTAATGGACAATAACTAACAATGAACAGTTATTTTAAAGTTAATAAAGATTAATAAATACTGTAACAAATGTATCGCTTATTGTAAGTTAGTTAATGTAAGTTGATGATAACGTTAACAAATGAGACCTTATTGTAAAGTGTTACTCATTTAATAAATATTTTAGTCAAGGTTATTTGCAACCATTTTCTACACTATTTTTGTGACTATTTTTGTCATTTCTGGCTATATGTTTAAGACTAAATTTACCTCTGTTATGAGTGGCTAACCTCTTCAAATGCGCAGTGTGGTGTAGCTGTTGAGTTGAATATTGAGTAGGTCTTAAGTAAACATGGGCGATCATGTTATGTCATTTTTCAGTCTTGGTTTCAATATACAGTATGATCTGGGTTGACTAAGGAGAAAGCTTTGTGTTGTGAATGTTAGATACATTTACACAGAATTCTTTTTCTACAAACGAACCAGCAAAATCCTGTTTTATATGATAAAGCCCCTTTAAGAGATCTCTTTTTCTCCATTACTCTCTAAATGGCCTTCATTGTCCATTGAGACAGTCAGGACGCACAGCCTTCAAAATCTGGCTGTTTCACAGAGAGGCCTGGGTTTTACTGGCAATAGTATGGGCTCATAAAGACATATTTCTGCATTCTACAGGAATGCAAAGCCAAAGCGTGTAAGATGAACAGACACATATGGAAAAGGCATTGCCTTTGGAAGTTTGCCAAGCAAACTGTCAGTGCAAGTTCCCATAAGGCCTTCGGTTACATCAAACCAATCACACTGACATTATTGTCTGCTTCTCAAATCTCTGTGGAAATTGCTGGATCAAGACTCTTTTTCAAAGGCCAAACAACAATCCCTTGAGTGTATGAAGTTAGACATGGCATTTAATTAAATTTGCTTATGCTTCCTATTGTTGCTCAGAAGCTTTCTTGTGAACTAAGAGCATGTCCTTAACGGCACTTTTCTGAAATTATATATAGTCTTGTACATTTGATCAACACCGTACACTGAACTATTGTAGGGTTGTCAGAATACCACAGTTTTAGACATTGAAATCAATGAATTTAGTGTTGGACAGCAGGGGAATTCGAGTCAGAAAAGTCGAGAAGCACTGCAATGAAGGATTTGCTTTGTTTGATTCATCTGGTATCATCCAAACTCGAGTGTGTAGGGTGTCTGGAGGTTTGGTTTGATGTAACTATAATCCTGAACTGCTGAATGAACTTCTATCGATTGATTATCTATTTTAGCAGTTTCCAGTGCTGTTGACTCTAATGATGAAAGAGTTTGCAAATGTACTGCAGTTCAGAACAACAGAACAGTATGATAGCAATCCATAGGGGGCAAAGGAGCAGGAATCAAAGTCGGTTTTGGACTTTAGCAAAGGGGTCAACTGTCCAGCCTCAAGTCAAATCTTTTGTAGCGAAGATCTCAAATGATCTAAAAATATTTTCTTCTCTTCACAAACTACAACATGTTTAAACTTTTAACCTCAAGTATTGAACGGTGACATGAAATGAAAAATAGTTCAAAATGCATGGCTTGTTTAGAAGAAGTTTGCTACTGGATGTTCTCTCTGGCCAGAGTCAGAAATTAACGTGTTTTGGGGGTAAAATGCCCTAAAATTCAAGATATGGGAGCAAGAAATACCCCTGTATGAAAGTGTTTTTTAAATTTCTAACTTGAGAGATAATTTATGTGATATCACTTAAGCAAATATGTTGTTTTCTATTGAATATCAGCATATCAACTTGAATATCAACTTTTATACTTAACGGTCAAATAAACAAGTTGACCTACAATTTTATCTGTTTTTGTTGTATTTCACCACTGAAATCAGTACTAAACCACCTGTTGTGTGTTTTCCAGCAGCACAAAATGTGTTTCTTTACTGAATTAGTCAACTTTTTGGACAAATTGGTTGAGTGAATGATAAAGACTTCTTTCGTTCCTGAATGAATCAGTCATTATGAATGAATGAGTTGGATGAATGATTCAATGACTTAAGAAACTGACTTGCAACTACTGGTGGTTTCAGTTCATTATTCTAATCAGATTTAATGATTATATTTTTTAATTTGACATAACGGATGATGCATACATTTACTTTGCACTTTTAAGTTATTAAACAGTAAAAAGTGAAAAAATCCCAAACCACATTGAGTAACTACAATATTTTAGAGGCTTGGAGGGGGCTAAGAAGCCATTATCTCACTTTGAAAGCCATTAGTGTCTTATTAGGCTGCTGGGAGCCTGAAGAATCAGCTGGACATTTACTGCCCATATAGACACAAGCCTGTACTGTATGTTTTCCAGCATAATTTTGAGAAATGTTATCCCCACAAAGATGTACACGAACATGAGAATTTATATAGTGGGGATTCCTATTGACTTTTGGATCAATGACGTTGTTTTTGTCCGGTTTTATTGATATATTTATATAAATGCAATAAATCAATTGTATTTTATACATACAATGGTTTGAAAACTCCTCTTGTATGACACTGTTTTTGAATTTTGAATTCATACTAATATATTAAAAACTGTACTGCATAGGCATAAAATCTGTCTATAAATCTATCTGTATCTATATTGTTGCTCGGTTTGATTGTTTCTGTTGTCCTCATTTGTAAGTTTATTTGCATAAAAGCGTCTGCTAAATGATTCAATGTGTATCTATATAATAATAATAATAATAATAATAATAAAAATAATAATAATATTTTCAATGTTTTTCTTCTTTTAAAAATTATTAAAATGTGTACACTAACCAGAAAAAAATCTGAATTACAATTAAAATTAATATCATAAAATATAATGAAGAAGAAGAAGAAGAAGAAGAAGAAAAACTGATTAAACAGATTGGCAGATGTAGGGTTTGTTTCTGGTGGGACACTCAGTGGCGGACTCCAGGCGCTCGGTGTGTAAGGTTTGTCGTTACGGTAATGCTGGCATTTTAATTTTAAATGTTATCTGCTTTTGTAAACTGAATTAAAGTCATATTTGCATCTGCATTTTTTTTTTTTTTGGAAAGTTATGTATAGTAATTAACAGCATTGTTTTGAGCTTCTGGACACGAAATATTTGACCTTCTGTGTTTCTTTACAGGTAACAGTATGTTCGGACTGTCTTTTGAGTCCATATATGTGAAATGATGTAAATAAATAATAAAATAACTAAACATCGTTGTTTGTTGTATTGGTGATGTAAAGGAATAAGGAGGACACACTTACAGCATGTTTAATGGTATTTAATTTGATGATTTGTTAATGTGTCATTGTGTCACTTCATCATAACTAACTCGTTATTAACTACCCACAAACTAACATCAACTAATGGCTTGTTAAAAATGATTTTGGCATGACTTTCCTTGAGGGGGCACAATCATAATGAATTCACTGTTAACTACTTACTAAACTCAGCTCATGATTTATGTTATACTTTCTATCAAACACACATGTACTAACACAGTGAGTATTCAGCCCATTTAAGAGATGCTGTGTGGATTTTCTAGAAGTCAGAGAGCGGAGGAACAGGATCATCACGGCTGTGTCTGGATGGAGAGTGAACTCTTTCCAGTTTGAGCATTTCTTTAAGAATTGTTCTACAAATGTTCTTTGTGGGTTTTGGGTTTTTATTTTTTATTAATCTGTGTATAAGTCACAGTAGGGTGAGTTTAAAGGGAAAGAGAAGAACACAAAATAGACAAGAACAGTCAGTGTATTTGATATTTTCTACACTTGATGAGGAGGATCAACTAATCCTTTGCCACCCAATAATGTTTATGACAAAGCTGAAGATGTCAAATGCTCAAATTATGATAGTATTAAATTATTTAAATTAATTTCAAAGTCAGGGTATTTCTTATTCCTTCTTAAAGATGCCGTTTGATTTAGTTTACCCATAAATGTTAATTAATGCATAAAATATCAAACATGTACTAACATGTAGTTAAGGCTACCGTTATTCATGCATTAATTTGTATGACTCCATCCATTCAGTTAAGGATAGCTCTTCGTTAGCTCATAATTAGTTAGCTCACATTAGTATGTGATGGATTAAGTATTAATTTAGGCATTAGTACATGATTATTCATGTACCATTATTGTAAAGTGTTACCAATGTAAGTCTTAGCTGTTTCCACTGAAATAAACTTGCACTTGTGTCACGAATCCGGTCTGTGGCCTTCCGCCCGATAGCCACCAGAGGTCGCCCTCCGATTACATTGACTTTCACACCACACAAACTGTTACCCATTACCCCGGACTACATTTCCCAGCAGCCATTTCACTAATTACACGCTCACACCTTAGACCCATCACACAATGACACTCCCTACATAAACCATGGACTTCCTTGCTCATCGTGTGATAGCTGCACTACGGAGCCAGTTACCTGCCCTATTTTCTACAACCCCAAATTAGAAAAAGTTGGGACAGTATGGAAAATGCAAATAAAAAAAGAAAGTAGTGATTTCTAAATTTACTTTGACTTGTATTTCATTGCAGACAATATGAACACAAAATATTTCATGTTTTGTCTTCATGTCATTTGTAAATATACATCCTTTCCTGTCATTCAGACCTGCAACACATTCCAAAAAAAGTTGGGACAGGAGCAATTTAGGGCTAGTAATGAGGTAAATTGGTTAAATAATGATGTGATTTGAAACAGGTGATGTCAACAGGTGATTGTTATTATGATTTGGTACAAAAGCAGCATCCAAGAAAGGTCTAGTCCTTTAGGAGCAAAGATGGGTCGAGGACCGCCAGTTTGCCAACAAATACATGAGAAAATGATTGAAATGTTTAAAAACAATGTTCCTCAAAGAAATATAGGAAGAGATTTGGATATTTCACCTTCAACAGTGCATAACATAATTAAAAGATTCAAGGAATCTGGAGGAATTTCAGTGCGTAAAGGACAAGGGCGCAAGCCTAAGCTGAACAACCGTGATCTCCGATCCCTCAGGCGGCACTGCATCAAGAATCGTCATTCATCTATAAGCGATATCACCACATGGGTTCAGGACTACTTTGGCAAACCTTTGTCAAGTACCACAATACGTAGTTACATCCACAAATGCCAGTTAAAACTGTACTGTGCCAAAAGGAAGCCCTATGTTAACAGTGTCCAGAAGCGCTGTCGACTTCTCTGGGCTCGGAGGCATCTGGGATGGACCATCACACAGTGGAAACGTGTACTGTGGTCAGATGAATCAGTATTTCAGGTATTTTTTGGGAGGAATGGACGCCGTGTGCTCCGGACCAAAGAAGAAAAGGATCATCCAGACTGTTACCAGCAACAAGTCCAAAAGCCAGGGTCTGTCATGGTATGGGGTTGTGTCAGTGCCCTTGGCAAAGGTAACTTGCACTTCTGTGATGGCACCATTAATGCTGAAAAGTATATAGAGATTTTGGAGCACAATATGTTGCCTTCAAGAAGACATCTTTTCCAGGGACGTCTATGCATATTTCAACAAGACAATGCAAAACCACATTCTGCACACATTACAAAGTCCTGGCTGCGGAGGAAGAGGGTACGGGTACTTGACTGGCCTGCCTGCAGTCCCGACCTGTCTCCAATAGAGAATGTGTGGCGCATTTTGAAGCGCAAAATGCGACAACGAAGACCCCGTACTGTTGCCCACCTTAAGACTTGTTTGCAGGAAGAATGGGACAAAATTACACCTGAAACACTTCATCACTTGGTGTCTTCAGTCCCTAAACGTCTTTTAAGTGTTGTGAAAAGGAATGGCAACATTACAAAGTGGTAAATGCTTTACTGTCCCAACTTTTTTTGGAATGTGTTGCAGGTCTGAATGACAGGAAAGGATGTATATTTACAAATGACATGAAGTTGACCAAACAAAACATGAAATATTGTGTTCATATTGTCTGCAATGAAATACAAGTCAAAGTAAATTTAGAAATCACTACTTTCTTTTTTTATTTGCATTTTCCATACTGTCCCAACTTTTTCTGATTTGGGGTTGTAGTTCATAGTCTAGTCTAGCCTTGTCTCATGTTTTTCTGTTTCCTGATCTCTGCCTGTGTAACTTGGATTAACCCTTTGCCTGCTGTTTCGGACTCTGTTTGCACCTCGCTTGGACTATTTGCCTTCTGCTCCTGCTCTGTCTGTCTCGTATGTCTCAGTGTTCCCTAGGTCTCAGTCCCTGCCATGGTCTTCAGGTCTGTCTGCTCCACCGTGGTGGTCATCTCCTCCGCCTGTTCCGTCTGCTCTGCCGTGGTGGTCTTCTGCTTCGTCTGCCCTGCTCTGGTGGTCTTCTGCTCCGTCTGCTCCACCCTGGTGGGCTCCTGATCCATCTGCTCTGCCCTGGTGGGCTACTGATCTGTCTGCTCCGCCCTGGTGGGCTCCTGTTCCGTCCTGGTCTCCGGTTCTGCCCTGGTTTCCTGCTCCGTCGGCTTCGTCCTGGTTCCCTGCTCCGCCTTGGTTCTCTGCTCCGCCCTGGCTTCCTGCTTCGTCGGTTCTGCCTCAGTCCCCGGTATTCCCAATTCCACGTGGACATGGCCCTCTGTCCCTCCCCCCTGTTCCGCCTCCACTCCACCGCCCTCCTAGATTATATTGAAATAGGAGCGTCTGAAAGCCGCTCCTTGGGTTGGGAGGCTATGTCACGAATCCGGTCTGTGGCCTTCAGCCTGATAGCCACCAGAGGTCGCCCTCCGATTACATTGACTTTCACACTACACAAACTGTTACACATTACCCCGGACTACATTTCCCAGCAGCCATTTCACTAATCACATGCTCACACCTGAGACCCATCACACAATCACACACCCTACATAAACCATGGACGTCCTTGTTCAAGTCGCCGAGTATTGTTCAGCGCTTATCGTGTGATAGCTGCACTACGGAGCCAGTTACCTGCCCTAGTTTCTAGTTCATAGTCTAGTCTAGCCTTGTCTCGTGTTTTCCTGTTTCCTGATCTCCGCCTGTGTAACTTGGATTAACCCTTTGCCTGCTGTTTCGGACTCTGTTTGCACCTCGCTTAGACTATTTGCTGTTTACCTGGATTATCTCTCTGCCTTGCCCTGTTGGATATTGTTCGCCGATCAAAGACCCACGCTTGTCCTAAGATTACTCTGTCTTGTCCATATTATACGTGTTTGCCACTGTTTGAACTATGCCTGTTATGACCATGTCTCTGTCTAATAAAAGGCTCGCAAATGGATCCGCACGTCTCTCGTCTCGTTAGCCCTGTAACACACTGACTGTTCTTAAAATATATCAGTGCCTTTGTTTTGTCTCAAGATGCACACCAGTAATGTTTTTCTCTAAGCATGCTTATAAAAATTATTTAAATGTCCTAATTGAACTATGGCCTAATCCTGGCTTAGTCTAAGCCCTGTTTGTGGGCCTTTATCTTGTCATAATTATAAACAAATTAAAAATGCATAATGTAACAATGAATTGATAAGTGTTATAATGTATTAACTGTGGCTACAATTATTCATAAAATTGTACAATGCATTATAAGGTGCATTACAAGTCATAATGCATTAAAACTACTTTTATAATGCATTATAAATAAAGACTTTAAAGTGTTACTTTTTTTTTTTTTAATGATAAAATGTGTACAATAACACTCACAATTAAACATGTTATTGCTTAAAGACTCATTTGATAATAAGTATACATAGATGCCAATTGTCATAAAAAAGGGGGATATGCTATACTTTGTTATTTAGATGCTGTTTTGAGATGCGGCCAAACATCTGACACTGAAAATGGACAGAAAATTATATTTCTCTCACTAACCACACATTTTCTGACCGCATTCCCAAGCAAACTCTGCGTAATTGAAGTAGCAAAATTTTTACAGTTTTCACCATGCTGCAATATAAATAGAAAATGTGTGCCCATTTGAAAGTTCAGTGCTCTAAAACCTTCCAAATAAACATGTTAGACTTCAAAGAGGAGGCAAGCAGACAGATAAAAGGCTACATTGACACATTGAAATTGAAACCAAAACACAGGGAGCCCTTTTTACTGGAAAAGCACCGAGTGGTGTTGAAATACTGAGACCCAAATGAGCACTTGAACTTAAAAACAGCTTTACTGGGCATAAAAGAGCTTGAAAGCTTGTCATTAGAGTTGATAATGTTGATTATATATATATATATATATATATATATATATATATATATATATACATACATACACACACACAATATCCGTGTTTTCTCTTAGCTCGACATACTTTACATTTCCCTCATAGTATTTATGTATTCTTTGGTGGTGTGATGCTCAAAATTGATTTCTCTATTTACCCATCCCAGCTTGTCCTATAAATTTATGCATTTATTTATAACATACTTGAGCAGATGGAGAAAAAATTCCTTGTGAAAACAATACCTGCTGTTAATATTAATATCTGCTCTGAAAGTGCATCTGAAAGTTAATAAAATAAAATAAAATAAAATAAAATAAAATAAGCTTCTTGGGTCACTCGTTTCTTGCTCGTTTCAACTATTATTGAACTCCATAAAACGTAAATCAAACCATGTAGAAAGTAGACTACTTAAACACAGTTGAGAGGAGGCTGTAGAGTCAGTGGTTCTGTGTAACACATTGTCTACTTATAAGCAATTAGTCTGTGAATGCTGTGGTCCTTTAAGTGAAAGAGTTGAGGAAACCGTTGTGTGGTTTCTCTGAAGATTGCAGGGTGGCCCCGTCTTCCTCTTTATACCACTAAGACCCCTAATATGTGAGGCCCATCATGGGAACTGTGGTTAGCTCATTTTTACATGTGGCGCACACAGGCATGGCCACCATCATCATGACA
This sequence comes from Spinibarbus caldwelli, assembly GCA_039654775.1. Lineage (NCBI taxonomy): Eukaryota > Metazoa > Chordata > Actinopteri > Cypriniformes > Cyprinidae > Spinibarbus > Spinibarbus caldwelli. The sequence continues at coordinate 22,636,830 of CM077267.1, forward strand.
GCGTTAAAGGTGAAAATCTGGATCATTTTGAGTCATTGACAGTAAAGTTCCAGTTTCCCGCCTTGCACCTTCATTTATTTATTTATAAAATAAACATAGTATATATTCATGCATTATACCTCCAAACTCATTTTATTATTCATGCATTCATGGAAAATTAAAGGTCATGCATTTCTTATAGTACTCTTGTTCTACTATATGAATTTAAACTGAAGTATTTTGTGTTGCTTTAGGCAGTATTTGAAATATGAAACTGTAAATATTTCTTTCTGCATTGTAGCTCAAAAGGATTAAAGTCTATTGTATATCCTACTATTTGCTAAAAAGATGATTTTTGTGGGCCATAGTCACTCCGAAGATCAAAAGGGAAAAAAAAGAAGTTTGTATTTATTTAGTTAGTTAGTTAGTTCAAAAGTCAGTATTGGTGTTTTTTTTTTTTTTTAATTTATATTTTCTAATAAAAAGTGACAATTTTTCAGCTATTCAGCAAATTCAAGCTCTTCTTTTGAACATTCTCAACTTTATCAAATTGTGAAAAACTACTACAATAAGCAAGCAAACTGTTTTTTTCAACTAATCATAATACAACATTTATTTATATTTAGCAGGAAACTGTTTTCAGCTAATAATAATAATACATTTATTTATATTTAGCATAGTAGAATGATTTCTGAAAGATCACGTGACACTGAAAACTAGAGTAATGATGAAAATTAGGAATAAACTATATTTCATAATATATTAAAATTGAAAATGTTTATAAAATATATAAAAAATGTTCTATTAAAACAGTTAAATTATAATAATATTTTACAGTATTATCATCCCCCCCAATTTTTCAACATTAATGTATTTATTTATATTTTCAAATAAAATGAATTATATTTTGAGGAAAATTATTATTGTTGTTGTTGTATTTTTTTTTATATTTATTTATTTATTTCCATTTTTACTATTTTGAGATTTACTGTACACATAAGGAAAATATTAGTTTGACAGTAGCAGTCAAAACACTTGATTATCTTTATTATGATTTAAAGCCAACAATTGGATTCATTGACTTTAAAATAGCATATTGTATGCTGTACAATGCCAATAAAATGAAATTTCCAGCAAAGAGTTTCAATCTGAGAAGGTGTGAGCAGAGCTCAGAGCCGAGACCCTCTTCAGCTGTCATTTTACAAGCTTTTTTCAAGTGGGAGGTCTGGATTTCCCTGCTCGAGGGAGCTGCAGCCACTGTTGAGACAGGCATGTTCCCTTCACGCTCAACAAATTATGCTTAATTTCTCTCCCGAGCCCAATTTACCCCGAGTTTTGATGTACTACTTTATGTACACCATATTAAAGACTGCAGCACACAGTAATACAAAAGAACCCCCTATTAAACGTCAAAAACATCAGAGCTTTTATTGGATTTCTACCACCTTGGTTTTGAGCGAGTGATACAGATTTGCAAAGCGAATTTGCAGTTTGACCTCTATTTTAGATTCAGATCAATAAGTTTCATTTGCAGTCCTGCTGAAGCTGGAGGGGTATAAAGAGATATTGTCATTAGAATGTACTATGGTACACGAGGACAGAGTGCAACCGACTGCTAGTTCAGCCACACTGATTTCCATTACACTTGTCTGTGAACGCTCCAGCTGACTGAAACGCTTACGTAAAAGTGGATGCAAGTTAATTATTTGGCATACATTTCAAAGAAGTGTAACAGATCCATATGGGAAAATGGTGTTATGCTTACTGATGCTGCTTAACCGATTTGTCTAAAAATAAACCATTTAAGTAGTTTCTAATTACTTTTAGACAGTCTGATTAGGGTGACCACCTGGTTCTCTCTGCTGATAAATTTACTACTATTATATTATGCAAATATTGATTTATTTTATCAGATAAGATGACATGCTTATAAGCTACGATGGAAACACTTTTTCCAAACAAATTCCTCAACAGGAACAGACATAATTACAATGCAGGACATGGGACAAAGCTCCCAATTTCAGGACTTTTTGGGACAGGCGGTCATCTAAATTTGATTAAAGATAATTCTAATAATATTAATTAGAGATCCAAGCATTTCTTCTTCTAAACACCCATTTTGTATTTAAGGACTTAACAGAAGTCATTTTGCAAATGGGTTGTGAGCAGTGTGATTTTAAAAATGTGCTTGTGATTTTATAAAGCTGAAAAATACTTCTGGAACCAAGGCTGTACTCTATAGATATTATGAACCATAGAATGCAAAAAAAACAACAACAACAACAACAAAAAAAAACAAACAAAATAAAACAAACAAACAAAACAAAACAAAACAAAAAAAAAGGCCATCAAAGACTTTAACTCACCTCGAAGAAATCAAAGAACTGCCATAAGACCTGATTTCAGTCTCATTCTACACCATGGATGATATTTTTTATATTTTCTATAATACACAACATCAGTGCAGAGGAAAGCATTTACTAATAAATTTTCTCCATGACAGATTTTCAGTCCTGCCTAACAACAAAGGCACGAAAACTGGAGAAGAGATGAGATGCCAAGAAATTTCAGTTCTATAAACCTCTTCAAAACTCCCATTGCTCAACAGATAAACAGAATATCTAGGTCTACTGTTCCTCCCCAAAAAAGCCCATTTGGATTCAGACACATTCTCAAAGAACACCAAAATGGCATATAAAACTAGTTATGAGTTGCGAGCTGGCAAAATGTAATGGAAATCTGCAGGTGCCCAGAGGACGCCTCCTATCTGGATGGAGGTGATATCCGTGAAACACTCACATCCACTCCAGGCTTTTATTAAAATACTCACATGTATGCACAAGGAATCATGGGTCGTAGTCCAATATTAAGCAAAATGAAGCAGTAATAACACCAGCAGGTGCTTTTTGTCTTTAAATTTTTAATATGTAAGATCTCAATGTTGACAAAGACTTCTTGTAAGTTCTGTTCTGACATTAAATGTTATATTCATATTTAGAGCATTTTTATACATTTGTGATTTATAATTGTTGAGGTGGAGGTGTCATTTTTACAACTTGATCTCATGACGATAATGTACCTCTGGGAACTTTTTCGCAAGATGCAAAATATGTACCGCCATGTACGTTTCGTGAAATGTCCAATGTGTGGCGCTAAAAGAGTGTTAGTTTTTTTCCCCCGGAACAGATGAATGTACATATGGTACGTTTTATGTGACGTTGGTTTTGTAGGTGTCACCGCAGTTCTGACTTGAAATGTCCGTTGAGTGGCGCTATAAGTCTAATGCTCCGTGACGTTTTAAAATAACGTACCATCTGCACTACACCTAAACCTACCCGATAGTATGAACAAACGCGAATGTGACTTGAAAACTCAATCGTAAGCTTGCCATTTTAGCTTGTTTTTCAATCTCTCATCTTTCAGCATGAGTCATGTTTTTGATGAGATTCGTACCCAAGGATTCCACATCCTAAGTCCAGTTCTGTGCAGCTGAGCTACTGAGCAAGCTTGTTACATTCAGAAAGCGAAACATATGGAGCTGTAATCATAACTGTTTATGAAAACATTTACAAGTGCTCGCTGTTTTACCTCCTCTAGTGTTCATTTCTGTTGGAAACTGCAGTGATATGTACTTATTGGTAGGTATTTCACGTTTTGCAGAAAGTTCCTAGAGGTAAGTTTTCATCATGAGATCAGGTAGTATTTTTAGATAATATATATATATATATATATATATATATATATATATATATATATGTATGTATATATATATATATTTATTAATTAGGGCTGTCAGTCGATTAAAAATATTTAATCACGATTAATCGCATGATTGTCATGAGTTAACTCGCAATTAATCACAATTTAATCACACACTTTTATCTGTTCTAAATGTACCTTAAATTAATACTTTTCATGTTGTAAATACTCCAATCAGCATGGGCAATGACAAATATGGATTCTTTATGCAATATATGTTTATTATTAGTGAAACCATAATTAACAGAGCCTGAAGACTAGACATGTTTCAAAGATCATAGATGTTTTTCAAAGAACTTGCTCATGTCTATTAGACACATGAAAAAAGGAATACCCGGTTCCCATTACTTCTCTTTCTTTGCACTGAGCAATTTACTTACACAAACCTGTTTACATTTCCGCATGACAGGGCATCTCACTTCTTCTGAACATGCAAAATGTACATTTATTATTTATTATTACATTTGTTTGCCTCTCTGTGCCCACATACTGTATTTTGATGCAGCTAAATTCAATAAATCTGTTTTCATTTATATATTTTACTGTTTCTGTTGTCAGACAACGGAATGAATATGAAATAGTGACTGAAACGCGATCCATAGGACTAAATAACCAGCTCTCCCTTCCAAGATGTTAATCTGCACAAAAATCCTGATTTATAATCCAGCCATCGTCTGATAAAATCAAATAGGCTATACATAAAATAAAGACAATAGCTGTGCTGTGATTTCGGCTATACTTGCATGTTAAATTAGAGAAGCAACATAATATCTGTTTTAACTGAAAGCGCTGTTCCTCTCATCCGCGCACTGAACAGAGCAGACACGGAGAGAGAGAGAGAGAGAGAGAGAGAGAGAGAGAGAGAGAGAGAGAGAGAGAGAGAGAGAGAGAGAGAGAGAGAGAGAGAGAGAGAGAGAGAGAGGTGTGTGCGCAGCGGGAAAGAGAGACCTCGTGCTAGCGCGGCAGTACCAGCAAGTCTCAGAAACTAAATAAGGTTTGGGCAAACCCTATAAAGATTGGTCGCTAGGCCCATTTTGGGAAAAAAAAAAAAAAAAAAAGAAGTTGCTAAAGTGGTCTGAAAAGTCGCTAAGTTGGCAACACTGTCAGCATCTCTATCCATTTCCATTTCTCCAACTATAGTAGTACGGGTTAGGCCACGGGTCAAACAGAAATTGCGCGCTGCGTTAATCGCGTTAATAAAATTAGTGCCGTTAAAATGAATTTGTGTTAACGCGTTATTAACGCGGTAACTTTGACAGCACTAATATATATGTATATTCTTTGTTAGCAAAAATATTCACAATATAGCAAGTTCCCTTTCGAAAGGGAACTCCATGCTGCGTCCTCTAGAGGGCGCTAGGGGAACGCCTTCAGCTTGACCGGCGCCTGAAGCATGAATGAATCAATGGGTGTTTCTCAAATGGAAGGTTGCATCCTACCAAAGCAGCGTCCTTCCTAGTTCATTCCTTCAGAGTCTTGTAGGCTAGAGTCCTCGTCGGCATATAAACGCTAGAATAAGACGCTCTAGTAAGTGCGCGTGGCTATGTCACATATGTTCCCGCCCTCACCGTCACGGCACGACAACACTAATAAAACTTAGTTTTGGACAAATACTTTGTATTACAAATCTTTATATTATTTGGCTTTCTATTAATGCAATACAATGAATCACAGACGTCTAGAGTCTCCTTGTGGTTTAAATTATTGGCAGTTTAGCATTTAGTAAGCAATTTACACCAAAAAAAAAGATAACATCTATCCTTTCATGTCCGAAAACATTATTTTTGTCTTAGATTTCATAATAAAGTAAATAAGACAAGCCTAGTACTGACTCATTTTTCGTCAGTTTATTTTCATGAAATGGAATGGGTACAAAGGATTGTGGGTGATTGAAGGTCGTGGAGGATACATCCCATACATCCTTCAAATTCAGCTGAATGAAGGATGCGAAACGAAGACTGTCTTCCAAGGATCCTTCCGATTGAGATGGCCTTCAGCGACGTTTGATGACGTGGCAGCCAAGAAATGCAGCCTTCGTAGGATGCAGCCTTCTGTTTGAGAAACACCCAATGAATGAACTTGACATTGGCAGGCGGCAGCCTATGACGTAAACAATAAAGCGACTGTGGGTATAAAAAAGCACCTGTGGAATACGTCATCCTCTTTTTTGTCTTCAGTAGAACCGTTTGTTTGAAGCGTAGTGAAAAGGCGAGAAAATATGGAAACATCCTCTGACAAGCACTTTAGGAAGTGTGTTCCCCCACGTCCGCATTTTTTGACACTGGATGATACACACGATATGTGCGTTATTTGTCTCGGAGAGGATCATGTGCGTTCTGTTCTAGAGGGAGCAGAATGCGCGGCTTGCGAGACCTTTTCTATTAAAAAGCTCCGTTCACGCTTGTCCCTTTTCTCGAGGGAATTAGAACGAGTCTGGTGGTTCGAGACCTGCTGCAGCCGAGGCGCAGCGGAGACTGAGATCATGAGGCTCACAGGTCGAGCTGACAGAGGATTTTGAAGGAGGTATTTCTCTTTCTCATTCTTCTGCTGCCGACGTGGGTGATCTGCTGGATGTGGATGCTCTTTCTTCAGAGTCATCTGACCCAGCAAATAGTGCTCTTTTAGATGCAAGCCTAGAAGAGCAGGATGTGGTTGTTGAGGATGAAAATGAAGCATTAGAACCCTCTCAGCCTGCCTGCCCCGCATACGGTGAACTGTTAGAGGTTATGGTGCATGCGACTGAGAGAATAAATCTTTCTTGGAAACACAAAAAGCCAAAGACCGCTTGCGGCAGATTAAATGAGCGTTTTTTGGCTGGCCATGATCTCCCGGTTCCAAAAAGTCTTCCATTTTTGCCAGACCTGCACACTGAGAAGGAAAGGTCTTGGAAAAATGCATATTCGGCTCGCATTCATCTTTTTCACCACGCAAATTATGCGAACGTGGAGGCATTTCACGACCACGGATATGCATCGATGCCTCCCACAGAAAAGACGTTGGCAAACTATCTTTCAGTGGGAGAAACATCGATGTTGAATACTCCGACCCTGCCGTCGAAGCCTCTGAGAATGAGATCTAAGCTGAACGGCAGGGCGTATGCGGCTGCCGGTCAGGCTGGTGGTGCTCTGCACACAATGGCTGTGTTTCAGGCCTACCAGGATGATCTGCTTAAAGTCCTGGATGATGGCAAGGGCCTGTCCCCTGAAGCGGTGATCAAGCTGAGCTGCACGACAGATCTTGCTCTCCGGGCCACTAAACAAACAGCTGCCGCAATTGGTCGTGCAATGGTGGCCACGGAGAGACATCTCTGGATTAATCTGGCTGACATCGGTGAGAAAGAGAAACATTTTTTTCTTGATTCGCCAGTCTCGCCTTCTGAGTTATTCGGCACATCAGTTGAGGCTGTGGTCGATAAATTCAGAGAGGCGAGGGTGTGGTCAGCAGCTTATAAGAAATTGATACCGCGCCATCCTGGGTTTGCGCCTAACACCTCAGGGGACCCTGGGCCATCTGCGTCTGTGGACTCAGGCAGGCTCAGAGGCAAAGTGCGGCAACTCGGGCTCCTCCTCCCCCTGCTGGCAGGAGCAGGACTCAAAAAAGGAGAGACATGAGGAGGAATAGGAAGGATTTGAGGGAGGTTATTGAAGCCAAACGCGTGGGCGGCACAAATCCGCCCCACACCAAAGGGAAGAGGTAATTCTCCTTTCTCCTCTCTGCTGAGGCCTCCACTCACCTGAGCTCCAGCTAGACAGTAGTACCAAGTGCTCGGCCTTCTGTTAGTCTGCCTTGATAAAAGGTCTTTTATGTTGAGTAGGTTTGGCCTCCTCTCGCTTAGAGTCGTTCTGCTGAGGTCTCGGCTCTGCTGAGCTCCAGCTATATTGGTAACATCAAGTGTTTGGTCTCTTTTGAGGCCACCATGATGAGTTGTCTTAAGTGTTCGGCCCTCTGTAGGGTCGCCTTGACAAAAAGTCCTTATGCTGAGTAGGTCTGGCTTCCTCTCTTTGAGAGAGTCATTCTGCTGAGGCCTCCGCTCTCCTAAGCTCCAGCTAGACAGTGCCGCTATTTATCTCTCACTTAGAGAGTCTTAGAGAAACAGTAGTACCAAGGGTTTGGCCTTCTGTGAGGCTGCCTTGATAAATAGTTCGTCTGTTTAGTAGGTCTGGCCTCCTCTCGCTTGGAGAGTCATTTTGCTGAGGCCTCCGCTCACCTGAGCTCCAGCAAGACAGTGAATCAAATGCTTGGCCTTCTGTTAGGCCGCCTTGATAGAAGGTCTTTTATGTTGAGTAGGTTTGGCCTCCTCTCGCTGAGAGAGTCGTTCTGCTGAGGCCTCCGCTTTCCTGAGCTCCAGCTAGACAGTGAGATCAAGTGTTCGGCCCTCTGTGGGGCCGCCTTGAGAAAAGGTCTTTTATGTTGAGTAGGTTTGGCCTCCTCTCGCTGAGAGAGTCGTTCTGCTGAGGCCTCCACTCACCTGAACTCTGGTTAGACAGTGTAATCAAGTGTTCGGCCCTCTGTGAGGCCGCCTTGATATACAGTCCTTCTGTTGAGTAGGTCTAGCCTCCTCTCATTTAGAGAGTTTATCTGCCGAGGCCTCCGCTCACCAGAGCTCCAGTTAGACAGTGTAATCAGGTGTCCGGCCTTCTGTAGGCCGCCTTGATAGTTAGTCTCACTTAGACTACTCACTGGAACATGAACTAGATGGTCACATCAAGTGTACGGCCCTTTTTGAGGCTGCTATTTATCTCTCACTTCGAGAGTCTTAGAGAAACAGTAGTACAAGGGTTCGTCCTTCTGTGAGGCCGCCTTGATAAATAGTTTGTCTGTTGAGTAGCTCTGGCCTCCTCTCGCTTGGAGAGTCATTTTGCTGAGGCCTCCGCTCACCTGAGCTCCAGCGAGTCAGTGAATCAAATGCTCGGCCTTCTGTTAGGCCACCTTGATAAATAGTTCGTCTGTTGAGTAGGTCTGGCCTCCACTCATTTAGAGAGTTAATCTGCTGAGGCCTCCACACACCTAGCTCTAGCTAGACAGTGGAATGAGTGTTCGGCCTCGGTAGGCTCATGAACTGTATTTATGTTGAGTAAGTCTGGCCTCCTCTCGCTTAGATAGTCTTTCTGCTGAGGCCTCCGCTCTTCAGAACTGCATTTTTGGCAGTAATATATAGTAATATATAGTATATAGGCTCTTTCTTTTTGAGCCTCACTAACTGCCTCTGGCGTTGAGTGTAGCTAGGTCTCCTCTCGTTCTAGAGAGTCATTATGCGGAGACCTCCACTCTAAGAGTTCCCCTACCGGGACTGCGTGTTGTTAGGTTTCTTCTCGTTTAAAAGAGTCATTCTGCTGAAGCCTCCGCTCTCCAGAGCTCCGCTTAGGCAGTATTAGTGTGTAGGCTCTTTCCAAAATGGAGCCTGACTAACTGTTTCTAGTGTTGAGTGTAGCCAGGTCTCCTTTCATTCTAGAGAGTCGTTTGCGGAGACCTCCACTCTTAGAGTTCCAGACTTTGGTGGGTGAGCTAGTCTATGACGTTGGCGAGCTTTAGCTTGCCTGTAGGAGGTTTCGGCTCGTGCTCTGGCCACAGCGATTTTGTTGGGGGAGGGATGATGTTCCTTTGAGTCTTTTGACTTAGGGAATCCAGTTATTTGGGCACTCATCCCTCAGCATGGTGGTGTTGGTATACTGTTCCCCTAGCGCCCTCTAGAGGATGCAGCGTGGAGTTCCCTTTCAAAAGGGAATGTCTCAGGTTACGCATGTAACTATGGTTCCCTGAGAATAGGGAACGAGATGCTGCGTCTCTTTGCCATGCTTTGAGCATTCCTGCGTCTCCTTCAGACAAAGAATTGGATGACGTATTCCACAGGTGCTCTTTTATACCCACAGTCTCTTTATTGTTTACGTCATAGGCTGCTGCCTGCCAATGTCAAGTTCATTGTCGTTTTTTCATTCATGCTTCAGACGCCAGTCACGCTGAAGGCGCCCTCTAGAGGACTCAGCATCTCATTCCCTATTCTCAGGGAACCATGGTTGCATGTGTAACCTGAGACGTTTTTGAGTGTCTCATTGCTTTTACTACAAATTAACTAATTACAAAATGATCCCCAACAGAGCCTTGCTTCAACCTGAAGGAGTTTATTTTGCAAGAATGACTCGCTGACTGTAAATTACCACATTTATTACACAGTTCAGTGTTCCAAAAATAAATAAATGTACATGAAATATTGATTTGAGACTATATTATTTTATCATGTGACGAGAGACTGCAGAGTGACATGAGAGACATGAAAATAGCATAGAAAACGGTTGACAAGGTCAACAACTAGTTATACAGTTTTTCAATCATTATCCAAAATTACTGAATGCAGCGACTGACCAATCAGAATCAAGTTTTATTTCATGTCATGATATGACACTAAAAACTAGTATCTATAGAAAAGTCATCTGCAAATAGCACATTTATCTATCTATTCTCTTCACTTGAGACCAAAACTGAAAAGTTCTGGGAAAATTTCTCTTTTTTCAAAGTCTCATTAGATCTAATGGATTCAGTAGAATAAAGCGTCACTAAAAGTGAGACATTTCATGACCCAGCACTGTTTAGCTGCTTGAAAGCAAATGGTATTTCATTATTTCAATATATGCAAATTTATTCATCATCCTGCTGTCATACGCCAGACTTTCAGGCTCTCTTCAGCAGATGACCCTTGGTTCAGTCTGTTGGTCACGTCCCATGCCAGAAATATAGCTTTAATGCTGTCAAATCACAGTCAAATCATCCAGTCTCTTGAAACAGTGTGTTCAGCACTGCATGAGCTCATAAACCCAAAAGAGAACAAAAAATATTCATTTATTGAATTAAAGAGATACTTCACCCAAAAATGAAAATTCTCTCAGTTTTATGTTGTTCCAAACCTGACGGCAGAATTCATGATTTCCATTGCCGGCTGTGTTAGTTATTTTCAATTAAGCTAATAGTTGTTTCAAACTCCTGGGAATGTTTATTTTGCTTGAAATGGTCCGTGGATATTAGATGTTAGCATAAGATTTCACATCTTCATCAAAACCATCACCCTGAACTTACAGCAAAAAAATAACTGTTTCTACAGGAGTAGATGAAGTTGATGGCAAGAACTGCTCTGCGAAAGAATATACAGAAACTTCACTGATTTTGTCCATGGTACAGGTTTTCAAGTGTGGTTTTGCAGGACTTCAAAGTAAACAAAAGCCAGCTGGCAATCCTACAAAGACATGCCGTTTGAAATATCCCTTCCTAACCTGCTCAGAAAGAGCAGGTTAGGAAGAGCAGGTTAGGCAGGTTAGGATATGTCAACATGGAAAAGAAAAGACTGAGTTTGTCAAGCCATTTTCCATTACTTTGTCAAGTTGATTCAAGTCAGCCTGTATACACAACGTTTTGCATGTTGCTGCTGCATAATACTTTAATTAGGCAAACAATCTAAATGCCATCTTCTAAATGATTTATGGATGTTCCCAACAAACACAAACACCCACCGCTCTCCTGGCAGATTTTGGTCAAGAGTTGGCAAATATGATAGCAGTTCTCATATCATGTTTCTCATTACATAATACAAGAACATGCATTTGCATGCAAATTTCAATATATTGTTTTGTTGATCACAGTCATTTTCTCACTGTCATGATATAATGACTTTTATTGAGATCGCTTCCTGTTCCTGCCTGTCGTACTGCTGTTTGTAGCTTCGTGTAGCTTTGTTTATCTGAAGAAATCTCTATCTTACTCTCTGTTGTTTAAATCGCTAAAGTATAATTTAATTCTCACCATTTTTCTGATTTAAGACTAATTTGACATCATCCACCTTTAATCTCTTAATCTAAACAGTGAACGCTGCGCGTAGCAGCGCGTTACCATTCCGTTAGCCTATTAGCTTGTCAATCGCATCTCCATTCACGTTTTCTACCGCTTCTCTCTCTCTCGCTCTGTTTCTTTTCTCTCTCGCTCCTTTTTACGAGTCCATCAAACTACTGTGGTGAGTCAGAATTACTCTACAATCACAGTGAGTAATGGCTTCTCCTTGCATCATCACCTGCACCGCTTGCCACATTTACAGTTTATCTGTCTCTGTCCGCAGCGAGGGATTCAAATGTGATAAATGCAGGGAAATAGTTAGGCTAACAGAGAAGATTTCAGAATTAGAGACACGCATCCAAACTTTACAGTAAGAATGTGAGGGCTGTAGATACTGCTTTGGATGCGACTAGCTTAGGGACTCCTGTACATTGTTCGGTTCCGGTTTCAGTGCCTCTGCAGCAGGGCAACTGGGTGACTGTGAGGCGGCATAGTCGCGGGTCAAAACATTGCTCTTCCGTTCCGATCAAAACATCAAACAGGTTCTCCCCACTCAGTGACGCACCCAATGAGAAACCTGATGAAAGTGCTCTAGTTATTGGTGATTCTGTTGTACGGAACGTGAAAATAGAGACACCAGCCACCATAGTCCAATGTTTATCGGGAGCCAGAGTGCCTGACATCTTGGCAAATTTAAAAGTGCTGGCTAATGCTAGAGGTAAATTTAGTAAGGTTGTTATCCATGTTGGCGCTAATGATGTTCGACTTCGCCAGTCGGAGATCACTAAAAATAATGTTAAAGAGGTGTGTGAACTTGCAAGTACGATGTCAGACACTGTGCTCTGGTCCCCTCCCTGCTTACCGGGGTGATGAGATTCATAGCAGACTGTCGTCACTCAATGGCTGGATGTCTAAGTGGTGCCCGCAGAATAACATAGGTTTCATAGACAATTGGAAGAGTTTTTGGGGCAGACCTGACCTGTTGAAAAGAGATGGTCTTCATCCCTCCTGGGGTGGTGCCGCTCTTCTCTCTAGAAATATGGCACACAGTCTTAGAGTTCATACTTGACTAACCGGGGCCCAGGTTAGGAAGCAGACAGACTGGCTAAACCGACCGTCTGCTAGCCATCTCACGTCACAGAAGTCAGTTAATTCTCAGCACATAGATATCACACTATAGAGACTGTGTCTGTTCCCCAAACTAAAAAATACAAAAAAACGTCCAAACCAAAGTAAGAGTAACAATTTAATTGTTCAACAAATAAAAAACAGATTAAATACAGATAAACAAATGATAAAGCTTGGCTTATTGAATATTAGATCCCTTTCTACAAAAGCACTTTTTGTAAATGATATGATCACTGACCATAAACTAGATGTGCTTTGTTTGACAAACCTGGCTAAAACCAGGTAATTACATTACTTTAAACAAGTCTACCCCCAAAGATTACTGTTACAGACATGAGTCACATCCAAAAGGCAAAGGGGGAGGTGTTGCTAAAATTTATAGCAATATTTTCAGTATTTCTCAGAGGTCGGGTTTCAAGTATAATTCGTTTGAATTAATGGTGCTTCATATAACGTTATCCAAAGAAACAAGTGTTAATGATAAATCCCCTGTGATGTTTGTACTGGCTACTATATACAGGCCACCAGGGCACAATACAGACTTTATTAAAGATTTTGCTGATTTTCTATCTGAGTTAGTGCTGGCTGCAGATGAAGTCCTAATTGTTGGTGATTTTAATATCCATGTTGATAATGAAAAAGATTCGTTGGGATCAGCATTTATAGACATTCTAAACTCTATTGGTGTTAAACAACACGTGTCAGGACCTACTCATTTTCGAAATCATACTCTAGATTTAATACTGTCGCATGGAATTGATGTCAGTGGCATTGAAATTTTGCAGCAGAGCGATGATATCTCAGATCCTTATCTAGGTTCGTGTATATTCCATATAGCTAAAGCTGTAAAGTCAACTCCTTGTTTCAAATATGGTAGAACCATCACCTCGACCACAAAAGACTGCTTTATAAATAATCTTCCTGACTTATCTCAGTTCCTCAGCATATCCAATAGCTCAGAACAACTTGATGCAACAGAAACTATGGACTCTCTCTTTTCTAGCACTTTAGATACAGTTGCTCCTTTACGCTTAAGGAAGAATAAGGAAAAGAGTCCAACACCGTGGTATAATGAGCACACTCAGGCCCTTAAGAGATCAGCCCGGAAAATGGAGCGCAGCTGGAGAAAAACAAAATTAGAGGTATTTCGGATTGCTTGACGGGAAAATACTCTCTCCTACAGGAAAGCCTTAAAAACTGCTAGATCTGCTTACTTTACATCTCTTTTAGTAGAAAACAAACACAACCCCAAGTATTTATTCAATACAGTGGCTAAATTAACAAAAAAAAAAATTATATAACATCAGCAGGTGCAGACATTACCCAGCAGCACAGTAGTGATGACTTTATGAATTACTTTACTTCCAAGATCGAAACTATGAGAGAAAAATTGTAACCATGCAGCTGTCAGCCTCAGTATCACATCAGATAGTACGCTATAGATCCCCTGAGGAACAATTTCACTCATTCTCTTCTATTGGAAATGAAGAATTGTATAAACTTGTTAAATCATCTCAGGGGTGTATAATTAAGGGGGGGATGCCAGGGACATGTCCCTACCAATATCCAGCGACTACCAAACTGTCCCTAGCAATAATCAAACAATTAAATACAGTGGGGCAAAAAAGTATTTAGTCAGCCACCAACTGTGCAAGTTCTCCCACTTAAAAAGATGAGAGAGGCCTGTAATTTTCATCATAGGTTTACCTCAACTATGAGAGACAAAATGAGAAAAAAAAAAAAAAAAAAATCCAGAAAATCACATTGTAGGATTTTTAAAGAATTTATTTGCAAATTATGGTGGAAAATAAGTATTTGGTCAATAACAAAATTTCATCTCAATACTTTGTTATATACCCTTTGTTGGCAATGATAGAGGTCAAACGTTTTCTGTAAGTCTTCACAAGGTTTTCACACACTGTTGCTGGTATTTTGGCCCATTCCTCCATGCAGATCTCCTCTAGAGCAGTAATGTTTTGGGGCTGTCGCTGGGCAACACGGACTTTCAACTCCCTCCAAAGATTTTCGATGGGGTTGAGATCTGGAGACTGGCTAGGCCACTCCAGGACCTTGAAATGCTTCTTACAAAGCCACTCCTTCGTTGCCCAGGCGGTGTGTTTGGGATCATTGTCATGCTGAAAGACCCAGCCACGTTTCATCTTCAATGCCCTTGCTGATGGAAGGAGGTTTTCACTCAAAATCTCACGATACATGGCCCCATTCATTCTTTCGTTTACACGGATCAGTCGTCCTGGTCCCTTTGCAGAAAAACAGCCCCAAAGCATGATGTTTCCACCCCCATGCTTCACAGTAGGTATGGTGTTCTTTGGATGCAACTCAGCATTCTTTCTCCTCCAAACACGACAAGTTGAGGTTTTACCAAAAAGTTCTATTTTGGTTTCATCATTCTCCCAGTCCTCTTCTGGATCATCCAAATGCTCTCTAGCAAACTTCAGTCGGGCCCGGACATGTACTGGCTTAAGCAGGGGGACACGTCTGGCACTGCAGGATTTGAGTCCCTGGCGGCGCAGTGTGTTACTGATGGTAGCCTTTGTTACTTTGGTCCCAGCTCTCTGCAGGTCATTCACTAGGTCCCCCCTTGTGGTTCTGGGATTTTTGCTCACAGTTCTTGTGATCATTTTGACCTCACGGGGTGAGATCTTGCGTGGAGCCCCAGATCGTGGGAGATTATCAGTGGTCTTGTATGTCTTCCATTTTCTAATAATTGTTCCCACAGTTGATTTCTTCACACCAAACTGCTTACCTATTGCAGATTCAGTCTTCCCAGCCTGGTGCAGGTCTACAATTTTATTTCTGGTGTCCTTTGACAGCTCTTAGGTCTTGGCCATGGTGGAGTTTGGAGTTGGACTGTTTGAGGTTGTGGACAGGTGTCTTTTATACTGATAACGAATTCAAACAGATGCCATTAATACAGGTAACGAGTGGAGGACAGAGGAGCCTCTTAAAGAAGTTGTTACAGGTCTGTGAGAGCCAGAAATCTTGCTTGTTTGTAGGTGACCAAATACTTATTTTACCGAGGAATTTACCAATAAATTCTTTAAAAATCCTGCAATTGCTTGCTGGTGTCTATCTGTTTTTAACTCACATGCACTTTGCACTTTTTGCATGATGCAATTTATAAAATAAAAAAAAAATGTTTTTGTAGACTTTTCCAGTCTTGAGTGGATCAGTGTGCGGTTAGCCACGATTTTTGCTCATTTTCAAGTATACCATTGGCGCGACGCACCTGTAGTACAAGGACCTGCAGTACAAGGACTTTTTTCCTGTTTGGAGCGCTACAATTTTCTCTAGCTGAAATATCCACAAAATAAAATAAAAAAAAAAATCAACAACACTGAAATAAGACCATGCGGTTTTTCTGTCAATCAGATGCATGTGAAAGTTGTGTTCGTTACTACAGCAACAGAGTATTCTTTCAGAATCTTCCTGGGTCCAATTCGATTAATATCAAAATAAAGTGATGCGTGATTTAGACACCCAGTGTTCTGATGCTGATGTTGTTGGTTCACAAAATCAAAATTGTGCAATTATTGTCTGTTAAACATAGGCTACTGAAGATAAAAATAAATAAATAAATAAATAAAAAATATTAAAAAAAAAATAATAAAAAAAACCCGGTGTGTATCTGTATATATCAAAGGTCTATCATAAGTGCAAAATCATTGGGCGTGATTTGGGGAGTGGTTGGGGTGTTGTTCTGAGTTATGTCCCCACCAATGACAAAAGCAAACCTACACCCTTGAATCATCTAAACCAACAACCTGTATGTTAGACCCTGTTCCATCTAAGCTCTTGAAAGAGGTGCTTCCAGAAGTAATAGATCCTCTTCTGAATGTTAACTCATCATTGTCATTAGGATATGTCCCAAAAATCTTCAAATTGGCTGTTATTAAGCCTCTCATTAAAAAAAAAAAAAAAAAAAAAAAAAAAAAAAAAACACAACTTGACCCCAATGAATTAATTAATTACAGACCGATCTCAAATCTCCCTTTTATGTCAAAGATATTAGAAAAGGTAGTATCCTCACAACTATGTTCCTTCTTAGAGAAAAATGCTATATGTTAGGATTTCCAGTCAGGTTTTAGACCATATCATAGTACTGAGACTGCTCTCATTAGAGTTACAAAAGACCTGCTCTTATCATCTGATCGTGGTTGTATCTCTCTATTAGTGCTACTGGATCTTAGCGCCGTGTTTGACACTGTCGACCACAACATTCTTTTAAATAGACTAGAAAATTATGTTGGCATTAGAGGAAGTGCACTGGCATGGTTCAAATCGTACTTATCTGACCGCCATCAATTTGTGGCGGTAAATGAAGAGGTATCATAACAATCACAAGTGCAGTATGGAGTACCTCAAGGCTCAGTAATAGGCCCCTTACTTTTCATGCTTTACATTTTACCCTTGGGAGATATCATTAGGAAACATGGTGTTAGCTTTCACTATGCTGATGATACTCAGCTCTATATTTCTTCGCGACCCAATGAAACATGCCAATTTGCAAAACTAACGGAATGTATAGTTGATATCAAAAACTGGATGACTAGCAATTTCTTACTGCTAAATTCTGAAAAAAACAGAGGTGTTAATTATTGGACCAAAAACTTTTGCATGTAATGACCTAGATCACGATCTAATACTTGATGGCTTCTCTGTAAATTCTTTGTCATCAGTTAGGAACTTAACGTGTTTTTTGATAGCAATCTTTCCTTCGAAAAAAATGTTTCTAGCAATTCTAAAACTGCATTTTTTCATCTTAAAAATATATCTAAATTATGACCAATGCTCTCAATGTCAAATGCAGAAACATTAATTCATGCGTTCATGACCTCGAGGCTAGATTATTGTAATGCTTTATTGGGTGGTTGCTCTGCGCGTTTAATAAACAAACTCCAGCTGGTTCAAAATGCAGCAGCTAGAGTTCTCACTAGAACCAGGAAGTATGACCACATTAGCCCGGTTCTGTCAACACTGCACTGGCTCCCTATTAAACACTGTATACATTTTAATATCTTGCTAATTACCTATAAGGCCCTGAATGGTTTGGCACCTCAGTATTTGAGTGAGCTCTTATCACATTATAGTCCTTCATGTCCGCTGCAATCTCAAAACTCTGGCCATTTGATAATACCTAAAATATCAAAATCAACTGCGGGCGGGAGATCGTTTTCCTATTTAGCGCCCAAACTCTGTAACAATCTACCTAACACTGTTCGGGAGGCAGACACACTCTGTCAGTTTAAATCTAGATTAAAGGCCCATCTCTTTAACTTGGCTTACACATAATACACTATCACATTTCTATAATTCAAACCCATTAAAGGATTGCTAGGCTGCATTAATTAGGTCAACCGGAATCGGGAACACTTCCCAAAACATCCGATGTACTTGTTACATCGTTAGAAGAATGGCATCTACGCTAATATTAGTCTGTTTATTTTTTATTCCCGAGGTTACCGTAGCCACCCAGATGCTGACTGTATCCAGATCAGATGGTCACTGCAGCCACCCGGATCCAGTCCGTATCCAGATCAGATGGTGGATCAGCACCTAGAGATGACCTCAACAGCCCTGAACGTCAGT
Source organism: Spinibarbus caldwelli (assembly GCA_039654775.1). Taxonomy (NCBI): domain Eukaryota; kingdom Metazoa; phylum Chordata; class Actinopteri; order Cypriniformes; family Cyprinidae; genus Spinibarbus; species Spinibarbus caldwelli. The sequence goes on from CM077267.1 coordinate 22,655,118, forward strand.
GGAGACCAGGACAACTAGATGAGCCCCAGTGAAGACCCTGTCTCCTAGATGGCCATCGGGACAAGACCACAGGAACCAGATGAGTCCTTTGCACAATCTGACTCTGCTGCAGCCTAGATTTAAATTGCTGATTTTGTCTGGCCAGAGGAGAATGACACTATTCTGACACACTATTTCCCTGTCTAAATACTGTAAAGCTGATGTCAAGCCACTCAGCTTTATATCAAGCTGATGTAAAGCTGCTTTGACACAATTTGCATTGTTAAAATCGCTATACAAATAATAGTGACTTGACTTGACTATTGATTCAACCAGTGTTGCCAAGTCTGCTTATTATAAGCGACTTTGGCCTTGTAGTTGTTATAGATTTGGGCCGTCATGAGTAGCATGTTTTTGGGCTTGTTTCAAGAATACAGTTGTATATTTGGGCTTGGCACCCATAAAATTGCGCCTATAATGTTATTTAGTCTGTGATCCATAGGAAGTTCCCTATTAAGGCTGCATTACATGAGTATGCCCAACCCCAAAATTTAGGGGTCACTTATTTTGACCTTGTTTTTTCCAGACTGGGTTGCTTATTTCTTTAGCGAAACCTGGCAACACTGGATTCAAGAACATGATAGCATGTATAGCAGTTCTTGTCTAGCAAAAGTTTTTTTTTTTTTTTTTTTTTGCCTCTCGAATGTGAGAGAGTTTAGATGGGTGTGAATAGTTATTAAGAGCTTCTAAGGGGCTGTTCACATAGAAAACGTTCTCACACTCCATCTGCGCTGTCTAAGAATTGTTGGTCTAAGGACATATGCGTCAGATGGCTGCTTTGGCTGCTGCGTTGCATCTCACATTGTGCTCCACAACAGCTTGAGGCTGTCTACACTGGACGCATCAAAGCGAATACTCCAAATCCATGTTTATTTTTGTCAAAAATATAGAATGCGGCATTCGTTTACTGTCAAACTCAATGCAGCACATCCAGTGTAGAAAGTATCACTGATTATCATGGGTTCTACTTGCTTTTGACACAATGCAAAGCACTGCTTGCATCCAGAGTAGACACAATGTCACCGTTTTTTTCCAGCATTTTGCACCATTTTTATGACTGATAAGAATTTCTGAAAGTTCCTAAACTGAGAAGTCTGCATTCTGTTGCATTCTGCCACACTACGTTGAACTATTAATGTAAGAATGTTATCTGAAATGCTCTTTATGGCCATTAAATCTGTGTGACAGCTTCTAATGTGGCAGACACTTGACCCACAATTGAATCCAATTTGATGTTGCTAAGCTAACTGGATACTCAAATAAGCATCAAAATACACAGTACACACAATTTTTGGGGTCAGTTTTTACTTGAACTATTTTTATGTACTGATACTTTTCAATAAAGCACACAACTGTGTCATCTTTGATTTATATCTATTTTTAAACTGAGCTCAGTGCAGTGCATTATGGGGTCTTCTCCATGAAGGAAAGATAAATGCAATGCTGCCAGAACGAGTTCACCCAGAACACATTTTTTTTCTCTCTCTCTCTCAGAGCAGACAGGCTGTCACTGTTTTACAGTGTTTCACAAGTGCTTCATTTTTAGCCTGATAAGAATCCCTGAATGTTCCCCGACTGAGAAGTCATTCTGTTCCATTCCACTGCACTACGTTGATCTATTAATGCAAAAATGATAACATTCATCCTAAATACAATAAAACTTAAGTAACTGATCTGAAATGCTCTTTATGTGTGAAAGCTTCTTACTTGACCCACAACTGAATGCAGTTTGACATTTGCATGTTGCTAAGCTAACATGGAAACACAAATAAGCATACCAATACACGGTACACAGAATTTTGGGGTAAATTTTTACTTAAATTGAACTTTTTATTGAATTGATACTTTCCAGGAAATAATGTAAGTCTATCATCTTTGATATAGATATATATAGAGATATATATTGATATACATTGATAAATTCAATGCTGCCTTACACTAAAGTTCACTGAACAAGCTATTTTTTTCAGTCGTATTTAGCAAAAACACGTTGGCATGTAATTTTCTTAATTAAAAACACTTAAAATGACAATTTTTAAACATTTTCCTCTTAATGCAATCCCATGCAAATCATGCTGGGAAGTACACATCCACTGTTCAGTAAGTTGTATCAACAAAAAATATTCATGTAGTCCCAACACAAAATGAGTAAGTTCACTTAAATTTTACAAATTTAAGCGACTGAACATAATGGAAATAAGTTACATATTTTTTTTTTTTTTTTAAAGAATTTAGTTGTGTCTGCTTATTTTAACCAAGTAATTAAAATTAAAAATTCTTTTCTTTTCCTTTTATTTATTTTTTTTTCTGTATTTTTTTTTTCTTCTTCAATTCACCCAGAACACTTTTTTTTCATTCCACTGTGTTGAGTTTTAATCATTTTTTCTATGTAAACATGCTAGACCAGGGGTGTCAAACTCAGTTCCTGGAGGGCCGCAGCCCTGCAGAGTTTTGTTCTAACCCTGCTCCAACACACAAACCATGTAGTTTTCAAATAAGCCTGAAGGACTTGATTAGCTGGATCAGGTGTGTTTAATCAGGGTTGCATCCAAACTCTGCAGGGCTCTTTAACCATCATGTTACATCTTCGCTATGCAATGTTGTTTTTCAAGTCAAGTCAAGTCAAGTTGAGCTTTATTGTCATTCCGCTACATGCGGGGGCATACAGTGGAATGAAATGTCGTGCCTCACAGGACCACGGTGCTACATAAATACAGGCATACAGCAATGAAGTAAAACAATATAGACCTATACACAAACTATTCTACTGATAGATTTTGACTATAAATATACTATCTATATAAAAAAAAAAATTACCTATACATAAACTAAAAAATACAAACTATACGAATGCTTCAGATAAATACTGTACATGTGCAAAGAGAGACAATGTGAGTTCAAGCAGCTGGCTGGGGAACAGTGCAGGATGATTTGTAGTGCATGAGCATGTAAACATACATATATTACTGATATTACTGAGTCTTTTTGTGGGATTTGTGTACACAGCAGTGTGTGTGAAAAGTGACTAGTGCGCATAGAGGAAGAGAGTGTGCTACTATAGGTGGTTTGTACAGGCCCACTCACCTGTAGCACTCTTCGATTGCACAAACAAAGTTCCATAAGTTCCAGATGGTCCATGTTTCAGGAGGTAGGGGGTTTGTATGGGGATTCAGAGAGGGGCGGGGTGACTTGAGTTCAGGGCTCTCACAGCCTGGGGGAAAAAGCTGTTGAGCAGTCTGGCAGAGCGGGCTCTGATGCTCCGGTACCGTCTACCTGATGGTAGGAGCTGGAAGAGACTGTGGGAGGGGTGTGTGGAGTCCTTTACGATACTGTTGGCTTTGCTGGAGCATCGTTTGAGGAAAATGTCCAGGATGGAGGGGAGAGGGGCACCGATGATCCTTGCAGCTGTGTTCACTGTCCGCTGGAGGGTCTTGCGGTCTGCTGCAGCACAGTTCCCGTACCAGACAGTGATGCAGCTGGTCAGCACACTCTCAATGGTGCCCCTGTAGAAAGTGGTGAGGATGGATGGAGGGAGACTTGCTCTTTTCAGCCGGCGGAGAAAGTGTAGGCGCTGTTGTGCCTTCTTGGAGAGTGACATGGTGTTGGTGGTCCAGGTGAGGTCCTCTGTGATGTGCACCCCCAGGAATTTAGTGCTGCTGACTCTCTCCACAGGCGAGCTGTCGATGGTCAGTGGGGGGTGATCAGCGGAGTTTCTCCTGAAGTCCATCACAACCTCTTTTGTCTTACTCACATTGAGGGACAGGTTGTTTGCACCACACCATTCAGCCAGCTGTGCCACTTCCTCTCTGTAGTGCGTTTCATCGTTGTTGCTGATGAGACCCACCACTTGTGTCATCAGCGAACTTGATGATGTGGTTGGAGCTGAACTTGGCAGTGCAGTCGTGGGTCAGCAGCGTGAAGAGCAGCGGGCTGAGCACACAGCCTTGTGGGGCACCTGTGCTCAGTGTGGTAGTTCTCGAGGTGTTGTGGCCGACACGGACTGACTGAGGTCTTCCGGTTAGAAAGTCCAGAATCCAATTACAGAGGGAATTGTTAAGGCCCAGTAGGTTTAGTTTATTTGTGAGCTGTTGTGGGATTATTGTGTTGAATGCTGAGCTGAAGTCAATGAACAGCATTCTAACATAGGAGTCTTTATTTTCTAGGTGGGTAAGAGCCAGGTGGAGGGTGGAGGAAATTGCATCGTCCGTAGAGCGGTTTGGACGGTATGCAAACTGGAGCGGATCGAGTGTGTTGGGGAGGCTGGTTTTGATGTTGTGCATGACTAACCTCTCAAAGCACTTCATTATGATTGGAGTCAGTGCTATGGGACGGTAGTCATTCAGACAGGACACAGGTGATTTCTTTGGTACCGGTATGATTGTTGTGGATTTGAGACATGTGGGGACAACTGCCTGGCTCAGCGAGGTGTTGAAGATATCTGTTAGGACATCTGTCAGCTGTACAGCACAGTCTTTCAGTACACGGCCAGGTATGTTGTCGGGACCCGCAGCCTTGCGTGGGTTAATCCTAGATAGGGTCTTCCTTATGTCGGCTGGAGACAGACAGAGCGCCTGGTCGTTGGGAGGTGTGGGCAGTTTTTGTGCAGGTGTGTCATTCTGCATTTCAAACCGTGAATAAAAGTGGTTGAGTGTATCTGGGAGGGATGTGTCATCATCACAGGCCTGTGGCGGGGGCTTGTAGTCTGTGATGGTCTGAATGGCTTGCCACAGACTCCGTGTGTCTCTGCTGTCTGTGAAGTGATTGTTGATTTTTTGAGCATATGACCGTTTTGCATTTTTGATGCTGCGGGACAGATTGGCTCTTGCTGTTTTGAGGGCTGCTTTATCTCCTGATCTGAAAGCTTCATCTCTGGTCTTTAGCAGCCCACGAACCTCTGCTGTCATCCATGGCTTCTGGTTGGCGCGTGTGGTGATGGTCTTGGTGACTGTCACATCATCTGTGCACTTTTTGATGTAAGCAGTCACAGTTTCAGTGTACTCCTGTAGGTCTGTGTGGTTGTTGTAAGTGGCTGCCTCTTTAAACATGTTCCAGTCTGTGTCCTGGAAGCAGTCCTGCAGTTCAGAGGTAGCATTTTCTGGCCATACTGTGATCTGCTTTTGAACCGGTTTGGTGAGTTTGAGAAGTGGTCTATATGCTGGGATTAGCATAACAGAGATGTGGTTCGAGTACCCGAGGTGGGGGCGGGGTTCGGCTTTGTATGCGTTCTTAACTGTTGTGTAAACAAAGTCCAGTGTGTTGTTTCCCCTTGTTGCAAAGTTCACATGTTGGTAGAACTTTGGCAAAACTGTCTTTAAGTTTGCGTGGTTGAAGTCACCAGCTATGATGAAAAAGCCGTCGGGGTTATTTGTTTGTTGTTCGCTGATGGCGCTGTACAGTTCACGAAGCGCGTCCTTAGCGTTTGCACACGGAGGAATGTAAACCGCGACAATAACAATGGCCGTGAACTCCCGCGGCAGATAGAACGGTCGACACTTCACAACCATAAACTCCACCAGCGACGAACAGTGTTTTGATACTACCGCAGCATTGTTACACCATTCTTTGTTGATATACACACACAAGCCACCCCCGCGAGTCTTACCAGACAATGATGAATTCCTGTCCGCTCGGTAGCAAGTTAGTCCGTGCAGCTGAATGGCGGAGTCCGGGATGTTGTCGTTTAGCCATGTTTCAGTGAAAACAAACACACAACAATCCCTTGGCTCATGCTGTGTAGATCGACTGAGTTGAATTAAGTCCAGTTTGTTTTCCAGAGAGCGAACGTTTGAGAGCATGAGTGTTGGAAGAGCCGGTCTTGTGGGGTTAGCCCTCAGCCTAGCTCGTATACCTCCGCGCTTACCGCGCTTCCGTCCTCTCTCACACCGCTTGCGACGCCTTGTGCGGGTAGCGTCAGTAGGCGAGGCCGCGGTCTCGAGGTCCGGCTCCAGCAGTAAACAAAGGCCTCGTAGCTTCTCAGTAGCCGCCGGCGAGAGTTTGTGTTTGTATGTGTTTTCGATATCCAAAAGGCTTTGGCGATCATAGATGTATCCCGGAGTGATCTCCCGATGAATTAGCGGTAAATTGACACTATTTGGAGACGAACAGACGACATTAAAAGACATAAAAGCACCGTCTTTGGGATCCGGAGAAGCCGCTGCGTCTGATCGCGCCGCCATCTTGGGTTAACTTGGGTTTTCAAAACAGCATTCAAGTTGTAGCTCTTTCAAGTTCCGTGCAGCCCGAGACCTGAGTAGGTTGTATTTAAGTCAAGGTTGAGACCTGAAGAGGGTCGAATCTGAATCAAGACCAGGACCTGAAGAGGGTCTAAATGATTCAGACAATGTAAATATACTTGGACCCGGTCTCTAGTGCCACAACACTGGTAAACAGTTCTTTGAACTTGATTTACACACATTTTAAACCTACTAGAAATGTAAACACTGTTATGCTGTTTCATTGCAAATAGTGTATGTAGATTTTGCAGCTGCTGGAATGGAAGCAGCTCGACTTAACCTGATAAAGATGCAGACAGAGATGGTATTAACCTGAGCTGATTCACTTAAGTGTAGTGCGCTGCTGTATTATGCATGGGGGAAGAACACAGTAGGGGAAAAGCGCTTGCTCGGAATTGAAATAATTAGTGTGAGCGGTGTACGGGGAGTCATATTTACTCAATTCAAATGTCTGGAGCTACACATGCCTAATTACTTTCCTCCAGACCAACCGCTGGTTTGTTGTTGTTCAACACAGACTTCCAGCAATGAATTTACACTCATTCATCATGGTGTAAATTATACATTAGTGTGGTATATTGAAGCACAGGCTCAATGTGCAGAGTGGGGTCCATTTAACTCATGCATTTTGATCTGTTTGGAGACAGAATTAAGATTTAATAACTAAAACATCCCATTGGAATCATAAAATACACTGGCCTATATTTTTTATCATTCAATGTCTGGAAACATCACAAAGACTGAACTCCATACAAGACATTTTAAGGGTCCCATTGCAGACGAGTTCACAATTATACAACAGGTAAATGTGATTTATCTGAACCATGTCTATGTCTAATGAAACTGCCTCTAATACTGACACCGAACATAAATTAACATTAGAAACTGCTCACTGAAGAATTCTGAACTTCCCTTAAACTAACTGGTATATTCATTCCTCTCGTTTTCAGTAGTAAATTACTTTTCTAGCCCTGCTGCACCCAAAATCCTCCCTGCTAAGCTACTCAAATATTCTCTCAATATCTAGTTCGGCGCCCACTGTGTACGTGATTGATCCCAGAGCTGATTGCAGCGCCGTACGTGGGAGATTTGGGTTGTTCGGCAGCCTATGAGAGTGTCTGCTCTTTGCCACATAGGTAATTGTACACAGTCCGAGGGACTAGCTAACTGTAGTAAGACGTAAGTCTGTTTGAACCAGAACTCCCATCTTCTGAGAACATCGCGGTATTTTCAGCTCACCCTGTTCAATTTTTACTAGCCTGGCATTTTTCTTCAAAGAATTGTGTGCTTCAGGAGCAATAGCTTTAGCGTAAGTAAAAGTATTGTGCTATGTTTTTCTTATGGGGCTTTCGCACCAGGTTGTTATAAGAACTAAGGGGTTTTCACACTGCGTAGTTCTTGGAACTAGCCAGCGTGGTGGTTCCTAGAGAACCAATGTCCCCCTTGGGTTGTTTTCCTGCAGCAGGAATTCTGATACGGCCGACAGTGACACCTTTATTCCCGGCATTTACATACATCAACAACAGGTGAATGGAGGATCTGGGGTTTGCAAGTTAGACACCTAAAAAAAAAACACCTTTGCTCATGTGCAAACAAGTGCGTGCACAACCGCGAATGATTTCATTTTCCACTCAAGTCGAGTCTGGGGTGTGCGATACAGCATCGTCTGACATTTTCAAGTAGGCTATATCATCAAATCACACACACAGTGCACACACGTTGATTTATAAGTCTATTAAAACTCAAAATTCCAGGCATTCTAAATTGTAGATGGCAAAAATGCTGCTTTATGCTTTTTATATTTATATAAATTTAATATAGTTAACTTCTATATCTATATCACACAAAGAGTACCATTTTTCTGCAGATATCAGCATGAACACATTTAATAATCATTTTATGCAAGTTCAGTAAAGCAACGTAACTTACATTTTAGACATAATATTGCTTGTTTTTCCTAAATTGTGCCAATGAAAATAGTTCCAAACAAAGATCACAGCACTGTTTTTCGTCTCTGAGCAATGGACGGTGTTTACTTATTGAATGAATCAGCTTTTTGAACTAATCGGTTGAATAAATGATTCAGTGATTCACTCATTAACACAGTCAAATGCTTTGTTTCTGAATGAATCGGTTCAATCTCAATGACTCGCTCATTAACAGTCACTTGCTGTCACCTACTGGCGGTTTTAATTTCACATTTTAACTTTTTTTTTTTTCCCATGTTTAAATTTTCAAATATCAGTATTCAACGTTTTATGTTAAAAACAAAACATTAGGCCTATTTTAGGCCTACAAAATGGAAGAAAGAGTTAAAACTGAACACAGTCTTGCTACTCAAGCTGTATGAATATTTTTTTAGATCTTTTTATTTGCTTTTCCATTTTGCATTTACTTGTACTTTTACTTTCAATACTTAAGCATGTTTAAGATTTAATTAATACTTTTCGTACTTCAGTACAATAAATATCACATACTTTAAGACATTTACCTTTAGTAATATTCTAAACGGTGACTTCAAACTTCTACCAAAGTACTTTTGTTAAGATATCTGTATTTTTACTTGAGTATGGCTTTCAGGTACTTTATACACCACTGTGTGTTACATATCATCGAGGCTGAGAAAAGAACACAATGCTGCAGACAACAGGTAGGTAAATGCCGTTAACGTTGTTTTCCATGTTCGTGGAGTAAATATTTTTACATGGCTTTTTAAAAATTCCATGTAGTCTGTGATTCTATGCGTTTGGCCAAACAGCGTACACTTGTGTCACTGGTAGTTCCTATAGAAATGTTTTAGACCCTACTCTGAAGTAATTTATTTCACCCAAACAGAGTTCCTTGAACTAAATACATTCCTAGATCATGCGGTGTGAACACACCAAAAATTGGGTACCTCCACCAATATTTCTAGGAACTATGAAAAGGTTTCTCTGGTGCGAAAGCCCCTCTAGCCAGTTATATGAATTAGCCTCCAGGGCGGTCCCCTTGGACCATGTTCTTGGTTGCATTTGCAAACTGAAGTGACAAACTGAACAATAGTGGCATCATTTAAACACGGTATTTAACAATGTCAACAGCTGGAGGATGAAGTCCATCGATCACTGTTTTCCATGTTTGTGGAGTAAGTATATGTAAACGGTTTAAACCGCTTTTTAAAATAGCAGGTGCCAGTGTTTCATATTGCATGTGTTTGACCAATCAGTGTACATTTGTCATTGGTACCTCCTGTTGTGCTGAGTTAGACCATACTCTGAAGTAAGAGCCAATTTAGCCCCCCAAAAGGCACTCCTATAAACTAAAACCATTCCCAATTTCTGTGCTGCAAACACGCCAAAAAGTGGGTACTTTCACCAATAGTTATAGGAGCTATGAAAACCTTCCTCCACTGCGAAAGCTCCTTTAGGTTACCATGTGGCTTAATGGAGGGTTAGTCCATCGTAGGAATGACTTGCTTGATAGCAATCACAAACTGACTACCGACTGTCAGCTGTACAATCAAAGGGAGGTAAAATTGCAGCGAATTATTATTAAGGTGCGGTCAGTGGGCAAAAATGATCCACTGTCTATTGTCAATTGCTTCATGCATTGCTACACTTAGAAGTCACTTTCAAACCAAGCAGCTTCCTATTGGTTAAATGTGTGTGACCAGCTTGAACATGGGCAAAATCTGCTTGGGGAACTTGTCACCTTTTCCCATAACTCCCAATCACACAAATTCCTATTGAAATGACTGGATTTTTCTGTAATTTTGCAACTGTAAATGTGACCTTTTTACTGGAGAATCTACTTTGAATCAGTAAGCAATTCGAAGTAATCAAACTATAATTAATCTGTTTAACCCTTAATATAGTTACTGTGTGTGTGTGTGTGGGGTGGTGGTGCACTCATTCATGCTATAACAATTTATGATGGAGCATCAAACTTAAACAGCAAATTTACGTTAAATACACCCTAATGATCTAAATAAATGAATCACTACATTAACAGAATAAATAGTTTCTGACAAATGTTTGCTTATGCAAAACTCACCCCTCCTGTTGTGTCGAGACAACAGTATTTACCGAATACTTGATAAACCATTGACAAAAGTCTCTAGGGTCTCTAGCACTGAGTGGTTGGTAGGTTTTTAATAGGCAGTTGATAAGGTATTAGTGTTTGCTAATTGACGGTTTACTTCAGCCCATCTTCTTGCTATGAAGTAGTGGTTTTGACATGCTACATCACTACTAGTTGAACAAATATCTCGGAAAAGCTTATTTATTTTGAATAAAACTGAACTACTGCTATTGCTTTACTTTTACTGCCACGTCCTTTAGTCAAGTTAGTCTCCAACAGTGGAAACTTGTGTAACCGAGTCCAGATAGTAAAGAGAGCTTTGCAGGTAAAACCTCACTCCACTGGCCTCAAGAGGGCCTGCGGTCTTTGGCATCCTTGTTAGTGTGGCGGAGCACACGTGGGTCTAAAAGACCCTCAATCACAATTAATTTAATCCGACTACGCCACCCTGGTGGAGTACCAGGGAAATACTCCCAATAAGGACACACAGGTATGTTTTACCAATTGAGTGCATGGAAATAAGATGTAGTGAGACGCGAGTATCAGTACAAAAGTATACTTTATTATAATAGCATCAATAAAATTCTCTCTCCCATGAGACACTCACAAGATTATAAAAATAATTCTCCAGGGCCAGACTTAGCGGGGACAGGGCAGGCCGGCCGCAACTCAGAGTCTGAACCCACCCAAATTCCCGCCAAATCGAACACACACATAAACAGTAAAGAGGTCACTTCAAAATACACAACCTGTGAAGCACACACCACCGAATGGAAAGCGGCTAGCCTCCCCTGCTCCACACCGAGTCCTCACTGGCTCCTGGAGACAAAAGGAAAGAAACACACATTAACCAAAAACAGTGAAGACGACACACCTCTGAACTTCTCAGTCATGGCCCACTTGAGTGCCAAAAACTCCAACTTCATAGAGCTGTAATTTGACATTGCGCTCAGTGGGCCCAAGACTGCAGCTAGTATAAGCTATGGGCCGCACCGGGCCCCTGTCAGTGAGTCCAAGGTTTCCTCTATTCGTGGCAGGGGGAAAGCGTTTTTTTTTTTTTCCTCGAGTTTTTGCGTTCAGCTGACAATTGTCTACACACATGCGCAGCGTGCCATCCTTCTTTTTAGCCAACAATGGGGGAGGCATAAGGACTGCAGCCCTCTCGAATAATGTTCGTTTCCAGCAACTGGTTTATATGCGTTTTTACCATGTCATACTCCGGAGGTATCCGTCTGTACCGTTGTTGAACTGGGACAGAATCGGTCAAAGGGATGTCGTGAGAAAGGAGCCGGGTACATCCCAAATCGCCTTCGTATTTTGAAAAAAAAAAAAAAACGAATGAAATTAACAACAACGACCTCACCTGTTCCTGTTCAGTCTCAGACAACACAGACAAATCAAGTTTCTTGATCTGTTCCTGTACTGAAGGAAGAACAGTAGGCATCTGAAGATTTACTGAGGCCGAAACTGATTTACATTCAGAGACGCCACAGGGAAAACTCACAATAAATACACTGTGCAAGGTGCCCAACACAGAGTTACGAAAAAGCATTACATCAGTCTTACCTACATTAATGAAAGGTACATAAACGGTACTTTGAGTCACTCACATTAATGCAGCCGACGCCAAAAGACCTGCAGGCTACTCAGTTTCTGGTGGTTCAAAGAGCACAGTTTTACCAGAAAAGTGCCCAGTGCAAGTGGCAGCCACCACTTTTATTGTGCCACCTGGAATACGACACGCACTGCGACCCCGCAGTCGCACCTTGCCCACACGGCTCTCTTGACGGACAGCACTTACCTGACAACAGTGCTGTAACGCCTGAAACATTGGCTTAGAGACTCCTGACATGGACGGGGCGTCAAAAAGGGCGGTACCATGCTGCCCAAAGAGCTCCTGATAGCACCAGCTCAACACATTCATCACCAAAATACCAGGGACCTGAGCACTGGTGCCCCCAGGAGAATCTCTGACTACCAGCACGCCACATCCTGAAATTACATTGATCGCAAAGCTCAATGTCCAACTCGATATAGCCAACATACGGTATCAACGTCCCATTGGCCGCACGAAGCTGCAGCCACTGACATGCCTGGAGACAATCCTGGCCCCATGGTGCAAATAGCTCCACAAAACAACTTTCCGTGATCGTAGACACCATGGAGCCAGTATCAATCAAACAGGGCACTTGTACCCCTCCTATACAAACAATGAGGTGAGGACACGATGCCATTAGATGTAGCAGGGGACCTAAAGTCACTGAGTCATGACCTTTCCCTACCGAACTGAGACTCTGCAGCTTGGCGGGAACTAGTTTTCCATCGGTTGGGAAAAGGTCTGCTTCGCCCTCACCGCAGAAAGCAACTCATGCCGATCTAAAGAGGGAGGAAGAACACGTTCTCCATCACATTCACGGGCAAAATGGCCTGGTTTTTGACACCGACGACAGAGTAATAAGTACGGGAGGGCCGCTGAACACGAAACCGCATACCCGCAACATTCTGAGTAAGTTGATCTAACTGTTGCTGCTGTGATTTTAACATCTCCCGCAGCTCCCTCAACTCCGACTGAGAACGCCCGTGCACCCCATACTGGATGCCATAAGCCATTGGAACTGACTGACTCCTACCCTGAGCACCCCCTGGCATCCCCTCCCATTCCCACCTAATCGCTTCCCCACGCATCTCTAATAAAAGGTAGAAGCAGGCTGGCGGCGAAATAACTGCTTCAGTTCCAGGCGGAGGGCACTATCGGTAACGTACTCAAACTGATCACGCAGTACAATTTTGGCATTAGGAATAGCGTTGGGTGATTGTGGTTTAACTCTCTCCAGAAGAGTCATCAAGCCCAGGGAAAACTCGAGCAGGGATTCCCCGTCTTGCTGCCTCCTGGAGAAAAATGATTCTTGGAGTGCCACATACGAGTGAGAGCAACCATACAACTCCCGTAAAACGCAATCTTATCTGGATCTCCCCGTTCCTCACTGGGATGGTGTCTAATCTCCTCCCGCGCTTCACCTTCCAAGTGATCGAAGAGGGGGAAAAAAAAAAAAAAAAAAAAAAAAAAAAAGCCTTTCAGCTTTAGACAAATAACGAGCCCGCATGCATGCCTCAGCCTCCTCCACCCACTCGTCAATACCGGTGCCGGATTTGCCACAATTTTGGACAATGTCGGTCTCTGGGCACAAAATAAATCTTTCCGGTACAACTGAATCAGCTTCGACTGACTGGGGAGGGACAGGCATGCCTGCAAGGGCAACAGGAACAGTGCTGGGGCCAGGTAACTCGCGCTCACACCACAAACGGTCATTATCTGCTTTCAACTGTGCTACTAATTCTCGCAACTCCCGCATTTCATCCTCCATACTGGTCATAACTACACTCACCCCAACAATAGGACTGGAGGAATACGGATTGCCCAAAAGGTAGAAACACACGCTGCGGTTTTACTTCTAAAGAGAGAAAAAAAAAAAAAAAAAAAAAAAAAAAAAAAAAACCCCCCACACACACACACACACACACCACAAATATTAAATCAACAAAAGTATGCCCACGTCTCACTCAGAAAAATCCTTGCCTTACCAGGTAGACTACGCCAAAATGTGGCGGAGCACACGTGGGTCTAAAAGACCCTCAATCACAATTTCATCCGACTACGCCACCCTGGTGGAATGCCAGGGAAATACTCCCAATAAGGACACACAGGTACGTTTTACCAATTGAGGGCAAGGAAATAAGATGTAGTGAGACACGGGTATCAATACAAAAGTATACTTTATTAGAATTTTATTGATGCTATTATTTCTCCCATGAGACACTCACAAGATTATAAAAATAATTCTCCAGGGCCAGACTTAGCGGGAATAGGGCAGGCCGGCTGCAACTCGAAAGGTCATCTGAACCCACCCAAATCGAACACCACACACACTGTAAAGAGGTCACTCCAAAATACACAACCTGTGAAGCACACACCACCAAATGGAAAGTGGCTAGCCTCCCCTGCTCCACACAGAGTCCTCTCTGGCTCCTGGAGACAAGAGGTAAGAAACACATTAACCAAAAACCACAAAAGAAAATTACAATAAATAATAAAGAGAAAAATCAAATTAAAAAGTTTACAGACACTGGATGTAGTGACTCCAGTGCTCTGGCCTCCTAATGGCACAAGATGCAACAGGAGCAGATAGCAGTGCCTAAATGGCACCAGAATTACCAGACGATGAATGAAAAAGATTGTAAACCCTTTACAATTACCCAGTACGGTACATTGCACGAAACAAATGATGAACAATAATAAAACTGCAAAATAACTTCAACAACAAAAAAAAAAAAAAAACAAGAATTAACAATAAAAGTAAAATTAACTTTTGCCAAAGAAACCCAAATGAGAGAAAAAAAAAAAAAAAAAACAAAAAAAAAAAAAAAAAAAACACACAACCACACACACACACAACAACTTATACTTGAAAGCAATCAAAATAAAACCGATACATAGCCTAGCAAAAACAAAGTTATAGCCATCAGTCCAAACGACCCGCCAAGCAGCAAAGCCGTAAGCAATGAAGTACAAATGTCCGTAGTGACAAAAAATAAAAACCGCCCAGAAGCAAAACAGCAGCGGGATCACATGTAGCGTCTTCAGCAAAGGCGCGGCTTAGAGATTGTGATATTCCATTCCCCCCTTTCGTTTAACAAACGAAAACCAAAGCGTTAAACTAAATGTACTAAACCCCATATGTGAAAGAGGAAAAGGCGTACTTACGATTAGGGTTGACCGAAGACCAAATGCAAAGCTATTTGGTTACTCCAACAAGTGCTCTGGCTTCATATACCGGCTGGCATTCACACACCCGTTTTTTTTTTTTTGGGGGTCGCTATTACTGAGAGCAACACACAATAAATACCACCCACACAAACTATCAAAAGGTTTAATACAATCGCCAAACATACCTGCGAGTGAACTCCGCCACAAACTTGCCGCAATGCCAAAACCACCAGCCCCACTCTAATCAAACTATAAACAGCACACACTAGCCTAGAGATATTTACAGCCATACACCTTCTTGTCCTACCTGAACACAAATCAGGAATGGAAAGGGGACCACCAGGGAGAGGAGAACCCAGAATCAACATGACACCACCACACCCATCAAAATAAGAGTCCTTAAATAGTACGGCTGCTTATACCTCATTGGTCCACCAATCACATCCCAACCAGGGCCAAAAACAGATAGAATCCTTACCCTGCCACATTAGCATGCTGTCCTTTCATGTCGGTTGACGCTAGTTCTAATCTCACATTGGATTTGTGCTGTGACCCGGATGGGAGTGAATTAGGGATGTGAGTGTACTTGGGGCAAGCTAGTGCTCAAGAAGTGCACTAGTGACTGACACTAGGGGCTGTGTCCGTTTTAGCATGCAATGCCGTCCACACAGGTGTGCCCTGGCTCAGAATGCTGTGAATATGGTCAGTAACATTGGTACTGTGACCTGGGTGGTACGGAGTTTTAGGGGGGTGAGTGTGATGGAGGCTAGATAAAACTCAAGGAGTGCACTAGCAACTGACACTGGGGCAAGAGTCTCCAACCCTGCTCGTGGAGAGCTACCATACTGCAGACTTCAGTTCCAATCTCAATCAAAAACACCTGAGCCAGCTAATCAAGTTGTTCAGGGTTACCTGAAGGTGGCAGGTGCTAACAAAGGTGTAGCCCCTAATGCAGGGGTCTGCAAACCTGCTCCTGGAGAGCTACTTTCCTGTAGCTCTGGAGGCTTACCTGAATGGAATTTCCAGATAAGCCTGAACACCTTGATTAGCTGGTTCAGGTGTGTTTGATTGGGGTTGGAGCTGAAGTCTGCAGGAAGGGGCTATGCCTTAGTTAGCACCTACATCTCATGCTGAATGACGCTGGTGCAAATCACTCCCGGAGTGGTGCGTAGAAGACCAGTTACACTGAAAAAGCATAAATGTACCATCAGCAACCTTAAGCTATAGATAATAGCTAACCTTTAGCAAAAGTTAAGTCTTAAATAAGTTAGTAAAATAAAATGTTTGTGAGAATCTGTCAAGAAACATAAAACCAAAGGCTTGTAACATGGTTGCTTACTCAGTCCTCAAACTACTCATATTAAAGCCCAAAGTATACTTCAGTTTTGACATGAAGTTACGACTGATTAAAAAAACAAAACAAAAAAAATGCTCCTTTACATTAGAGTTGCACATATCTCTTTAGACCCTGACACAAGCACTCGTTAACATGGGCGTCTATTGTTTTTCCCGTTTTCTTTTTTGACTGTGAAACAAAAATGCCAGGCCCTTGAAAAATGGAAGTATATTTTGGACTTAAACCTTTTAATCCCTCTAAAAAGCAGTCACAAAACTGGTAGAAAGCATGTTCTGTCATGTTTATGAATGGCTTGTTTATTGTTGGAAATTAAGGCTGGTGTGATGACTTCACCCTCTTGAATCATTCTGTAAATAAGGCCACAGCTGCTGGCAAACTTCAAAAGGACAATTATTTCACCTTGATTATTTGCTCCTGTATTCCCCTTCTGACTTCAGCTGTGTTATCTGCTAAATTATACAAATCGGTCACTAAGGATGTGTAGTTTGTCTTTATTGAACAGCTGCACTGTTAATTAGAGGGATTTGAGAACCACACATGAAGGAATGAATTCATATTATAAAAATGATTTCACTCATAAAAGAGGCTTTACAGGAGAGGGGAAATAATGGATACAGGTTTGGGTAGACTTCCTCAATCTGCCGTTGTCTCCCTTAAATCTCACACCATTTGTTGGGCTAATGCTGCTTCGTCGAACTGGCCAGGAGGCTCAAATAAACAGTCCAAATTGAATTTTGGTAGTGTCACAGAGTCATAACAAAGTACACTAACAGAGACTACTAAACTATAATATGCAATATATGTTGTTTGTAGCTTCGCGCAGCTCAATCGAAAATGATACTTGTGTTGCCAGATGGTGTATTTACGACATCTATCAGCAGGGGATAGTGCTAACCTGCTAAACCCTGACCTCTTGCCTATTACCTTTATAGAAAATAGCTTTTCAGGGACATTACAATGATGACTGCCGAGTGAAATGACCTGCCTTTACAGCAAGCTCTCTAGCGGATAGCAGAAACACACGGATTCCTTCTTCAAGAATGGCACAATATCTAACTCGGCAAAATGTGACTTTTTTCCATCTTCAAAGAAAGAAAAAATGCAATAAGAAGTGACAAAATCACAACCTAACAAAATTTTTGATGTTTAATATATAGCTCGATGAAGCAGGACAGGTGTCATTTCAATGTCTTGTTGCAAAATACTGTTGACAGTCGTGGATGATTGGGACAAAAAAAGAACAACATGGAACTGATATGATTTATTGCTGATTGTTGTGACTCATCAACCTCATTGACTCATTTGGTTACCAACATTTTTTAAAATGTCTTCTTTTATATATCTATCAGACAACCTGATCTCATGACGAAAATGTACCCGTGGGAACTTTTTTGCAAGAGACGAAATACATAGCGCCATGCAAGTTTCGTGACATATTCGATGTGACATGTCCAGTAGGTGGCACTAAAAGAGTGTTCGTTTTTTTTTTTTCCTCCAGAAGAAATGACCGTACATATGGTACGTTTTATGTGATGCTGGTTTTATCTGTGTGACCACAGTTCTAACTTGAAGTGTCCATTAAGTGGCGTACCATCTGCACTACACCTAAACCTACCCTATAGTATGAACAAAGGCGAATGTGATGTAAAAATGCAATTGCAAGTGGTCAAGCATAATTTTCAATTTCTCATCTTTCAGCTCTTTCATTGTGAGTCATGTTTTTGATGGGAATCGTACCCAAGGATTCTGCATCCTAAGTCCAATTCTGTGCGTCCGAGCTACAGATCAAGCTTGTTACGTCCGGAAAGCGAAAACACATGGAGCTGTAATCATAACTGTGAACGAAAATGATTACAAGTGCTTGCTGTTTTACCACCTCTAGTGTTAAATTCTGTTGGAAACTGCGGTGATATATACTTATTGGTATGTATTTCGTGTCTTGAGAAAAAGTTCCCACAGGTACGTTTTTGTCATGAGATTAGGTAGCTATTAGAATATCTATTTTCCACAGAATAAATAAACTCATACAAGTTGGGAACAATTTAAGTGAAAGATGACAGAATTTTCAATTCTTTAAATAAGTCTGGTCAAAAATGCCGCTTATTCTGGCCAAAAAGTGACTGAAAGAACCAACTACAATTGTTAATTGTTTTTTTATGCCATTTAAGGATTAGTTTGTCTGAGATTATACCACTATTACAGACATCCATAAAATGAGTCTATGCTATGTGTTCAGAATTTCCAACACAGACTCATAAATTATAGCAGTCATGGCCTAATGTATAGAGAGTTGGACTTGTAACCTGAAGGTTGTGGGTTCAAGTCTCAGGTCTGGCAGGAATTGTTGTTGGGGGGAGTGAATAACCAGCGTTCTCTCCACCTTCAATACCACGACTGAGCTGAGACCCTTGAGCAAGGCACTGGCTACTCATTGTGTGAGTGAGATCATATTTGGCCACACTTCACTTTCAAATTAGTGACTAATTTGCATGAATTCGTTCAAATTTATTTGTATATTTTGTACAACCTGTTTATGGTCCATGGAGGGTTAAGTTTAGGGCTGCAGATTCATACTTTGCTACAAATCACATTGTGTGAATTTATATAAAAATCATGTCATCATGTGACACATAGCAGCCACAATAGCACTTATGTTTTATTTATTTTTTCCTTTTTATTCAAAGCATTCCCAAACGCATTAACTATATCATGAAATATCTTGATTCTCACCTTTATAGATTATGTTAGTTGATCTAGTGGGCGATGGCCAAAGTAACCTAATAATGTAATCTATTAACTATGCATAAAAACCTGTCTGTTTACTTAATTAACAGATATGGGTGTCATGCCATAACATATTTTAATATGACTGACTTTATATTTAATGTGAATTTAACATTGAAAGTTAATATGAATAAAACATTGTAAGTTAGGTTACTAATCATAACACTTTCATTGTACAGAAAAAGATCAAAGAACATTTTTACTGACAGTCTAGTTCAAGCACTCTCAAAAACTCCCATTAAAATCACTGAAGCTGTTTACACTATGAAATGAATATCTTGCTTACATATTCGTTCACACATTTGCACTTTGTTGTTTCTGACGAGAGAATTCGCCAGAAAGAGATATTCAGTCAGCGAGCAAGTAAAGAAAACCGGCATTTTAGCGAGGACTCATCTGAACGCCTCTGATTGACCATTGCATTCATAAGCTCAACAGCATCGTGTGTGATTGTTTATAATGCAGTGCTGTACAAACGCATCTGTATCTGGCTCAGCGCCAGCCAGCGAATGCAGATTTGAATTTAGCAGCTGATGATATGACACACTGATCGTTCTAATCACGCCAGTGTGATTGTATTAAATACAGAAAATATTAATCGGCTATTTTTTGTCTTTTGGAAGCTGCATTCTAAATCCACTTGGCTCAAAAATCTAAGGGGGCACGTGCCCCCTCACTTTGAATGGGCATGATGCCTCTGGTCCTTGATACTGTACATTGAGTGTGTTTTCTTTATTCATCTCCGTTTACTGATGATGAAAATCAAACTCCTGCTTCTGCTTCAGATCATTGTTGTTTTGGGCCAAACCTCAGTGTTCGGAAAACTTAAATCTTGCATATTTCATCGTCTTCTTCAGTACAGTAAGCTCGCTAACACCTCTCTGTTATTCAGTGATCTGTTCAAAAAACTGATCGCATTTATGTTAATTACCATTTGTATTCATTGGCTCAGAAGATCAGATGGGCTCCATTAGTTTTCTAAATGGGATATGGAAATCAGCAGTCTCAATTTTGATTAAAAACAGCTGGACTATATCACCCATACCATCAGCATTATCCTCAAACAAAAGCATAACAATGATTTTGTAAGATGTACACTCACCTTGGGATTACATCACTGCCACACTGTCAGTCCGAGCCTTGTGCTGAATTATCTCATAACTTCGAAATGAACATGAGATTATAAATATCACCATGATGAGACCTTGCACAGCAGAATGTTGGATACGATGTCCTATCAGGAAGTCTAATGAGGGTGAAAGAGTCTGAATAGGCAGCTGCTAATGGCCGTTTAGGGTGTCCAGGTGAGGGGATGAATAGAGCGGGGTCGTTTATTCTTTGGGCTTGTACTTTATAGTAGAGGAAAATGGAAATTGTTTAATGGGGTTTCTGGGAGCTGCTGTCGGAAATAGCAACATACTAAACTCCTAAGGCTTTTTTCCTTGGAACACAAAAGGAGAAATTTTGTGGTCACTGTTTTGCATTGAGGATGTAAAAGCATCATAAAGGTATCTTTAAAAAGGTCCACATGACTTGTGCTAAATATTTCCAGGCTCCTTAAGCCTACTGTATCAAAACAGATAGATAAATTATCTAAATAATCGATATGATCAAAACTTTGCTGAAAGGCCTGCTGAAAGACTACTACATGCCTTCTGATGTCCGATTGACAGTTCATAGTTTTTAGCAAGTAAAAGGCCTTTTAGTATAATTCTAATAAGATTGTGCTTCAACATGTACATATGAAATTTATGAATGAATGAATGTAAGAAATGTATGAAAGTATCAGCATCTGCACCAAATTCTATATATTTATTCTCCTCTATCATATTATATGAACAATAAAAGTGTGATGATATAAAAAAGAAAAAATATATATTTTATTTTATTTTATTTTATTTTTTATTTTATTGTCTGAAGGTTCAATTAATTGTTCCAAAATATTACATTTCTGACTATTCAAATGGCAGGTTGTACAGGGCCACACAGATAGATAGATAGATAGATAGATAGATAGATAGATAGATAGATAGATAGATAGATAGATAAATAGATAGATAGACAGACAGGAGATTGCCAGTTAGATAAGTGTCAAATGATTATTGCATAAACTACGTAAAAAGTGACAGCCCTTCCTGTGCACTTAGTATCCAAATTTGCTCACTCATTTGCATTAATTTTTTCAAATGGCCTATATTAGGGAATAGTGAATGAACGTGTAGGCGATTCTCAACAGAGCAAAGCTTACTCAATTATGGTCACAGGTCAGCAGTTTTTTTTCTTCACACAAACCTAACGTATGGCTTCTGAAGACTTGAAGAAAGTAATTTTTCAAAATATCTTCTTTGGAATGACTTAAGGATGATTAAATGAAGAATTTTTAATGAGCTTTAATTCTTGGACAAACTCCTCCTTTAATGTCTATATTTAATGAAACATTCATTCGCAATGTAAAATAATTTAATAATCAGATCCCTTATTAGAGGAACATATCTGTAGCAGATCAGTAATTTGGTTAGTTTTTTCATTTGGTACATTGTGCAAGTAAATATTGCAATCAGCTTCCAATCAAGTAATCAAGTAGGAAATTGATAGATATATATTTACACAGCACAGATTATTTTCAGAACCTGCAATTCTGAAGACAGCTGACAAATACATGGCACAATAGACAGCATCTGGCAGCCATGCCATTAAATGGCTTGAACGACACTCTGCAGTAGTTTTAGCATCCGTCGGTGTTAATCTTTTATAGTGGCACAAATCTTGCATTCTTTCCTATCATTTCTCCTCTTCATCCCATTGCCTAATTACTTTCTAAGGCTCTTCGAGAGGAACCAAACTGTTTTGTTGATGTAGATGGAATGCTGCTTCCTCAACATAATGGTTCCCAGGGGCAGCCATGTGTACCAGGAGGACGATGGTAAGGACCTCTAGCCGACCATGTGCCTGCACCTTAATCGCACGTGCTAAAGCCTCATGTGAGGGCAAAGGCCAACAGTGTCTTGTTAATGATGTCAAAGGCCAGAACTCATAAAACCAGACCAGACCTCAAAACGCAGTGAGAGGAAATGGAAGATGGCCAGTAAAGCAGCTTTGCTACTTTTTCATCATCACTTACAATCCGTGTATTTGAAAAGGCTTCAATAGTAGTGAAGCTAGTGATTAGCCAACCTGCTTCCTAGCCCCTCTTTAAGAAAAAAAAAAGAGGGGAAAAAAAACTGGTTGCTTGCTCTGAATTATTAAATAACTTCAAGAACTTGAAGAATTAGGCCTTCTGATGACCAACAGTCTGAGGCTGTAACATGAAATGACCAAAAAATTCCTATGGAGTACAAAGCAAAACAATTTAGTAAAATTACTATGCTTCATTTCACTTATGTGGCAAACAAACACTCTACAAAGAAAGTAGTTATTTTCATGATTTTTCATCTTTTGAACTGTTCCTTGAAGAGTAGCATATGGTGGTGGGAGGCATATGCTGTTGCAGGTTCTCATCATTTGGAGCCAGGCCAGGTAGATGTCTTCTGAAAGTCAACGTTATTTTTAGCTGCAACTGTAGAAGCAACATTTCACTTGTTGGGAAGTGTAATCATTCACAACTTCCTCTCTGAACTCGAGCAACATTCACTGGAATGCATTCTGATGTACACAGCATTACAAGGAATTTTGATGCAGTGCACCAAAATCGCAATGTCTGCATTACACAATTTGAAGACAGGCTGAAATAAACAACCTTGCTTCTGATGTGATGCAATGAGAGTTTCTAAAGCACTTTTATTAAACAATTCGAATATATTCCTCACCACACTGTGTAGTTGTAGATTCACTTGGTGTAAATCAGTCGTTTGTAAAGCCAGCCCGTGCACTGGAAATTCAATATAAAAATATTTTGTTTGTTTATATGCTGTCTAATTTTTTACAAACTACAAAATTAAATATGATAAAACAATGTGCTTCATCCCAATGTGCTTCATGAATTATGGGTTTCTATGGCAACTATATTAATGGCAATATTAATCAGTGTAATTTGATTAATCAACACACACACAAAAAAAAAAAAAAGTTTGAATCTTACACATTGTGTACACAATGACGTCGCCATGAAATTTCCATCAACACTTTCAATCGCCCCCCAAGTTTGACTTTGCAAGAGTGTGATTATAAACACAATGAGGCTGTGAAACCAGACCGAGTAGATGAGTTTATCTGTTTGGTGTGATGATGTTTAACCTCAATTAGCAACCACCTTTTTCAAGACAAGTAAAAGCTTAAAAAAATCACAAGGGGGTATTACTGATGGATTTTATGTTGTAGAACAAAATGTCAACATATCCTGAGCTTGTGTTAACCACACACCTTATTTCAAGACAAAACCAAAAACCCATTCAAAAAAATCCATTGGCTTGTAGACGAAGGAACAGTAAGTGCTAACATACTCACTCGTTTCCGGGTTTTGGCCTACAAATATATATCATCCCTGCAGCACTCTATTGTATGTCTTTCATTTAGTTTCAGACTATTCTTGCATTATTGAGACATCAACAATAGTCTATTATAGAAATTATTAGGGTTGCCAGGTCTTTGTAAAAACAAACCAAAAAAAAAAACAAACGACAAAAAAAAAAACACAATCCAATTGGTACTCAAAACTAGCCCAATCACTGTCAAAGCTAGCCTCCTTCCAGGTGGTTCCACCTTGGTCAAAATCATGTTCCGTTTTCCCGAATACTTAAAAAAAAACAACCCGTAACAGTAACATAAAAGTAGCCCAATTTTGTGGGAAAACTGCAGATTTGGCAACACTGGAAATTATTAATAAGAAATATTACGAGCCAGTGATGTTGTAATGTCAGGTGATACAAGCTGGTGCTCTCAAAAAAAAAAAAAAAACACGAGCTGTACACAAGGGCCCCATTCAGTTGTGATATACCAAATATATCCTACAGACTACAAACATCTTTACCATTAACTTTGGTATATACCTTCATAGCACCATCCATAGGTTTCATGTGACATCACAGTGTTTTATCGTCGCCATTTTTGTGTCCGAGTCACAGCTGCGTGAGCTGTCAGTTTATGGTCACAGCAGTCACAACTACCAGAGGAAGATCAACCAAACACTCCCAGAAGGTTCACAAGGTTAAAGTATGCCTGGGATATGTTGTGCTGTAACAACAGTCCTCAGAAAAACCCTGAACTTCAATTTTATTCGATACCAAAGAGGTTAGATCGGCGGAATAAATTGTTGGCTTCAATCAGAAGGCACCACTGGCAGCTAACGTACGGTCAGAAAAGGATAATAAGAGACAATTGTGATTCTTTATAGGAGAATAAAGGACGCTAAAATATTTGTAATGTACCACGTCATTTGTGTCTGCAGTTAAGTGTATATATCACAAGGTTCTCAAAAATAATCACATTTGTTTTGCTAAACCTATTTATTTATCATTATATTGAATTTGTCATACAAAAAAAAAAAAAAAAAAAAAAAAAAAAAAAAACGTCCTGAGTAAATTACCTTTGTGAATTGTGACTGGCTGCACAAGTGGTGTAATAATTTAGGACATAGCCTACATACATATATATGGCATACATTTTGAGAGCATAACAACTGAAAGTCTGAAACGTCAGTCAGTAAAGCATTTTTTTAACAATGGCAAAATTTTTAACTGAACTGTTATTGCAGCCATGTAGCCTATAAATAAATGAAAATGCATATTTTAATTAAAGAGAACTTAGTGTAGGCTGCTTTTGGTGCCTGGATTTGTGCTTCAGTAATGAAATCCAGGTTTAAGAATACACTAGAAGTGAAAGACGTCTTCCCTCAGGTAGATTGCATATTTTCTTGGCTTGCTGGATGTTGCTGGACCAAAACTGAGTTGCTGAAATCAGAAGGCGGATGGAGAAGTGGATCGCCGTGAAGCAGGAGCGACCAGCCGCAGAGGATTCTTCAAGCTCTTAAAGCCTTCATCGAGCGGCTACGCTCACAATTCAAACAGTAATTTGTCCAGAAAGAATTATTAATTATAAATTGTGCTAATATTAGCTAAATTTCCATTAAATTCAGATTGTGTAGTAAGCTAATAACATTATCTTGTTACACTATCATTGACTCAAAAGTACTCTGAGCTGATGTCAGTTTTAAATTTACAAGTAATCAGGACATTACATGGCCTAACTGTTAACTGTTAATCTTGCTATCCTAAAAATAATCAAGTCCTGGGATCAGTGTGGGAAATGGTAGTAAAAGGTAATTTATTATTTCAATAAATTGATATTATCTATTAAATCTCATAGAGATGTGCTGTGCTCGTTGTCACATCGGACACAAATATGGCGGCGAGCATAGCAGAAGTGATGTCTTTGGAACCCATGGATAGGGTGAAGTGCAGATGCTAATATATCAATGACAACACTAGCGTAAAGTCATGGCGTTGATGGCGTGAGCTCCATACATCAGCCCAGGCTGTTGAGTGAAGTGGTTTTCTGATGAAAATTCACCTGATCGTGAAGGTGGATTGTAGCCAACCCATGACTAAAACTGGAAGCGGCTGCCTGTCGCTTCCCGTACTGTCAAAATCCTTTCATGTGCCTGTTTGATGTTGTTACAGGTGGCTGTCATCTCTTTGTCTAGGTTTGACTGAAGCTGCTGCTAACTGCTTGCTCGTAGCTTTACTGCAACAGTGCAGCTGGTATCCAACAGTCTTGATTTAAAGGCTTCACAAGAGCTCCTACAGATGTCCCGAGAAATGCTTCTGGCAGGGGCCCCCGTACTGGCGGCTCCTGTAGCGTAGACGCTCCTGGCCTGCTGTCGCTAATGTGGGAGCAAGTACTAATAACTAATCATGGCCATTAATATATACAGCCTGTCACCTCAAGCTGCTAAGCCAAGCTTTTTTTTTCCAACTTTGCAAGAGTACAAAGCTAATCAAACACAAGTGGGAGTGCAATAAGCCAAACAGAGAGGTTAGAATGAATTACCGGGGAACAGTTCACACAGCGAGTCAATTGCTGGAATTCGTAAGTATTATTACTATCCGCACAATCATTTTGAAATACCGCTTCGGAATTGCATCCTTCAGTAGAATTTAATGTAGTATCGTTAGGTGTTTTGTGCCAGCAGAAGACATTAGACAAATACATTGCGCCCTCTAACAGCATTAGCTTTTTATATGCACTTTTTAAGGATGTAACCATGAACACATTGCTCATAAAACCCTCCTTCCACTTTGGCCCCTGGCCCTTGTCATAGCCTGGCAGCTTCTTTTAAAAATCGACTTATATACACAATGGTGGGAAACATGTGAGCTTTAACCTTCGCCCAGGTCAGATGCGGGACAGAGCCGATCCCTTCGTTTGATGAAGACAAGTGAATTCAAAATCCCACTGTTAGGGCAAGTGGACACATATCAGCATTCAGTAGCTATGGAGCATGTGCAGATCAGTCAATCTCTTCATTTAAAGAAAGGGTCTGCGTATTTAAACAGAACTTGAGGTAAAACTTTCTGTGAAGTCTATATATACACAATTATACACATTGTGTCACAGTCTCAGTCACCAGCCCTCTCACCAGCTCAGTCACCAGCCCAGAACTACATTTCCCAGCAGCCCGTCTGGTTCACACCTGCAGCCTGTCCCCAATCAGCACACCTGTTACTGATCACCTCATTCCCCAGACTATATAAACTGTCACCAGTCACATCACAACTGTCTGGTCTCATTGCAGTTTCTCCAGTCTTCCAACCTTGTGTTTGTTCACTTTCCAGTTTACCTACCTGCCAACTGAAGGATACGTTGTGTATGGACGGTGAAGTTTAATATCCTCTGAAGTTTTGGTGAACATCAACCTGTCTACTCATTTGAAGTACTTACCTGGATTCCCCTACCTCCCCTTCTGCCATCAACGGTTCATCTGTCCTTATATCCTTATACCTGCAAGGGAAAAAGAAACCAAGTATCACAAGAAGTCATTTGAACTCTTTATGAAATTTGGACATTTACCTGAGTTGCTGTTTGGAATTCCCCATTGGATCTTTCTGTTCGACTATCCTGCTAAAGCAAAGACGGTTTAAGCTATCTACCTTTAAGTTATGTTATGATGAATGTCCAGTCTGAACGTACCTCCCTCAGTTTGCTTCTGCTGTATAAATAAACATATGCAGTTAACTTACCTGTGCTTCTCCCGGTCTGTTTTGTGACACATTGTAATACTTCATTTTAATATTTATGCATACTATTATAATAAAGGTAACACCTTAGGTTAGGGAACACTATTAACTATTAACTAGTTTCTTATTAGCATGCATATTACTAGCATATTGGCTGTTTATTAGTACTTACAAAGCACATAATTAATGTCTTATTCTGCGTTTTAGATCCAAATCCCCATACCTAAACTTAACAACTACCTTACTAACTATTAATAAGCAGCAAATTAGCAGTTTATTGAGGGAAAACTCTTAGTTAATAGTGAATGTGTTCTCTGATCTAATATCTGCTAATTCTTAAACTTTCTTAATATTTTAATACACTGTACCATCATACTGATGGATATAACTTTAAATTTGGTCATGATTTGGTGTTGAAACTTGCATGCAATTACTTACAACAGATTATGGCCTTATCACAAAATTGACCCCAATGCAAAGCAGCTATTATAATGTGGCTACTAATGAAATCAATAATAAAAATAGACTTGAAATCTGGATTTGAGTTTAAGTTATTTCATTATGTAGAACATTTTATTATGAAGAAAGATTAGGTTTTATCATTATTTAGTTACAATGTACTGGACGTGTAACATGTTGAATATACACATATAGAATAGAGTAGAATATTGATTTGAGTTTAAATTTTCATTATGTTGAACATTTTAATATGAAGAAAGATTAGGTTTTAACATTATTTTGTTACAAATTTCTGGACATGTAACATGTTGAATCTGCACAATAGAATAGAATAGAATAGAATATTGATTTGAGTTTAAATTTTCATTATGTTGAACATTTTAATAAGAAAAAAGATTAGCTTTTAACATTATTTAGTTACAACTTACTGGACATGTAACATGTTGAATCTACACAGAATAGAATAGAATAGAATAGAATATTGATTTGATTTTAAATTATTTCATTATGTTGAACATTTTAATATGAAGAAAGATTAGGTTTTAACATTATTTAGTTACAAATTTCTGGACATGTAACATGTTGAATCTACACAGAATAGAATAGAATATAATAGAATAGAATAGAATAGAATAGAATAAATGAAATACAGCATATGTGTTACTACTTTCAGTCAATACAAAGATTTTAACAGTTACTGCTTCAAATGTGTTTTTTTTTTTTTGTTTTTTTTTGTTTTTTATAAATACTGCTGTATGCGACCCTGTTTATCTTGTTAGATGTTCTGTGGTGGTGTTACAGTACTTATATAAGATCAACATTAGATCATAATTGGCATTACATTTGCTATTGTTGTTGAGCTTTGGAAATGAAAAACAGACATTTGCAATTAAAGTTTGTGCAATGCTTTCATGAAGTCCAAATCTACCGACACCAGCTGCAGTCTAACTGATTCTTAGAGCAGAGACGATCACGATGAGCATGGTGCATTAACTACATTTGTGTATGGAAATGATGAAAAATCTTTTTGGAATTTTATGTTTTAGAACTTTTTGTTAAATGTCTGCCCAATTTGAACTTAGCAAAGAAATAGCTCTTTCCAAGGGGGCTGAAAAACTTGGAGGTATTACAACTGAGTGTTGATTGTGTAAGCAGCTTGTATACAGTTTATCTATATAACAATGTTATATTAATTTTATAAGAATGCACATTTTAATTAATCTTAATTAATGAAAATAATTTATTAATCTTAATATGCATTAATCAAAGTTTAATTATCTATTACAGGCTTCATAGAAAGTGTCATGCAATCTTATTTTAAATGTTTTTGCTTTGAAATATATATATATATATATATATATATATATATATATATATATATATATATATATATATATATATATATATAGATATATATAGATATATATAAAACAGTATATTGATTTTTTTTTTTTTTTTTTCTCCCCTCTCAGCCTTTCCCCCCACAATTTTGTATTATTTTCATGTCGCATGCATGCAAGTAAAAGCAGGTCAGCATAACCCAAACACTATAAAACATTTTCCTGTCCCTTTAGGTTCACTTTGTTTTTGCAAAACACAAAGAGGATTGTACCCTCAGGTACTTACACTGTCATAATATCCCAGCCTAAATACACCACTGAAATGAAGTCAGAAGCGACTATAGCAGATGGTCAACATCCCAAGTTATGAACATATTACTGAATATGTTGGAATGTGATTTTATTATGTCACGCCATCTCTTGTTTCCCCCAATTAGGCATCTTCTTGGTTAATTTAGGGACTATTTCTTGATGCGGTTCTGAAGAAACCACAGAGTAAGGTTGTGTTGGTAACTGTACTGGGAAGACATCCAGGCAAAATTGTATTATAGTGTTTAAATAGAACAAGGTGTTGTATTGAGACTGATTTTGACAATTCTTTTGAGATTATAGTGGTTCATGTGACATTAATATATGGCATCACTTGAAAAATCATATGATACTTCCATTATTCTTCAAGTGACTTAAGCCTTGCTCTGTAATGACCTCAAGGAATGTGAATTCAGTGGCTTGCATGTTCACGGACGCCAAAAAGACAATCAGGAAGACACTTAGTGGCATGAGTAAGACAGAGGGACAGTGAACAGAGATGTTATTCCATTGGGATGAATCCACCTTTACCAGAGACCTTGAGATTCCAGCATCTGCACTACGAAAAGAACTAAATCACAACATCACCACATATTTAGTCCATGGGGCTTCCCAAAGGAGTTGTGCTTCTGAAAATTTGTGAGGGTCTAGTGCACACTGTCAGCATTACAAGAAGACATCCTAACAGAGTTCCACTGAGTCCTCTGGGAACTTCCTGTGATGTTCTTGGAAACTATGGCTATAAGTGTTCAGAAGGGATAGAGTTGGTTGACACCTTTACTGCCCATGAGATTCAAATTTCATCCAATTTGGGCTAAAGTTACAAACCTTTGGAAACAAATTCCTTCAAATGAATGACATGAGCAAGACAGAGTGACAGCAAACAGAGGAGATGTTACTCCACTGGGATGAATACACCTTTACCAGAAACCTTGAGAGTCTAGCATCTGCAGTATGAAAGTAACTAAATATTATTAAATAAAGCACAATCTGATATCTAGGGACTAGTGCACACTGTCAACAGAATTACGAATTCATATATATATATATATATATATATATATATATATATATATATATATATATACACACACACACACACACACACAATTCTACATATTACCTATTACTTAAGGAACACTTCAAATGTTCACTTCAACTAATACAATTCAGTTATAATAATGTAATAACACTGTAAAAACAATATAATGATTTTATAATGTAACATTGACTATAAAGCCTTATTAAAATTCACCAGAACAGAGAATGCAACATACCGAGACAAGAATCCTTTTATTGAAATTTGAGTCTTGGAATTTATGTGTTGTATCCCATGAATTTTCTAACAGAGCACATTTCTAACAGAGATGAATAATGAAGTTTATCCTGAGTGTTGTTGAATTGAATACATGAAAGACTTCAACCACGAGGGTGTATTGAGAAAGTAAATGGAGTGAATTTTGATTTCATGCCATCTTTAAATATGTATAAAGATGACTGAATAGGCAGGAGTCTGTTGTGGCATGGCAAATTTAACATTTAATACAACATACCATATCTGAAGAGTAATCCAACGCAGTCATGCACATCAAATGTTCTCGAAGATATAAATCAAGCTATCGTCTCACCACGTTTGTCTCCAGAATAATCACTATTCTGATTCAGTGCTTGGAGACAAGACACTGATGGGATGTCATCCTCGCCGCTTGCAGGTTAATGTTACATTTAAAATCTACAGTCTTGCACACATGCACCTCATTTGCCCATTTAGCCGTGCAACTTGAGCGGGACTTTTCTAAGAAAACTTGTGGGCCTAGTCCTGTAGCCACTCAAACTATTTCCTGTCATTTACTGGATCATTCCTGTTATGCAGTACCTTTTGAACTCTGTAACTGAAAATAAGTATGCATGTGATGTGATGTAATTTAAGGAAGTATTTGTGTAAAAAGAGATGTCAGAAGTATACTCTGGTTAAACTCAGGCACCTCAGCTTTATTATTAGAACTTAACATTCTAATAATACATGAAAACTAACAGGATGGAAATAAAGAGCTAAAGAGTGAGGGATTAAGAGTTAGGTTGCATGAAGGTGTCAACTTGAAGTTAACGCTGGTATTTTTAAAAATTTTTCGAATGTTGATTCTATTCCATGCCGACAAAAAAAAAAGAAAAAAAGAAAAAAGAAATGTCAGCCTAACTGATCTCAATTTGTCTCTGAGCCTGGTCAGTCTGGTCTTTTGGCAGGTTTTGATGGGTTTTAGTAACTTTGGAGCTGGTCAGACAGAGAGACCATCTTAACCCATATTAATACCACCTAATACCTACAGTAATTTCCTGCTGGGAAAGAGGAAAAAAATAAATTAAACCAGCCTAAGCATGCTTGCTGGTCTTAGCTAGTCTATTTACTAGTTAACTAAAAAGTACCCAAAATTCCTGTAAAACAAGCCTGAAAGACCATTTATTCCCTGCAAACATTTGTAAAAATGAGATCACTACCAAAAAGGGTTAATTGGTTGTCATCTAACTTTGAGAGAAACCATCAGATTTCAAGTGTAATAAATATAATTATGTTTAGGCACAGACATCACATAACAATTCACTGATGCAAACCGTTTACCAGCATCGTTATTATTGCAGTAAACAGTGGAGTCCATTACTGTTAGCAAGCATACAAGAACGTCCTCATGTTGTTTGTGTTCAAACCATCTTGAAACAATTAAAGTGGACCATCCAGATGTGTGAGAAGTTTGTAGGAAGCTGATAAGTTAATTCTGCGAGCTTGACAGGCTAACGCTTTGACACAGTCAATCAAACGCTCACCTGAAAGCTATTTCACACACTATATAACACCCACTCAGATCCTGCTCAAGTCGCCGAGTATTGTAAGCACATATCGCTACCCTAGCTGATAGTTACTTTTACGGAGCCTGTCTTAGTTTTCATAGTCATAGTCTGTTTCGGATTGTGTTTTGCCCCTGCCTGGATTATCTCTCTTTGCCTTGCCCTGTTGGATACTGTTCACCAATCGAAGACCCACGCTTGTTCTAGGAATACTCTTTGTCTTGCCTCATCTATGTCTGTTTGCTGTGTATCGACCCATGCTCGTTTCGGACCATGTCTATGAATAAAGCCCTGCAGATGGATCCGCAAGTCTCATGTTCTGATCATTCTGTAACAAATACCTAGAGGAAGATACCATTAGTATTAGCAATGATCTCAATGGCAGCTGCTTGGCTGGTGCATGACCAACTTTGCTCATGGGCACAGGGCACATAACATACCATCAGAGATTAACCGACCTACAATGTCAGAAAAAAAAAGGTATGGTGAAGGTACAATTTTGTTCAGAGGGGAACAAAACATATAACTGTACCTTTAAAGGTACAAAATAGGTCCTTAAGGTACCCAAAAAGAGTCATGAAGGTACAATCAGATGTTAGAGGTACATTTTTGTACCTTTGAAATTTTACAGATGTTATGGTTGTTTCTTATGCTTTAAGAATTTCTCTCTCTTGGATTCAGTCAATTCTGAAACGAGCGAATTTGCAGACCTGTTCTTATATAACTTCGTATGAATTACAGCGCAGTGTTTTTTTGGAGGTTATAATTCTCAGGTAAATGCAGAATAATTTGATATATTGTTATTTTTACACATATGTCGCCATGTTCTGTTGATTTTTGAAAGACTGGCTGGTGTACGTTAGCCTTCAGGATGGAGCTGAGGAGATGTGTACAGCTAACGTTAATTTAATTTTGTAAAGACGTCAATGAAGAGGAGAGGACGGTGTTTTTGACGGTAAGTACGCTGTTAATGATACATGTTTAAAAGTCTTCAGACAATATTGTTTTTTTGAAGATTTTCTTGGTGTCACTAACGTTATATTTACACAGCCTCTCATATTAATAACAACTAGCGCCAACACTGCATATATTTCAAATGTTTACCACTGTAATTAGTGATTATGTAACGTTATATATTTTGAGATTATTTTTTAAACCGCTGTTGCGAGTGTGACGGTGTTTTGGGCCGCACAAATTTTACTAAACCCTCTCACTCAGATTAACATTATACACGGCCATTTTGTGTTAAATTGAGCCATCAAACGGCGAGCAAGTGTTTAGGACAGCATGCAAGCGAATATGTATTTGTTTAAAAAAAAAGTGTTCCTTCACTGATTTGGGCTTCTAATACGGAATTATGCATCGCTATTTATGTTTTCTCTATAGTCATTCATCAAGGTTGACGCTAAAATGATCAAGAAAAGGGTAGGGCACATATTTCAACTAAAACTTGCTTGGTAAAATGTTGAAGTTAGTGTCATTGTTAATGTAATAATTTGTCTTTTCAGTATTAAAAACTATTTGTTCTATTTTATGTACGTGACATTGCAATGCCTAATCATTACTTTCTCTTTTTTTACTATAGTAATATCAGCCCATCAACAGCTTTTCCTGCAGTTTTTGAAGTTCTAAAGTTCCCTTTTAATGTTCAGGCTAAGTTGGATCAAAAGGAGTGCCAGCTTTCAGCAGCACATACACTCTTAAAAATAAAGGGGCTTCAAAAGCTTCTTCAAGCGATGCCATAGAAGAACCATTTTTGGTTCCACAAAGAACCATTCAGTCAAAGGTTCTTTAAAGAACCATCTCTTCCTTACCTTTTTATAATCTGAAGAACCTTCTTTCACCACAAAGAACCTTTTGTGAAACAGAAAGGTTCTTCAGATGTTAAAGGTTCTTTGTGGAACCATTTAGACAAAAAGGTTCTTCTATGGCATCGTGAAGCACCTTTATTTTTAAGAGTGCAGGAACAAAATTATTAGAACATTGTATGAAAACATCCCATTCATTACAAGATGTAAGTGTTCCTCATTAACTGTGCCAAGGTCTTAATGACTTGCATTCAGTTTTAAACATTTAAAGCTGTACTCATGTGTTTAAAATATTTCTGTAGGTCTTCAACTTATGAAGAGTATGTTCAAATGGCTAAGGGCCTGACTCTGAGGTACCCCTTTTTAAAAGACATGGATATGTAAGTAGAGTGTGTAATTTTTTTCTTTGTTTGTTTGTTGGCCAAATGTTATTCTAAATAGCACACATGGTGCATGTCTCTGAAACGCAAGTTTAAATTTGAGGATGTTGAAGAAGGAAAAAGACTACAAGATTACAGGGCCTTTGGTGAGAGCATATTTTTATAATTTTTTTTATAATTTTTTTTTTTTTTTTTACAGTGCTACATGTAACCAGTGTATTGTTCTCAAATTTATCATTATTACAAACCTTTTCATTGTTTTCATGCTTAGAAATTAGAAATAACTTGCTGTCTGATTGTTTTTGTGTTTGTTTATGCACAAGGACATTGATGTTGTTGGAGAGAATGTTACATCAATAATGGGACAGGTAAAAGTCCTGCAAGACCAATACAGAAGGACACAGCCCGATACTTGCTTTGTTGAAGAGTGAATAAGGAAGACCTTTGCCTGTAGGTGAAAGAAGATTACTAGTAAGATGACTGTTAAAGATGCTGTCAACAAATATCCATTCTCAGTCCATCAGAGGTTAGTGTAGAACTATAATTCTAAAATTACACACTGGACACTGAAACCATAAAAAAAAAAAAAAAAAAAATCTTCTGATTTACTTATTTTTGTGTTTTTCATAACTATTTGCAGCTTCATCAAGAAATTGGTTTCCTGTATTAATCTGTTAATCTATACCACCACTTTCAAGAAACATCCAGTGTGATACGGCTTGCTCAAGGGAAATCTCTATCAACGCTGCACAAAGAGGCTAGAGCGGAATCTCTCAGTGAAGACCATCTTGGTAATTGACTCTTCAACTTTGTCCTCATTATTAAGCCTATCCAGTTATATTCTTGGATGGATTTCTACATATTTATTTGTATGTCATGTCTTGTGTTTCAGGAATTGTTTTAAAAGCAGCATTTGTCATGTTGCCAGTCTTGTTCAAAGAGAAGCTCGAACACCGCATTGTACTTGGGAAGGTGAGCATATTGTTCTCTGTCTGACTTATATGTCTTTGATAAATGTTGTTTTTTTATGTATTTATTTATTTTTTTTTATATATATAATTCTTAATGTATTTAATGTGCCCACATACGAATGGTATAATGTAATAATTATCTTACACTTTATTTATGTGGAGTATTTTTCTCCATCAGTAGACTCATCTGCTGAGAAAATCTGACTGAGATAAAATATGATTTGTGCTTTCTCTTTTAGAGCAAACCATCTTCACTAAGTTTAAGTATAGGAAGCCAGCGACTGAAGAACTAACTGTGGGTGGTGACAACCCTCTACATACTGCAGTTAAGAGGAATCAACTTCTTACATTAACACCTGCAAAAATGCCCTGCCTTTCTGTTTCTCTAAATGCTCTTGGAGAATATTCATGATTGTCCAATGAATGCAGAACATTGGTCCTATTCATGCTCATGAGGCAAATTTTTCAATAACATGGTCTGAATGACTGTCAGAGAACATTTTCAAATTATGAAACCTTTAGATGTCATGTTTACTAAAAGCATAAACATACGGTGTTACAATAGAATGTGATTGATGATTCTCTACCTCTGCTTGTGGAAGTTAAAGAAGAATGTCATAATGAAACTGTTGCTTTATGTTCTGATTATTTCTGTGTGCAATGTGAGAAAGAATAATGGACGGTACTCTCTTCAGGTGAGGAGGACAATTTTCAGATACCTACAAAGTTATTTATAAGCACTATAGGTTTTCTTGCTGAAGACAAACAGCTGTATACTGTAAACCTCAAAATTTGATGTAGCCTATTTAATAAGGTTTACATCAATGTTAAACAGTACATTTTTATTTGTATTTGTCCAACTGAATTTGTAATTACTCAAAATTTGATGTAGCCTATTTAATAAGGTTTACATCAATGTTAAACAGTACATTTTTATTTGTATTTGTCCAACTGAATTTGTAATTACTGTACAGTATAAAATAGGAGTGGGCGATATGACCAAAAGTAATTTTATTTCACAATTTCTTTTCATATTTCTTGTCACCAAGAAATATGTTGTAATTACAACACCAAAAATATTACCTAAAAATAAAATTCACTGCAGTTTCCAAATTAAACGAACACAGTAAAACACCAATAACTGTCATTCATTTTCACACAAATTATGTTTACAGAGACAGATTACCAATTAGATTATTGATTTGCACAATACAATGTTATTACCTCAAAACACTTTTGCAATAGTCCATGATTTCTAAGTTAATATATATATATATATATATATATATATATATATATATATATATATATATATATATATATATATATATATTTTTTTTTTTTTTTTTTTTTTTTTTTTTTTTTTTCATTTGCATCACATAGCCAGCATCATATGCATGGCTTTTCCAGTGCAGTAAAATTGCTTGGTAGCACACCCGGTACCAGTAGAGTTCAATGAAACTTCCAACCATAGTTAGCTAATGATGCTTTTGGTAAACTCACCCCTGGGCTAGCCAGCCAAACCTTGACCCGTTGGTTGAAACACAATTACTAGTGGTACTACTGGTGCATTCAAGTCACGTCAAAAAGATCACACCACAATGTCATAATTACAAGTTCAAGAAATTGAGTGGGATGATTTTTTTTGAGCCCAGAGTTTCCAAGTTAACATTGTGTCTGTGAGAAAAAAATAAAATAAAATTAAAAAAAAATAAAATAGCATATGCAATGGATGCACTATCTAGTTGACAGTAAATTGGTGGAAATAGATGGAATTTTTATGTATATTCAAAATACTAAAGTACAAAAAGCGAAAACATCTGATGTGCATTTTTAGTTCATATTTTTGTAGAAGTAGAGTTAAAAAACCTTGCTGTATTTTTTGGGTAAAATGTACATTGCCATCTTGCACTGACCAAAGTGATTTAAACCCACCTGCCGTCGTTATTACAACTTCTCAACTCGTAAATATGAACCTCCCAAGAAAACTTGAATGCATTACTTACTGTATTGCAAACGCAGCAATCTTCTTCCAAAGATGAATTTAATTTCTTAATCAAATTGTTTATTCTATGTTTATTATGCTGTTATCTCCAAATTAGTAATTTACGACAGTGTATGAGTTTGAAGTGTCTAAAGTAATGCTTGGGCCAAGTCCTCCGCATTGTCCTTCACAGCTGCTTCCTTTCAAATAATTGCGAAACACTCTAGGGTTATACACATCGACATTACAGATACCTATCAAACACAATTAATCACTTCAAACAAAGACTTCATGCAGAAATGCACTGGCCAAGTTTCTGAAGTCTGTAAGGGTTCTTGCAGTGTGTGAACACTTATGAATGCTGTCTGTTTGTCGCTATGTAGTTGAATTAGTTAATTATAGAGTAAATATTTGCTCATTAGAAGTGCTTTGAGACTTGGCATTCTTAGAACATGTTTATGAAACTTCCAGCCTTCTTTCACCGTGTCATGAGCACAGCTGACATTGTTTACTAGAGACCGTGGGCCGCGGGAACACGTGTTGGTGAGAAGACCGAACCATTTACGGGCTAACCAGATGCAAACAGGAACCCTTTAATCCAAAGAACCTCCCCCTAAGGCTTTCCAGAAGAGTCTGGATATTTGAAAGTTAGAGTCTGGGAAGGTGGAACTGATATTTCCAACCTAGGCTCATTGGAAAAACATGTCTTAACCTACATTTAAAACTTACCTATAAATGCTATTCACTGAAGTTTCCAAATGAAATGAACAAAGTAAAACACAACAATTGTCTTTCCATTTCACACAAACTATGATTACAGGAGCAGATTACAAAATTAGATTATTGATTTGCACAAAACACTTTTTACCATAGTCCATGATCTCCCCCCCCCCCCCCCCTCCCCCCCCGTTATGTAGTAAAATTGCTTGATAGCACACCTGGTACTGGTAAAAAGTGTGTTTTTCATCAACACTTTTGGTTAGGTTTAGGGTAGGGTTTAGTGATTTTTTTTTTCTTCTTTTTTTTTTTTTTTTTTTTTTGGTGCTCTTTTGAACTTGATATATAATTATTATTTTTTTTAACTCCTGTGATACAACCAACAACAAGTGTAATAAAAACGCTGCCAGATTCATGCTCATGTGTTTCAGATAAAATTGAACATGCTTTTTCGATTCAATTCAAGTTTATTTGTATATAGCGCTTTTCACAATACAAATCGTTGCAAAGCAGCTTTACAGAAAATGTTAAGTTTACACATTATATTTAGGAGTAGGTTATTAGTGGTATAGAGAAAATCATGCAGTTAGTTAAATTACATGTAATCAACATGAACACTATTAACTGCAGGGATTATAGGTTGTGATTAAACTTAAACTTATTTTAAATTTGAATTGATTAAACTTAAATTAAGTGATTAAACTTTTAACACCCAAGACATTTCGCTTTGAAAGTGTCGCAAAACTTGCAGGAAGCAACGTAATGATGATAACTTTATCTCTCAAGGCTTCATACAGTACATTTGTATCTGGCTTATTCCCAGATGATATAAAATGTACAAATATGCTTAGTAGAAAGTGCACGTTCAGTTTTATTCAAAGCAGATGAATGTTAATCTACAGTGTAATGAAAATACTGATCATAGTTCATTTTAAAATAAATCATTTTAAAATAAATGTGTATATATAGTGCACTAAGGCTGCCTAGATTGTTTGAAATTAAGGTGAAATTGTGTGTAGGCTTTGAAACGGAAGGTAAAACAAAAATGCCATTGAAAAAAACTGCTCATATGGTCAAACAAATGACCTGTGACAAGGAAGCCATGAAAACCTGGCCAATAAGGCACTTTGATAAATGAAAACACACTTCATTAAATGCACAGAAATGCCTTCATGCAAAAGGGCAGGGAATGACTTGAATTATTAAGTTGGCTCAGACATTTGTATTGGGTTTGAGAACAAAGTGGTTGACGATCTTCATGATTTTGCTGAATAGATGCAGGACGTGAGGTCACATTTTATTTTAAAGAGTGCACAGTGGGTGGATTAGGTTGTTAATGAGGCCTTTGCAAGCAGTACAAAGGAAGCAAATTGGTGCTCTAAAACTCTGAGTGTTTTGTACTTTGCAGACATGTCTGTCTTTTGCTAACAAAGGAAGTGCCTAAGCCTGTGACTTTTATTAATAAATTATTTATAAGCTTACAAGACGCATGTTTTATAAGTATTCCCAGAAATAACTATTCATTTTTGAGTCAATGACTTGTTTATTTTTTTGTGTCTGAATATATTAATTTATTAACACATACAAAAAAAAAATTATAATAATTCAACCAACAAAGTCATGTGGTATGACCAACATTTCAAAACATGCAGAAACAAAACAAAAGGAAGTCATAGAGATAACTGTCCTGCAGACCCTCAAAACAGTTTATCAAGGTCTCATAAAATATCACAAAATTTGACATTTATGACAAAGCAAGGCTGTAAAATGTCATGTGCTGTGACTCTCAAAAATATAATCCTTATGAATTAATAATGAATGATATGTGATAGCTTGACAATGTACTTATTTATTACACTCACATGTACTCAAGCTTGTACTTTTTTTCTTAATGGTTACATCACACATTTAGAGTCCTTAAATTTAAACTATTCTTTAAAATGGTACATATCTAAAACTTCAAAACTATATAAAACCTACATGAATATACAGAGTAGGCCTGAAATAAGGTCTGTGGTGAACATAAGCTCAGTGTTTTTTTTTTTATTCTACTACATAAAATCCATAAATAATACCCCCTTGTTATTTTTACAGTCACACTTTATTTTAAGGCCCAATTCTCGCCATTGACAAACCATTAACTACGGCTTTTGCCTCAATAAACTCCTAATTTTCTACTTATTAATTGATAGTTAGGTAGTTGTTAAGTTTAGTAGTAGGAATGTAGAATAGGGTCATGCAGAATATGTGCTTTATAAGTACTAATAAACAGCCAATATGTTAATAATAGGCATGCTAATAAGCAACCAGTTAATAGTGAGAATTGGTCCTTGTACTAAAGTGTTACTTTTACTTGTCTTTAGAAAGGCAGTTGCTAATAAGTGGCTAAATGGCACTACAGAGGTTGCTGGGACATTAAAAGGCATCATAAACTCATATTCTTGCTCTTGCAAGCTATTCTGACTCAAATATTCTTGTCTAAAGCCTAATGGCGGTGACATTGTAGTTTGTTTATAGCCTACGTTTAACTTTTTACTTCTTGCGACTGATATTTAGGCTTGAAAATTAAAAAAAAAAAAAAAAAAATGATGTGATCTGTGATAATTATCATGCCAAAAAAAAAAAAAAAAAAAGTGTAACAATCCTAAACTTTTGTTTGTCTCAACGCTTATTTTCTGCAATAATCCAAAAGCCAATTCCTTTTGGGTTTTGTCAAAAGAACCAGGGTAATGCTAACTTCCAGGTTGGCCTTCAAAAAATACATCATCATTGCAGTGCTCTATATATACACAAGGTAATGAGCACCTTATGAAACACATGTACATGATCAGTAACCAAATAAACAAACAAGACAAAACTTAGAAAAACAACTGAACACAGGAACTATGAAACGGGATGCAGAGAAACAAATTATACTTCAAAATAAGAGTCCACATACACAAGTGAGACGTGACAGTTCACATTTTGGATTTATCCTTTATCTGACCCATCTAATTCAGGTTTTGTAGTCTGAATTAGGTGTGATTGATTAAACTTTGAAAATGTGTAGCGCTCCTCCAGAAACAGGGTGGAAAACACAAGCTTATAGCATACAGCTTTCCACAAATTGACACAGTACCTGAAACGATTCTCTTCCTTAAAGAATTGTGTTCCCATGTTCTTCAATGAAATACTAGTTATTTATTTAATAGATTTATCTTTGCTTTTTTGTTACCTCTCTCTCTCTCTGATCCCATGTGGCAGATCGAAGGTGGGAGATATTTGTACCATACAGATTAAATTGAGATCAATGTGGACTAGCCAAGCATGCCCTTCCTTTTTGTTTGTTTATAACTTTTTATAATTGCATATTTCTGCCAATACAGCTTCCACCAAGAAGCAGCTCACTTTCAATTATTTTGCAGTGGCCCTTAATGTTTCATCATCAAATTATATTGGGAATGATAGTGGCTTCGTGGTTCTGCTCTCTTTGTTCCTACTCATATGTATTGCGGTATGTCTATATTTGGAGGACTCTCATTCAATTTATCTGTTTCTAGCTGAATATTGCTGTCTCTCGCTCTCAAATACACAATCAGTAACAAACTTCAGTGTGAAGACGCTACAGATTTAAAGGGTTAGTTCTCCCAAAACAAAACAAAAATAAATAAATACATTAAATAAATTAAATAAATTTAATTAATTAAATAAACAAACAAACAAATAAATAAATAAATAAATTCATTATTTAGTCACGCTCAATATATTTTAATAGTTTTGAAAGAAGTCTCTTATGCTCACCAAGTCCGAATTTATTTGCTCAAAAATACATCAAAACAGTACTGTGAAATATTGTCACAATGTAAAATAACAGGTTTCTATTTTAATGTATTTTAAAATCTAATTTATTCCTGCAATGGCAAAGTGATGCGTTAAAAAGACTAGTAATGCTACATTATATGTTTTTCCTCTTCTTTTCGTGGTTGCGGTTTAAAATATTGTGTCTGTCCACCTACTAGCAATGTTTGACTTCCTCTAGAGCTTCAGAGTATAAAATCCCAGGTAAAGCTCCAATCTACAGTTTCTGTAGCACCAGTTTGGTGGTCTATGCCACACTGTCCGGTGGCTTCTTCAATAGCTTGCTCACTCAAATCTTATCTGGACTCTGGAAGACGGTGGTGTGCATGCACAACATCTAACGCCTTGCACAACATCTGCTGCTTTACACAGTACACGGCTTCAGTCACCCTGAACAGATAATCTTCTGTGTAGCTCATTTCAGATCTTCATAAAAGCGACAGATGTGAGGTGAATATAAATAAATTTACATCAGCAGGGAGAAAATTCACTTTAAATGCCAGAAAAACGCTGAATATTGCATATACGGTGGCTCTAAAGTCGTATGGACCACTTTTTTGTATTTATGGAATTTTATATTTTTTTTATTTTATCTATGTATGTATGCATTTATTTGTTGCTTAAAAGAGGTACACTTACTGTATTTTGATGT
This sequence comes from Spinibarbus caldwelli, assembly GCA_039654775.1. NCBI lineage: Eukaryota > Metazoa > Chordata > Actinopteri > Cypriniformes > Cyprinidae > Spinibarbus > Spinibarbus caldwelli. Next base: position 22,697,824 of record CM077267.1, read on the forward strand.
GTTGACTAACATACTAAAGCACATGTAAAGTACTTTATTATGTTAACTGTAGTGTGTTATTCAAAATAACATTTAAATATTTTAAATGTACTTAATTGCATCTTCAGAAATATATTTAAATACAAGTTTCAATATAAATTACATTAAAGTATATTTTAGCTTGCCATAATAAGTACATATGACAGCACACTTAACCTTATTTCAAAGAAAATAGAAATTAAATATCAAGATGTACTTAAGTCCTACTTAATGATTTTATCATTTAAAAATACATTAAAATGTAATGCATTTTCATTTAATTGCAATTAAAATTCAATTAGTTCTCGGAAAACATTCATTTCGAAGTATATATAATTTTTAAGTATATTCTTTTAAAGCATATCATTTCATTTACTGTAAATGTACTCATTTTCACAAGGATAGCTTCACTATGTCCAACTGTGGTCCAACGATGACAGAATTTTCATTTTTCTGTGAGCCATGGCTTTAATTAAAAGGTTTTGAAACTGTTTTCCTAAAGTCTCTTTCTAAAGAAATGCCCTGACGTTCCAAGTCAGTGTTCCAGTCATTCCTCTGATGAACTCCGAGTTCTCAGAGTTTACCTTATTACAGTAAGTGTCAGTAATTTTCCCATCATCTGTGTGTATACACTGAGACAACCTGCATTAATTTACAGAAACGACATGCAGATAAAATATAGGAGTCTTCACGTGTCAGATGCTGAATAATTAGTTCCTAGATAGTGCTCAACATTTTCAGCACAGAATGAAGTGAATGATTTGTTAGTTGCTTTCTGCACAAAATATCAAATCAAAGGTTGTTTGATTGTAGAAACTAGTAAACAACATACAGTACTGAGGCTATCCTAAAGTTGAGAATGATGTTTTTTTTTTTTTTTTTTTTTTTTTTTATGTTTTGCATTTTTTTTTTTTTTTTTGGCAGTTCTCCAGTGCTCAGTCGAGATTGTTTAAATCTGTTGACTGCGGCCCGTGGAATTTAATTTGATGCTTGGAACTGGTAGATTGTCTATAGCTTCCTTCTGAAGAGTCAGAGACTGATTTGGACGTGGCCTATTACTGGCAGACAGACAAATTTCAGCTGAAGTCACTGATCAAAGTAGAACAAACGTGCTTGCTCATTATGCAGCCGTTCATTATGTATTGTGTATTGTGTTTAGAAAAGACTTTTGATACCTCCAGACCCAGGGAAAACTACTTAAGACAGGATAATGACAAAGTTAAGTCGTGTCATGAAAAAAAGAAAAATGAGAAGAAAACAATATAGTTGATGGCTTCATTGGGCTTCCATACTTTACAAAATTGTTAATTTCCCTAATCTGCCAATGCTATCTCACGGCCAATTTGTATGTATTTTATGAGATGGCTAATTCGTACAAATTTGTACAACCACACTCATGTGATTTTGTACGACTTCTGTGACGGTTAAGTTTAGGGGCAGGGTTAGGCGTGGTCCTTCATATGGTCCTTCATATGAATTCCTACGAATTTGCCACCTCTTAAAATATGTACGATTTTTCACAAATTGTATGAATTCATACTAGTGAGGTCATACGAATTCATATGAATTAGCTACCTTGTCAAATATGTATGAATTGCCGTGAGATCAGGTTGAATCTGCCTATGTCATGTAAATAATTTTGCATTATTGCTTGTAAATTTGGAATTTATTTCTTGTAATTGTGACTTTATTCACCTTTATAGCTCACAATATGACTTTATATCTAACAATAGCAACTTAAGTTTGTTTAATGCAAATTTATATCTTTATATCTATAATACGACTTTATTTCTTTTTTATGTATCTATACAGTTACCTTTATATTGTACTCTGAGGCATAAACAAGTTTATATGTATTTTTGCTTATAATAAATATTTTGGCTTCATGGTAAAATATTCTGTAGGGCTATCAATTTACTGCATTAATTCAGAATGAGTAAGAAGCAAAATTATCTTTATTTGGAGACTTTTATTTATTTATTTAGTCATGAATTATTATTTCAGAACATTGTGTTGCATGAAGATTTGATGTCCAATGCAATTTGAATCATGAAGCAAACTAATTGACAAACGTTGGTTTAGAAGCTGAAGCCCATTTCATTAAATTATATAGATTGCCTTAATGGGATAGTTAAAAAAAAAAAAAATAATAAAAAATTCCCCAGCCCCTGATCTGCTGAGCACAAATGAAGATATTTTGAAGAATGTTGGAAACCAAACAGTTGATAGTACTCACTGACTTCTATAGCATGGAGAAAAATATAATATAATAAATAATTTGGAAGTCAATTGATCCCAGCAACTGTTTTGTTACAAACATGTTTTTCTTTTGTGTTCAACAGAAGAAATAAATTTGTACATGTTTAGAACAACATGAGGAACAACGTGAGCAATTATTTATTTATTTATAAGAAAACGTGTATTTATTTATTTATTTATTTATTTTTTTCCTTTTTCTTTTCCTTTTTCTTTTTGGGAGGATGAGTAAATCCCTTAAAATGGAAAGCCAGAATAAAGTGTTTTGTAATCCTCATGAGCAAATCCAAAGCATTTATTAAATCTTTCAAATGAGAGACATGACAATTGTACACATAAAAGTTTGCCACGATCCTGCTGTCAAGGACTTATGGTTTAAGATGTTCTCAAAGCTTCTGTCAGGGAGGAATTGTAGTTTTTGCATGTGCTGTCCTGGAATAATACGTGTGCGAGTGTTTTATATTCGAAAGAATCCAAAAATACCTTGACACCCACGTGACATAAAAAGTTTTCAGAGCCGTGTGCAGTGAACAATGTTTTCATTGAAGAAAAACTGCATTGAAGCATACAGTTCCTCCTCTCCCATTCCCTATTATTCCCTATTATCCTCTATTATTTCCTGTAGTATCTTCAGCTAGTCAGAATTCACTCTGAATCTTTCACCTAGGGCATGGATGTGTCTCCGTTCGTGCAAATAACCGGCCATATTCCTGTCTCAATGAATAATGTTGCTCTTTCTGCCAGAACAGAGGTCTGAGACCTTCCAAAATGTTCTTTGTTCTCCTCCTTTTCCTACATTCTCTCTCTTCCCTTCCACCTTTTCCCATATGACGAATACTTCCCCTCAGTGAGCATTTAAAGAAGACACCTGATTGGAAAACAGCCACCGGACCGCCAGGGAAAAATGAATTTTGAGAGAGAGCGAGTGAGATTTGCACATCATAAAGGCATACGGCGGTAATGAGGCCAGAGGCAGAGCAGGATTTCAGACGTCAGATCACCGGCTCACAAAACGCCATGACAAATTTCAATCTCCGCTTGACATTAATGCTCGCTGTCATAATGGTATTTAGAATATTCAGTCAAACTCTTATTTATTTATTTTTTTTTTTTTCATGTGCTCAATCAATATTCATACTGAAAAATATTGCTTTCATATGTGTAACATTTAATCAATGTTAGTTGCAGCTGTAAGTGAATTATAATTGGTCACAGCTGCAATTAAACATTTTCATCAATCAAAATGGAATCTTCTCCAATTACAAAGTTATTGTTGTCTTTAGATTTATAAATTTTCTAAGTGATGCTGTCTGTGTGAAAGTTGCCACTATAATTAAGGCCTGCTAGGATGTTCTGAGTGTGTTAAAGTGTCTTATTTGTTACTAGGGAAATGCTATTTGGTTGCTAAGGTAAGTTTTTTTTTTTTTTTGAGTGAATGCTGCCTTCTAGGGCTGGGTAAAAAATATTGATCTCAATTTTAATCTATTCTCATTTTTATGAAATTATATTGATTCTTAAATCCCAAGAATCGATTAGACTAGCTTATTTTCAGTTAATGAACGGAACATTGTAGCGTGCATCTCATCCAAATAAATCACAATAAGCTTTGTGCTTCATTACTTTTTATATGAAACAAAGACTCAGATTTCAAATTCATACCTTTTTATTACAGTATTCAAACAATAAATACCATTTTGGTGCTGTTTAATGTGGAGTAACAGATCGGTGTAGTGCTTCAGTTCAAGGAAGGCGGCAGCGCGAAGTGTGCGTGAACTGATCGTCTCCTCCACTTTACAGCACAAAATAAACATGAACAAATATCCAAAGGTATGTTAAAAAAGCTTGCCATAATCCAGTGTTTCAACTGCGGAATAATGTCAATATAACAGCTTCTAAACAATGTCACGAAACGTCACATTTACCTCAGAAAAAAACTCGTCAGTCAGCTAGAAAAATAAACTCTAGAGGGGCATTTTGCTAAATATTTGCACCATATAACATTCATTATAATTTGTACTGTTATTCAATATTTAATTTATGTTTGAATAAATCCGTCAAGTTTTTATGACAGCAATATTTATTTTTAGCGTTTAGCCTCTATTGTGATAGGGCAGCTTAGAGCTGACAGGAAGCAGGCGGCAGGATCAAGGAAGGTCCTCGAGCCGGAATTCGAACTTGGGACGCTTGTAGTGCAATGGCGTTGTGGCGGTGCACTTCCCACAAGGTTATCTGTGCCGACATGCAAATCAGTTAATTTTAACCTTCAATATTATAGTAATATCGTACCAACTGACTCTTGTGTATTTTACAGCATTAGTTGAGAAATTTTGTTTCCTTGAGAAAATTTGCCATGTACTGTACCTGATATATATCCAAAAATAATATCAAATCAAATAAGTATCGAATCACAAGCTTGTGAATCAAAAGCAAATCGAATCATGAAATTTGTATCAAAACACAGCCCTAAATGTGCTATTAGAAATTTCCTGCTTCCCACTTGTGAAGTTGTAATTATGAGTTTGTCGCGTTCAAGTGCTTTGTTGTCGGAAAGAATAGGAATCATTGAGGATAACACATTCATGAGTTCATTCTTATTGGGGAAATCTTATTAAAGCCAAAAGTTTTAGGAGACATTTAGTCAACGGATTTTAATTCAAATGTAGTGTTCCCTGGTAACTATATACACATTCACAGTGCTATCTAGATATTCAGCTGGCTGACGATGCTGAAATTTTGGTCAAATATGCTATTTTCAATGCATACAACTTGCAACACGTGGTTGTTTATATACATAAACACACATGACTGTAACGGTAAGTGAAAGCAATGTAGATGTTGTGAGAAAATCAAGTAAAACATTATATTGGTATTCTATGTTTCTCTACTCCACCATGTTTAAAGTTTACGAACCACCCAACTCGGAAACACAGGTATCAAAATCATCTCAGAGTTTCCTATTTGTAAATACAACCAGAGAGGCCATTTATATCCAATTTCGGACTAGGAAACTCATATTTGCGATAATTCCCATAGCATGTGAAGGTCATCTGCTAAGGTCTTCAAGGTAGGGAATTGCTTTGCATTTTAACATGTTGCTATTTTTTTGGTTGTTAGGGCGTTCTGATTGGTTGCTAGGTTTTGGTTCCCTCCTTCAGTTTGAGTCTATAAGATTTTTCTGGCCGTTTTATCACTAGATGATTTTACAAATCTAATCTAATAGCATACTTCTCCTTAACGAGCGACACAGTTTGTGTTTGTAGAACTAACTTAGCAGGATGGGTCAAAGTTTATGAGCAACAACCACCACCAATTAGATTAAAACCACCTTTGTAACTTTGTTAATTCTGCACTAACCATGACACAAATACAGTTAGAGAAACTTTTTAAGCAAGGTCAGGTGAAGGTAACTTTGCGGAGTAGATCAGACAGCTCTCCACTGCTTATTTGGCACTCCATTTCTGTATCTTCTCTCCTACAGTCACAGCAAACCCTGAAACGGCAACAACAACAGCCGTCCTCATTGTTGGCTTGGCTTGGCTTATCTCTGCCTGTCCTTGCCACTCGCACAAAAACCCAGTGTTTACAGTGCACTGGATTGGGCTGTCAGCTTCCCTAATTTAGTCATTTACCCAGCATGCTTGCTGATTTTTCTAGACTGAGGTGGAATTTTGGTTTATACAAAGACACAGGTGGCTTTATGGACCATGTCGTGTTGCGGCATTCATGAGAATAAAACGGAATCGAAATATAGACGCGTAAACCGCACGTGTGAGCTCTGCCATTCACGACAGACACAAACACGAGGCTCTGGGATTTGAGCGTATCCTTGTGGGGTTTGCACTCATTCTTTCACACTTTTATTCAGCCCCAAACAATGGAAATTCAGGCAGCTATTTTGTTTACGTAGAGCATTTATTTATTTTGCCTTCAAAACTGCTTTTTCAAACTTGTTGAGAACCTTTTTGTGTTCTGTGTTCACTGGAAAAAAAAAAAAAAAACACTTTTATCTCAGCATTCACAGCCCTTGGACTCTTCAAAATACCAAGTAACTGACCGCTGAATGAGATATTGCAAACATTCAGGTTTGCAAGAGTTTGAGGAGTAATTGTAGCCAAGAATTTGGCCCTCATAATGGAACTACAGGATGGAAATGACAAAGATATGATTTCATAATACAGCAAATGTTAAACTCTATAAAATGCTCAGTGAATTTGAAAAGCAACATATGGTCATCTTGAGAAACAGGCCATGTGTGGATTCGGACCACGTTACTTTCACTTGTGTGTGCTGTGCATGGAAATCAATTCTAAACAATTCTTTTCATCCAAGTGTTTTTTTTTTTTTTTTTTTTTTAACCAGGGCTACACAAAAAAAAAAAAAAAAAAAAAAAAAAAAAAAATCACCTTTAGATGGTTAGAATGTTTCAATGCTTTGTGTCAAAGGTCAGCTATGTGTTAAGCAGTGTTTTTTATAGTTAACTTAAACAATTAATAATTAAAAAAAAAAATGTGTATATATATATATATATATATATATATATATATATATATATATATATATATATATATATATATATATATATATATATATATATATATATATACATTAATCCAAATAAAACTGAAATAAAATCTAAAAATGATATGGAATTATTGCTTAGGCAAATAACTGATGTAAGTTTAAGTTCTAAAATTATGAAAACTGAAACTGTAAAAAAAAAAAAAAGGGTAAATACTACTACTACTAATGACAAGCAAATAAAATTACTAAAACTAAAATCGAATTATAAAATTACAATTCAAAATATTAATACATATTTAAATATTGTACAAGTAATACTAAAATAACACTGGTTTCAAAGCATTTGCATGGAATTGTAACTTTGTGAAGTAACTTGATGTATAAGTCCGGAACCATACTTTCCACAAGTATCCACGCATTTTTTTTTTCTTTTTTTGTGTTTGATTATGAATTGCGTACACAGTACATTTTGCAATGATGCATATTGTCAATATTACATACTGTAGATATAAGGAAATAACAAATGCAAATATGCTTGTTTGCCAAACGCTCATGGTTGCATTAACAAACTTGCATAAAGTAGGCCTATATACTTCTTGCCTAACTTGTGTTTTCGGACATGAATGGAGCCTCAAAGCTAAGATGTAGTAGATGTTTGTCAAGGTGTTTTTATTTAGTTACGTAAGTATTCTGAGCTGTTTTTAGCATTTTGCTATGCATTTGCTCGAATGGTCTGGGTGGTTGCTTATTGGCCCAAATCAGAAAGCCTCATCATCAAGCCAGTGATATTCTGATCTCTATAAAGTCTAAGCATTTGTTTCTTGCTTTATCATCTCCCATGTGAAAAACAATTAGTTTAGAAAGTAATAGCACAGTTTAGCTCAACAGGCCGCAAGATTTGAGGTCCCATCATTCATGAGGTATCAAGCACCACTAATATGCCAACTGTGATGCCAACTGTTTCCTTCACTCCTCAGTACAGCTGTGATTTGATGGACTGATGGTGTTCGACTCCTCAGAATGAGGTCTCACCAGTGGCTCAATCAGGCAAGACAGCATAATTACTGAAATGTAATACTGGCGGCTATCGATTAGATCCACACTATCAGAAAAGATCAGCAGGCTGGAGCAAAAATCATCAGATGCCAATCAGAGAGACAGGCAGCAGGAGTGTGGCTGCATGGCTCAACTCCATTGATCTCACTGCACTCGTGATGTTACTACAAGAAGATCTTACTGATTGTAAGAGCTGTGGGTGAAATTGATGAAAGTATAATGATGAATTGATCGGAGTGCTCCATTTTATGTTGTTGTTTTTTTTAATCTGAATCTAAATTGTGTAAGTGTAGTTAGTGCAGTTAGAATGTGCCACCTTAATTACAGTGCTTGTAAGGGTATTGATTTTTCTCAAACATGCTGGTTAGGGTTTGTTCTAAACCCTTTAGCCATAGTTATTAACCCCCTGCAATTAATTTGGCTTCAACCACTAAACTCCATTTAATCCTTTCTTTTGAAACTTTCTATCCCTTTTTTAAAAGAGTGAGGTTAGTTTTAAAATTTCTCAAGTTCTTATTTGTCAGGGTGTAAAACAGTCGAGTAATTTTACTTGATTATGATACTTAAATATTATTTTGAGGAATTTTTGGAAGTAACAAAAAAAAAAATTATTATGAAGAAAAGAAATTTAAATATATCATGTACTGTATAAACCTTCAAAACAGACCTTTTATGAGCTCTGAGGCTGAGAGATGAGGCTGAGTTTACAGTACACAGCAACACATTTTGAGCAATTTAATTTGTCAGTCTACCAAAGGCAGGTTTAGAGGTTGTAACTCCACAAACATTCTTGTATTCTGTCTGGAATACATGCATGGCCTCTGCATCACATCTCACTGTTTGAGGGCCATTTAATTACAATATGTTTTTGTGTTCCACTGTGCTGTTTTTTAAATGTTGTTCTATATAAACATGCACTGGATGGATGTTTTTTGACCTCTGCACCATTGCATTTTGTTTTTCACCTTCAACAAAACCTTGCTGTGTTTGTCTGACAAAACATTTAATAAGATTCATTCAATTTGTATAAAGATAATCATTTGAAATGCTTAAAAAAAAATAATAATATATATATATATATATATATATATATATACACACACACACACAGTGTGTATATATATATATATATATATATATATATATGTATGTATATATTATTATTATTATTATTCTTATTATTATTATTATTTTATTTTATTTTTTTTTAATTGAGTACAATTTTTGCTCAGTGTCCACCCTGCTAGGGTATTGTCAAGGGGTGTTAAATACAGTTCCCTATCTGTCGCTCACTACGAGTTATGTCGTGACGACATAGGGGATTTACTTGGAAGCCCCAATCATCTCTGACTTTAAGAGAAAACGCCAATGAATTTTGGCTAGTGGATTTTGCATACCTGAGCCACTCCCTGCCCTCACGGGTATAAATAGGCGGCAGGTGCATCCACTCATTAGATTTTTGCTTCGGAGCCGAGTGGATGAACGTGTTGATCTCCACAAAGCCTTTCATCATCTGTCTGGAAGCTGTTCTGGTTGGCGTTACGGTGCGAACAGCGGTGTCCCTGTCTGCAGCGATTCCCCTGGGCACTTGAACTAAAAGAGCAGATTTCCTAAAAGAGCAAATCACGGTCGGTTCGCGTCTTTTTAAAGAAGCCTTTCCGGCCGTGTCCTCCTGGTTGCGGTCGTTTCCTATCCTCCGTCGACAGCCACGATCGTTGTCTTCAGTGTCTGGGCATCCAGCACGCTGAAGCTGCGATCGTGGATGGTTTATGCGCTCGTTTTGAGCGTGTAACCATGACAGCGCTGCGATCGCGCCTCTCTCTCCTCACGGGGATGGGAGAGGCTCCCTCTGTCACTACCCGCGCTGGCTTCTCTGCTACGAGCAGAGAACCATCGGCTAGTGCTCTGGGCGATCTGAGGGTTACAGTGAGAGCCTTTCCGCCGGGCCAGTCCCCACGGATCTTTCACTCCTCCCGCAGCAGCTGTTCTGTGCGGCTCCCCGATGATTCTGCTGTGCCGTCTTACGGCGCGCTCAGCGTTTCATTCGGCGCGCCGATAGAGGATCAGATGTCGATAGCAGCATCGGGGGATGGGCAATCGTCCTCTGAGGATGAAGATTCGGCGGGGCTGCCCCCCTTGGGTGTCGCGGCCGCCGCCGAATCGGACCCAGAGTTGACGGCCGTGCTTTCCCGGGCCGCCGCGAGCATCGGGCTGGAGGCGTGCACACCTCTCAGTCCCGAGTCCTCGCGGTGAGATGATTTGCTCCTCGGCACGGGCCGTGGCTCACGACCACACCCTGCCCTGGTCCCTTTCTTCCTGGAAGTGCATGAGGAGCTGATGAAGTTGTGGACGGCCACTTTTTACGGCCAGAAGCGGCTCGTTTGTCTCCCCCATCCTCACTACCCTCGATGGCGGGGCGGCTAGGGGGTACGTTGACATTTCCCAGGTGGAGAGTGCGGTTGCGTTTCACCTGTGCCTGCAAAACGCCGCCACTTTTGGCGGAATCGTCCTCGTCTTCCGTCCAAAGCCTGTAAGCTGGCGACCGCTCTCGCGGCTAAAGCTTACAGCGCTGCGGGCCAAGCTGCCTCTGCTCGGCATGCCATGGCTATCCTGCGAGTACACCAAGCCAAGGCATTAAAATGCACGAAGGTAGTACCAACCCGAGGTTGAAGCAGGAACTGTGCTCGGCGACTGACCGTGCCCTACGGGCAACGGAAGTCACAGTGCAGTCCCTCGGGAAGGCGATGTCCACACTTGTGGTCCAAGAGCGCCATCTATGGTTCAGACCTGCTGAGACGAGCGATGTCGACAAAGTGCGCTTTCTCGACACTCCTGTCTCCCAGGCTGGACTGTTCGGCGACACTGTCGGGGACTGTGCCCAGCAGTTCTCGGCAGTACAGAGGCAGACCGAGGCCATCCAACACATCTTGCCCCGGCGTGATGTATCATCTGCCACCGCTCCGCCGCAGGGCAAGCCCCGGTCTGCTTGTCGCCGTGGGCGCCCTCCTGTGTCCCCCAGAGCCGCTCCGCCCCGTGCTGAGGTAACACCTAGGCCGGCGCGTTGAGCCTCTCGCAGGAGCACAGCGCCCCCTGTGTCTCAGCTGGCCCCTAAATCGTCCAGGAAGGTGACAAAGCGGCCCTGACACAGGCAACCCGGAGATGTGGGAAGCTGCTCTTTCTTGGGAGATGGTGAGGACAGTGCCGCTCCTTCCCCCAGAGGAGGGCCGGGTGGGGAATCTTCTGTTTCTGTTCCGCCTGAAGTCAAAGAAAGCTCCGCAGTTTCCTTCGGCACTTAGCCAGCTGGGGCTTCAGGTCAACTGGGAAAAGAGCAAGCTCTCCCTCATACAGAGAATCTCTTTTCTCAGTGTGGAGTTAGACTCGGTGAGTATGATGGCGCGTCTCACTAACGAGCGTGCCCAGTCCGTGCTGAACTGCAGTTTCCTTGTCCTCCGGGTCCTCAGGCTCACGGGTCGACAATGAGCGACGCGATGCCTCCTCACTCTCGCCCACGAGCCCCCTCTTTTTTGCCAGTAGCCAAGAAGTTGCGGTTGGGAGACGCAATGCCTCTCCACGCATCTCTGGCCAGTCCCTCCGGGGATGCGGGGAGTTCTGCTGTGATCAGTCAGAACGCGATGCCTTCTGGGCTATCCAGCTCAACTCCCTGCCGCTGCACCACCGCGGGTATGTCGATTGTTCCCTTGGTGCCACTCGCACGGAGTTTGGGGGCGTGGCTTGCACTGCCCAACCCGTCCCGCTGGCTCATTCGCACAATCCGACTCGGTGGCAGACCGAGACGCACCTGTCTTGTGTGAGGGGATTGCTGTCCTCCTGGCAAAGGATGCAATCGAGCCGGTCCCTCCAGCCGAGATGAGGCAGGGGTTTTACAGCCCCTACCTCATTGTACCCAAGAAAGACGGTGGCCTTTGGCCAATCCTGGATGCACCTAGCCCCAGGATTGGTTTGCAGCGGTCGACCTGAAGGACGCTTACTTTCATGTCTCGATGTGGCATCGACACAGGTCGTTTCTACGGTTTGCGCTCAAGGGTCAGGCAGGGAAGTACAGTGTTCTCCCCTTCTGGCTGTCCCTGTCCCCCCGTGTCTTTACGAAGGTCACGGAGGGCGCCCTTGCCCCGCTATGGGAAGTGGGCATCAGGATCCTCAACTATCTCGAGCATGGCCCGCGTGCGAGAACAGTTGTGTGATGACAGGGACCCAGTGCTCCGGCACTTAGCCAGCTGGGGCTTCAGGTCAACTGGGAAAAGAGCAAGCTCTCCCTCATGCAGAGAATCTCTTTTCTCAGTGTGGAGTTAGACTCGGTGAGTATGATGGCGGGTCTCACTAACGAGCGTGCCCAGTCCGTGCTGAACTGCCTGAGTTCCTTCAGAGGCAGGACAGTGGTACCACTGAAACCCTTTTCCGAGGCTCCTGGGGCATATGGCATCCGTAGCCGCAGTCTCGCCGCTCGGATTGCTTCATATGAGACCACGTCAGCACTGGTTACACTCCCGAGTCCTGAGATGGGCATGGCGCCGCGGTACACTTCGTGTGAACATCACATAGGAGTGTCGCCGCTCCTTCAGCCCCTGGACGGACCTTGCCTTTCTACGGGCCGGGGTGCCCCTAGAACAAGTGTCCCGGCATGTTGTTGTCACGACAGATGCCTCCAGCACGGGTTGGGGCGCTACATGCAACGGGCAGGCAGCCTCGGGGCTCTGGACAGGGCCTCGACTGCTTTGGCACATCAACTGCCTGGAGCTGTTGGCAGTGCACCTTGCCTTGCGGCAGTTTCGGCCACTGCTTCTAGGCAAGCACGTGTTAGTCCGTACAGACAACACTGTGGCTATCTCGTACATCAACCGGTTGGGAGTTCTACGATCACGTCGCATGTCACAGCTCGCCCGCCATCTCCTCCTCTGGAGTCACACGCAGCTCAAATCATTGCGTGCTGTCCACATTCCGGGGGAGCTCAATCGTGCAGCCAATGCGCTCTCTCGACAGCTCACGTTCCCCGGAGAATGGCGACTCCATCCCGAGACGATCCAGCTGATCTGGAGTCGATTCGGGGAAGCTCAGGTAGACCTGTTTGTTTCCCGCGAGTCCTCCCACTGCCAGCTGTACTTTTTCCTGACCGAGGGCCCCCTCGGCATGGACGCACTGGCACACAGCTGGCCTCGGGCTCTGCGCAAGTATGCGTTTCCCCCAGTGAGCCTGCTTGCACAGACACTGTGCAAGGTCAGGGAGGACGAGGAGCAGGTCCTGTTGGTCGTGCCGTTGGTCGCGCCGTACTGGCCCACCCGTACTGACCTGGTTTCCCGAACTCATACTCCTCGCGACAGCCCCTCCCTGGCGCATTCCTCTGAGGAAGGAACTCCTTTCTCAGGGGCTCGGCACCATATGGCACCCACGTCCAGATCTGCGGAACCTCCATGTGTGGCTCCTGAACGGGACGTGGCAGACTTGAGTGGTCTACCACGGGCTGTGGTAGAGACCATTACTCAGGCTAGAGCTCCTTCAACAAGGCAAGCCTATGCACTGAAATGGAGTCTGTTCGCGAACTGGTGTTCTTCTCGTTGAGAAGACCCCCGAAGGTGCACGATTGGAGTAGTGCTTTCTTTCCTGCAAAAAAGGTTGGAGTGTAGGCTGTCACCCTCCACCTTGAAAGTGTATGTGGCTGCTATTGCGGCCCATCACGATGCAGTGGACGGCCGGTCCCTGGGAAAGCACGAACTCATCGTGAGGTTCCTGAGGGGTGCCAGAAGGTTAAATCCTCCTAGGTCACCCCTGATGCCCTCCTGGGATCTTTCTGTCGTCCTGGCTGGACTTCAGAGGGGTCCCTTTGAGCAGCTGGACTCAGGCGAGCTGAAATTTCTGTCGGCTAAGACAGCGCTCCTGACCGCGCTCACTTCCATCAAGAGGGTCGGGGACCTCCAAGCATTTTCGGTGAGCGAAGAGTGCCTTGTGTTCGGGCCGGCCTACTCTCACGTTGTCCTGAGGCCCCGGCCTGGATACGTGCCTAAGATTCCCACCCCGCCCTTCCGCGATCAGGTGGTGAACCTGCAAGCACTGCCCTCGGAGGAAGCAGATCCAGCCTTGGTGTTGCTGTGTCCCTTAAGAGCACTGCGCATATATGTGGACCGCACCTGGAGCTTAGAAGCTCTGAGCAGCTCTTTGTTTGCCACGGAGGTCAGCAGAAAAGGAAGGCTGTCTCCAAGCAGAGGTTGGCCCACTGGATAGTGGATGCCATCGCCTTGGCGTACCAGTCTCAAGGCGAGCCGTGTCCCCTGGGGGTGAGGGCTCACTCCACACGGAGTGTTGCCTCCTCCTATGCGCTGGCGCACGGCGCCTCTCTGGCAGACATCTGTAGAGCTGTGGGCTGGGCGACATCGAACACCTTCGCGAGATTCTACAGTCTCCGCATTGAGCCAGTTTCTTCCCGTGTGTTGGGTAACAGGTAAATGGCGGGAAGAGCTGGCCGGTGTCACGCTTGCTGCGCCATTCCCCCTCACCTGGGGATACGAGCGCCTTTTTCCTCCACCAGTTCAGTTCCCCGGACGGCGAACCCTGGTGGAGTTCCTCCAGCACCCCCGGCACTCAGACTGGGCGGAGCAGTCTGACGCCAGGCCCAGTACTGGTATTAGCTCGCCCGGGTCTCCGGTCAGCCCCTGTACTGGGCTAGGTGTCCATGTAGCTTGATTCCCTACGGGTAATCCCATATGTGTATTCTTCCACGGTAAGGTTTCCCTCACGGTAAACCCGTGTCTTCCCTTGACAGAGCCTCTGTCAGGCCCTGCTGGCAGCTCTCCTCCCTACCCTAGGTAGGATTTGCCCCAGGGTCCAGTCGTATGTAATACTGCCCCAGACCTGGGTCAGTCCATATCAGTGTCTCCACATGTTACCTCCCTTCGGGCAGGATGTGGCCTCCATAGCGCCCTTCTCCGGAAGGCTCGCTTCCCTGTCGTTACTGCCAAGCTGTAACAACAAATAGGAAAGACTTGAAGCTATCTTTCATTGAAGGTCGAAATCCCTTCCGACTTCTGTGGGAAAAGGAACAGCGGCTTGGCATCTCCAGCAGCGATGTACTCAGTGGTCCCTGCGGGCACCAGGGTTAGCGAATTTGCGCTGGGGCGATGGGAAGGTTGCGACCTTTGCATGGCATTTGTCTGTCACGCGCTCGCTTGTCAGCATCTGCATGCCACAAGGTTGTGACGGGGTTCAGGTTGTGGCGCTTTCCATAGGACCCCTATGTCATCACAACATAACTCGTAGTGAGCGACAGATAGGGAACATCTCGGTTACGTACGTAACCCTCGTTCCCTGATGGAGGGAACGGAGACGTTATGTCCCCGTGCCACAATCTTGAACCATCGCTGGTTGCCAGGGACTCGTTCTCGGCTCCTCAGCGTAAAACCTAATGAGTGGATGCACCTGCCGCCTATTTATACCCGTGAGGGCAGGGAGTGGCTCAGGTATGCAAAATCCACTAGCCAATATTCATTGGCGTTTTCTCTTAAAGTCAGAGATGATTGGGGCTTCCAAGTAAATCCCCTATGTCGTCACGACATAACGTCTCCGTTCCCTCCATCAGGGAACGAGGGTTACGTACGTAACCGAGACGTTCCTGAAGGACCACTGTCCTGCAGAGTTTAATTCAAGCTCTAATTAAACACACCTGGACCAGCTAATCAAGGACTTCAGGATTACTAGAAACTTCCAGGCAGGTGTTTTGGAGCTACACTCTGCAGGACAGTGACCCTCCAGGAGCCCACTTTAGGTACAAAATATTTACATCAGTGTCCAAATTTGCTCACACTTTCTCATGCAGTGGACTTCAGTATATGACATCAACTATATAGTGAATAGTGAATTAATTTTAGACACAGCTTGTTTACTGGTCTGCTTGGAGATTTATCTTATATATATATATATATATATAAACTCTGTTTCTGCAAAATGACAATCAAAGAATGCACATCAGGTGTGTTGTTGCTTGTACCCAGTTTACCCAGATAAATGAAAGAATGATCCCTCAAATTGTGGAGCTTGTTGAGGTAAAGTGTGCTCTTTACTTCTAATTAAATTGATTTTCACCTGGTAGATGATAAAACAAGGGGAAAAAAATGCTTAGACTTTAGCCATATCTAGAGACCAGAATATCATAGAGACTTGGCAGTGAGCCCATAGATGGATACTCTTATTTGTCAATAAATAATTGTAATTGTTAAATAAATATACTGTTTGAAATAAACCTTTTAGTATCGCATGTATGTATGTATGTATGTATGTATGTGTGTATATATATATATATATATATATACACACACACACATACATACATACAAATAGCATTCAAGTAGATAAGATAAGAATTTGCACTCTAATTGTGGCTGAATTTAATGCACCTAAAATTGTACATAAATGATTCAGAAGCTGTCCATATGCACATATAAGTGTATCATAAATTAAAGGAATATATGAGAGCCACACCTTGTGTATGAACACTTACGTATAATATCATGCTAATGCTCTACATAGAGCCCTTATGTTTTCCCTGTCATTGTTAAATGTATGCGTACCCCAGATTTTGTGGCCTTGATCAAACCACTTAACCCCAGGCTGTTCAAGGGTCATTATATGTAATACAGGTACGATAAGTCACTCTGGATAAAAGCATCTTCTAAAAGACCACCTTCTTAGTATTACATTAGAGCACTCAAGCGCTTTCTACTATAAATAAGTCAAGAAAATTCAGGTAAGAGCCCGGTGTGGTATGTAATACCAATATGTCTGCACAAGGACACAGCACCCTTTCCCAACTTTGATTCAAACAGCTTTAAGCTAATATGAAATGGTAATATCGCCGTAATTACTCTGACCTACATAAGACATAATTCATATTCACTGTATCAAAGTGCTCTTTTGACCTGTCTCATATTCCCTCCTGCTGTAGAAGGTCAGGTAATATAGCAGCCCACCGCTGCCAAGCTACTGCAATATGTCTCTAAAACGTAATATTGAGCTCATTACATCACAAATGTCAAGTGTAAAATTTGAGTTATTAATTCAACAAGGGATCAAAAATACATTAAGGATTTAATGAGTGATACTGTTAGAGCTATACATAAAATCCTATGATGCTACAACCCTTACAAACTTCTCAAACTCTTCTAAAGCACTTGTTGTAGCAATTTGTTACTTTTGTAAACACTCTGACTTCAGGAAGGTTATAACTGGTGATTCCAATCAACTCTTGCCATTTTTTTTGTGCACAGTATGCATTAAACGGTCAGTGAATGAACTGTGGGCAGCCTGTGGACTGAGTATAAAATGATTATAGAACAAAAACAGAAACAAGGGCCATTAAAAGCATAATAGAGGACACAGACTGCTGTGGATCAAAGGAAACAATCTGCGATCTGGATGCAAGGCAGACCTTGATCAAATACCACCAGCGGGGTTTTCTGATATTCAGAGACTTGAAAAGCAATTGGACCTAATACTGGTACTTGTGGTACTCCATGCAAGTATGTGTTCTTCAAATAATACAGCAACAATAAAACTTTATACATCATACAAATAACAAGTGGATGATTAAGTTAAAAACAAAATTGTGAATATTTCATACCTTTGAATATTTTTATAATACATACAGTATATACATGTATAAACCTATTCAATTTACAACACCTCTCTACCTCGATTCAGCACAAATCCTACAAGTCTCTGTTCTCTCCTGCCAGCTAAGATCACGGAATGAGTGATGCCTTCACAACAAGGTAAAAAGTACATTTCCAAAACCTTCACCCTCTTTCTTTTCCTGAAATGAGCTGCCAACCTCCACCTGAGCTGCTGAGACTACATTTTATTGTACTTAATTATTTATTTTTGTGAATACCATCTATAATATTTATTATTTTATCCTGAAGTTTGTATTTTTGCTTTTTGATAAACATGTAGCTGACAGTTACACTAGTAAATCTACTGAAACACTTGAAGGCGTCCTCTTGCGATATCACCAGAGAAAAGGATGTTAGAAAAGAATGAAAAAGAATGACTTCAACCACCTTTACAATATGGAAAACAAAATACAGATGAAATATAGCTAAATAGAGTGATTTATTTGAATAACACCAGATCTCATATATATGTTTGACAGAAAAAGATTTGAAATCATCTGAAGTGATATTAATATTGTAGGTTATTTATGTAATATTAAACAAGACTGTATAGCAAACACTTTCCATAATTCTCCCCTTAAGCAAAGAGCACAGGTATTACCTCTGTGAGAAGAAATTGCAAGTGTGTGTTTTTCTGCACTAGGCAAAACCTGAAGCCATATGGCTGATAGAAATATGAATGATACGGGTAAGCTGAGAAACCTGTGATTTTCAGCAAAACAGGATTCCTTGTTAAATTTGCGGTCTGATAACTAATGACCTGCAATAGTCACCAGATTAATGACCTGTACCTTAGAGCATGTCAGCAGAAAAAAATAAATGTATATATATATTTATATATATATATATATATATATATATATATATATATATATATATGACATTTAATGTGATATGCATCATTTCATATTCATAATATACAGCATCATTCAGCACTTGATTAATGATCTCAACATATGGAGTAAAAAATCTCAACGCAGCTGTCTGTGCTGCTACAAAGATCACATGCTGTGCTCTCAGCCAGAAATATCCAGTGGTTGCAGGAAAGCTGCTTTTATATTGTTCCTGATAGTATAGATCCACAGACATGTATTTGTGAGCGATGAGTCTTGAGTGCTCTTCAATGGATTTTCTGATGTATTTTAGAAAATATAAGTAAGATTGGGGCTAGTTGTCACACTTTTTACTAAAGTGAATATTTTCTTAGAATAGGTTTATTTTGAAAGCCAATTTCTGTAACTACATTTGAACAGAACAAAGAAAGAATAAATCAATAAATAAAAGTGGAGCATGTTCCACACTAGACACTCTTAAAATAAAGAAGAAAAATACAATATTCTGCCACATAGTATATAGTCCTAAATATATTATAGAACATTTAATGCCCTTTCAAAATGTAGAAGGTTAAACAATTGTGAAAACAAAACTAATCATGAAAGTGATGAATAGCTGAGTACAAAAATGTTTTTAAAAATAGTTTCTCATTTTCATACTTACTGTATGAATATCAGAGGAAGCTGAGAGGATAAAGGTTCAGAATGTATATTAAAATGATGCAAGACTGTTTGTTTTCATCCAAAATGTGACCAAAAAACAAATGAGGCTAAATAATGGCATTGAGCATTCCTATTCCCTGCTTACTTCAGTGGGGCAGAGCCCTTGAATTCTGGAGGGAGCAATTGCCTCATAATGTTCATAATATTTGGAACACATTTGGCGAAGAGACCAAATGAAAGATACTGTCATTATGTTCTTTTTATCTTCACCCGAAACGTTACTATGCCAACACAGCGTGGCATCCATCACCCCATTAATTAGCTATCCGTATGACAGAAATCTCTTATTTATTGCTGTTACTTTAATTGCTGTTAAATTGTGCCCTCTCTTCATGCAAAACCCTGAAGGCAATCACAAAGTTATTGTATCTACTATTAAACATGTTTCCCACCTATGAAACAATTAAACAATTAAAACTACAAATTAAAATGTTTTTCATGCTGGTCTAAAAAGTAATATATGACAATAAAACAAACTATTCCACTTACTAGGTGAACTGGAACACTCCCGCCATCTAACTCAAATGAATCAAGAGGGCTTTCCTTCTCACCTGATCTTAAATGCTAAAAAAAATAAAAAATAAAAAAATCTATCAGATGTATCCATTTGAACCAGTCAGCTTTCAGAAAAAAATAATAATTTCAACAAATGAATTATGCATTTTGAATTTCAGTACTGCTGCATCCCCATAATTTCTCACTGGCAAGTCCTTAACCCAGAAACTTGGAGAAAGCTCTGAATGTCCAGCTCTTGATTACCTTTTTGTAGTGGCGTTCATGTGTGTTCAATTCTTAAGTACAATCTTTCGACTTTACTTTCTGAACGCACACTGGACAACATCTAAAGAAGAAATAACTTGTTAAAATATCGATGGAGTGCAAATTAGTGATGGAGCTGCAAAACAAGCGAGGTTTAACGTCATGGCCATACAGAAGCCAACACGCAGGTGAGTTGAAGTTCATGAAGTTCATGTTTTCATTCATGTAACGTTATTTATAATGATTAGAGTCTATGCGGATTCTATTCTTGATTTGTTCTCTTTGTATTGACAAGTGTTGTGTTGGTGTATATGAGGATAAACAGCCTACCACTATATCACTGATAGCCTAAATCATTTTCTGACAACGGAAGTTAATCTGAAAATAATATTCCTCTTTATATAATTTAAGCGATCATGTCTTGTGTATTCTATCAGCTGTTTAGAGTCAGTACTAATGAGGCCTGATTTTCAAATGATTCACTCTTTGAATCGGTTCTTTCCAAACTGAAAGTTCAAAACGGGTGTGCGAAATGTTCTGAAATTGGCCACGATTCAGTTTGATTCATTCGGACAGTTTACTGAGGCGCTGAATCGTTCGCAGTTTCTCACACCAAAAAATATTAACAGGATACTTTATAAGACAGAAAACAAAAAGAGTGCCGGATGAGGTGAATAATTTACCTACTATACACTTGTAGGAAATAAAACTTACAAACGTCTTTTATAGATGAAGCAGCTCCTCATTGAGTTTGCAGCTTGTGAGCGACTCTGCAGGTAAAGACAATTTATATTCACAAGCGTATCAAAACGTACAAAATAGCTAAACGTACTGTAACATGAGCATTATTTTGTACCATTGTAAATACTGTGGTACATGAGTACAGGAAAAAAGTACAGTTGTATATATAAATGTACTGTAGTATTATTTTGTACCATTTTACTGCCATATCAGGTTTTTTTAGGTATTTTTAAGAAACTTAAGCTAGTGCTGTCATTTGAATATATCTAAAGCTCACTAAATGTAAACAAATGTAGTGCTATGGATGCAATACAGAGATTATCTAGAGTTTACAATCAATAATCAAAAACCAATGAGGCCGATGGGATTAGTGACATCTGACATCCTATTTCTATTGATGACAGGTCCTCATGGCAGTAACAAGGATTCTTCAGATCAGATAACCAAGTACACACACTACAAGAGGCGTACTCTACACTTTGATGATCAGTCTACCTTTACCGTATCTCAGGTACGAGTCTCTTTGAAGTCCTGCAGATGAAAGTTTGAAGACAGTAGGAGCTTTTTGTTGTCTTACCTCTAGATAAATGGAAGGCGGAACATACAAAGGCGATGTTTGTGGAGACCCAAAGTCAAGAGATTTGTGTTCGTAGGGAATAATATAAGCGTCTCATCCAAGGTAACTTTCAAGGATTGTGCATATCAAAGTCGTCTCCTGACATCAAAGCCACTCCTTTGACATGTCTAACTAAACACTGCAGATTTGTGTGTGTTAATGTTCCATGCTAGCGCAGATAAAATAATAATGCAGATTGATGTATTACATCACAGACGCTCATAGAAGATATCACTAAGCTTCAAGGTAGGAAGAAAAATCACAGCACTCTACAAATTGAAGATGTTCTTTCTTTGCCTAAGGATGATTTAGGAAATGCATTGATTATTTAGCCCATGAAAGGTATAATGGATGGGAATTTTTTTTTAAGTATATATAACATTCTATATGGTATGACATACAACAAAACATTTTCAGTATCATTTGCATTGTATACACAAAATAGTATCTTTGTTTATATATATATATATATATATATATATATATATATATATATATATATATATATATATATACTGTATATATAATAAAACTCTGTTTATACAAAATGACAATCAAAGAATGCACATCAGGTGTGTTTTTGCTTGTATTTAAAAAAAAATGAAGCATAGAATGAAGCATTGATGAAGCACTGATAGAATGCATGATGTAGCTTTAAATTGCTTCATTTTTTTAAATGCAAGCAAAAACACACCTGATGTGCATTCTTTGATTGTCATTTTGTAGAAACAGAGTTTTATTATATATATATATATATATATATATATATGTAAACAATGCAAATGCTCAGTTAAGAAATACTACAGAAAGTGAAAAATCAAAAATATAAAATACAACACTGTATGAATGAAACACACGTTGCTTTTTATTAAATCTACACAAATTATTAAGTCAAGAGCAGAGTGATTTTCTCATTAGTTCCTTGATTACCATCAATGACAAGTATATTAGGCTGCTATTACTCTAAGACATAATGTCAGCCACAACATTAAAACCATATGCCTAATATCGTGTAGGCCCCCTTGTGTTGCCAAAACAGCTCTAATGTGGTGAGGCATGGACTCTATAAGACCTCTGAGCATGTCCTGCAGTCTCTGGCACCAAGACATTAGCAGCAGATCCTTTAAAGGTGTAGTAGGAGATCAAGGAAAATGCTAACTTTAGCCTGATAGCACTGAAAGCGAACGTCCCACCCTCCCTGCAATCGCCATCCAAAGCCACGCCCCATGAACGCATATATGCTCACAGACCGAATAACAGAGACAACATTACTACAATAGGCTACATCAGAGGTTCCCAATCCCAGTCCTCGCCATGATTCCAGTTCGGGCGTATATGTTACATACAAAGGGGATTAAAGTGTGCGAGAGACGTAAATTTAAATATTATTTATTTACAGAGGTATATTATGTCACATTTCTCTAGTAAGATCCATCTGTGTGAAGACGCTGCGCAGCTCAAATCCTTGAATGAATGTTCTGAAGTGAAATAAACTTCAGTGGATTTTCCCTGTTCAGGGAGTAGGGAGCAATGAACACTGTGTAGGGATCATATCAATCGGAACACAGTTCATGCACGTAGCTCTCTTCTAACGAGCTGGTTATCTGAATCAGGTGTGTTAACTAAGAGAGACAGGCAAAATATGCAGAGCAGGGGGGCGCGAGGATTGGAATTGGGAACCGCTGGGCTACATCATGTGTCATTCACCAGTGAGAAAACTTTATAGAACAGTTAGTAAAAGTACTACAATACCAGGAAGGAAGATCTGGTTGTTGATGTTTGTCTGCCATTCTCGCTCTGTCTGCATAACGTACGTGATCGCGCTGATGACGTATCCTGTCTGCGCAGAGGTATGCTAATACATACGTTGAGAGTCAGGTAGGAAAGCAAATTAAAATGCTCGGAGGCCTCGGACCGAGCGTTTTGATTGGACGAACATTTCTTGGTCCTACGCTTTCCACAGAATATATAAATAAAGATAAATACATTTAGATGACTTAACTTAATGATTGCTATCGGGATATGAAGAGACTTTCAACCAGCATAACAAAAAATGTTCTGAAGACATCACCTATGGCACCTTTAAGTCCTGCAAGTGGTGAGGTGAAGCCTCCATGGATTGTATTTGTTGGTCCAGCACATCCCACTGATGCTCAATTGGACTGAGATCTAGGGAATTTAGAGGCTAAAGCAACACCTTGAACCCTTGTCATGTTCCTAAAACCATTCCTGAACAATGTGTGCAGTGTGGCAGGTGCATTTTCCTGCTGAAAGTGGCCACTGCCATCAGGGAACACAATTGCCATGAAGGAGTATACAAGGTCTGCAACAGTCGTAAAGTAGGTGCTGTCAATGTAACATCCACATGAATGCAGGACCCAAGGTTTCCCAGTAGAGCATAACACTGACTCCGCTGTCCTTCCTTCTTCCCATAGTGCATCCTGCTGCTATCTCTTCCCCGGGTAATGCTCATCCACCTGATCTAAAAGAAAATATGATTCATCAGATCAGGCAACCTTCTTTCATTGCTCTGTGGTCCAGTTCTGACAGTCATGTGCTCTTTGTAGCCACTTTTAATTCTCTGACTGATTTGAGGCTATGCAATGCACATCAGCTACAACAGCTGATCTGTGTGACTGGACCAGACAGTCTAGCCTTCACTTCCCACCTCCGTCAATGAGCCTTAGAGTTGCACCACTTCTGGTAAGTACTGACCGCTGTATACCGAGAACACCATACAAGACTTGCTGTTTTGGAGAAGCTCTGAAACGCATGAAATTCAAGAACTGACTGTTCACTTGCTGCCTAATATATCCCACTACTTGACAGGTGTAACCAAGGTGCCATATAATCAGTGTTATTCACTTCACCTCTCAGTGGTTTTAATTCTGTGGTTGATCAGTTTGTACATCAATTGAGGTGAAAAAGGGTATAAAAACAGAAATAATTTCAAAACATACATTATATTTCTCTAAAAGGACACTTTTTTTTCAGATTTTTCTTACATTTTTACTAGATTGTGTTTTCTAAAGTGCTGTCTAAGTGCTGAGAGGTCTCCCCTCATGCAAGCCTGTTCCTGCAGGAAATATTCTTAGAAAATGTCAGTGGCAAAAGAAAATGTTTTCTTCAAGGTCTCAACAAGAACAAAACAATGTAAGTAATGATTACTTTTTTATTTTTTTTAAAGGCTAAAAGGTTGTCTGATAGGGATGTAACAATTCACTCAACTCATGATGCAATACAATTCACAATATGATTTTCTCACAATTTTTTGTTTAATATTAGATCTTTAGATTTAAGACAAATTATAAATGAAAAGGTGTCCTTTTATTATTTCTCAAACAAAATACTGCACATTTCTTAGTGAAATTGTAATATGTCAAATAACAAAATTAAACTGAAATTTTTTAAAACAAATCCCAAATCAAATAAATAATGCAAATAAAATAAATCTCTCTCTTTAAAATGAGATGCAACCACTGTGTTTTAATCAAGATCCAAACAAAGATACTGCATACATGCAGCAGGAGCAGTTTTGATTTAAATTTGATTGTATAATTTCTAAATTTGAAGCAAAACAGAATGGTCTGACTTTAGTTTTATGAAACTATACTAGATAAAACATATCTAAATGAAACAAAAATAGTAGACGAGTGAAAACACAAATTCTCTTTCTGACAGCAGACGGCAATACAGCGTTTTCTTAGTTACCATTGTAAACAAAGCAGTGCTGCTCTTAATATACATTATACAAATAAGATAAAATACCATCTAAGACAGTCAGTTCCCCTCAGAAATACATTCATATAAACCCCCACCCCAAAATGTACCACGATTCATTTAACATCTCGACCGACTTGAATCGTCACATTTTGATTGATTTTCAACCATAATGGGGTGCATTGTTACACCCCTATTGTCTGAAAATGGAATCCTTTGAGTTTGATTTTAAGAAATGGGATTTTACTCTAAAAACTGACATTTGAAGCAGCGTAAATTCTTTTTTAACAATGAATTCAAGCAACTGAGAAAAACTCTTACAGGTTTGTCTCTAATTAGGACAGTTTCTCTCTAAATGATTGGACATTTAGTCAAAAAGTGTTTAGAGTGAATTATGCTTGTAATCAGCTTGGTTAATTAAAACTAATTTGTGTTGTCTTCACAAGAGTTGAAATGAACTCACGCTGAATGAATAATGCAAGTCAGGTCAAGCTTAAATGAAAGTCTGTCAGTGTTCTGTCACAAGAAACTTCGATGTGTCAACTTATCTTTAATTGCCAGTTGTGGAGTTACATTGGGAAATGGTCTTTGGAAATCCTAGTCTTCGCTTGGCAGTCTTTGCTACAGTTAGAAATGAATATCTCTGTGGTTTGGTGAACATGCCCGTCGCATGAAGAGTGGGAAACAGATCGTGCTATAACACTAAAAAGAAGCATGGCTTTTTTTAACGACAGCATGAAAAAAGAAACCCGCCTTGAGGGTTAAAGTCACTAAATTTCAGTGTTAACAAATTATAGGATTTTGGTAAGCTTTATCATTTAAAAAAGGATGAAAGTTCCGGCTTTGGCAAACCACCACTCTTAACGGACCTCCCATTGAGTCTACATCTGAGATGACTTGCATATGAGTCACATGTAAAGAGAATACAGTAAGAAATCATATGATTTGTTAAAATGTTCAGTAAATACATCTAAATTGGTGACAAATTTCACAGTTCTTTTGAGGAAATATTCAAGTACATTAACCACTTTGCCAGAAAACATCTCTTAAGTAACACTTCTATGTCAATATCTATGTTTAGAATAGCATACTACTCTGACTATTTTTGTTTATAGTTTAGTTTATATGTACAGTAAACTAAACTGTAGTTTATAGTGTGTACGTGTGCATATTTATAGAATACTTGGATAACCTACTACATTGCTTTTGCAGTGTGATAAATGTTTTTAAAGCAGTGTAGTGAACACTGACCTCATACTTTTGGCAGTTTAGCCCAGTGTTCTTATTAAACCAAGATGTTTGCTGCTTCCATAATTTACACTTCTTTGATATAGTGCTAATTATCTATTTTCGCTCGGCCTGGAACTTGTCCCTAATTGTAATTATACATAGTAGAATACTGTCACCTTGAAAATGAATTACCCACAAATGTAATTACACAGCTGATAATACAGTTGATAGCATTTAATTTTATAGCTCCATCTGAGGAAGCAGGCTGTCCCCACTTCCATTTGTGTATTTATGCATATGAACTTTGCAAGGAAATTCAAAAGCATAGAGATGAGGTTGTTCATTCATCAAGTGTGGTGTGCTGATCAACACATCAGGAAAGTGCAATATATACTTTTGTATTTATATTGAAGCTAAACTTAACCTGAAATGTAACACATTTTAAGGCAATTTGAAGTGTAAATATATACATTGTATTTAACTACAAAAGTGAAGGAAAAACTTAAATTACAAAGATAAAAATGCAAAAAAAAAAAAGATAAAAGGAACATCTAAATTCTGAAATTAAATGCTTTCAAGTTATTATATGTTTAAATTTAATGTAATTAAATTATAAATAACATGTTCTATTTCTAAATATAAATATATAAAGTAAAGTAAAAAATATAATGAAAATTAAGCAGCAACTTTAACCACGAAAAAAGTCGCATCGATGTCCTGGGTGGTTATTAGGAAGCTGTTACTTACTACCCCAAGGCAGAGGAGCCCACCCTCAAGTCTCTATGATATTAGTCCATAAATATTTTCTATGGACTAAATGAAATTCTGAGCCTTAGCAAGCATTACTAATACATGATATTTTTCTCAGATTATTTGATCTCTTATCGAACACCCGCTGATGTGCATCATAGAGATATCACTCTAGATTTCATCTCTTTGAAAAAGATAAAACTGGACATTTTTCTACATTTGTGTTTGATTCGTCTTGTCTTGTACTCTGATTATCAGCTCTGATCAAACTCCTCTCATGTCAGAACACATCATGTATTAGAGGAGATATTATCAACAAAACAACGTTTGAATTAATATTTCCCGTGTATCTGAGAATAGCTGAAGAACCGGATGAGTGGCTGGTAATTTCATAATGCACGTCGAAAAATGTACAGTTCTTTTTCCTCAGCTCCCTGACTATTAATTCATATGTGGCTCCATATAAAGAAATTAGCGGAAGCCATCCTTTCATTTCCTGACCCGAGGCTTACAATTATGTCTTTATTTTTATATCCAAATTATAGAGACGGACACTTATTCGTGGCATAAAAATTCACCAAATCCACAGACATTCTTGGCTGCCCCGAAGAATTAATTTCACACGTTGAGGCAAACATTCTCTTCTGGAGTATAGCTTGCCAGTATACATTCTCGCAGGCTGTAAAGTAATGAAAATGAATTGGAAACCATATTATAATGCTGAGATTCAGATCCAGCCTTCTCTGTCTGTTACTGAGGCTATAAAGAATCCAATTTGCTGAAGGGCTAATAGAGAGCACAGCACAATGGGGTATCTGTGTGTTCATTCATATCCATCAGCTGTGACTGCATTGGTCTCACTCTGTCAAAACCATGGAAGACTGCAAAACACCCTGCTGTGCAATATAAACCTCTGCAAATAAACACAAAACACAAATGTCTGTAATTTTCTGTGCTTAATGTCAAAGTGTCTATGTGTAATTTTATGATTTTAAAATGCTTCCTCTTATCTCAGTTTAATATGCATGAGGCCTGGTTCAAACCATGGTCAAACAGTGCAATAAGAAGCATCGGTGTACCTACAACAGCACGCTCATGTCACACTGACAGTGTTTCTGCTGCACTGCGACTAATTATATTGGATATTTCTTTTAACAGCTACCATAAATTGTAAAATGGTTATTGTAAGTGTTCCTTTGAGAATTATTACAAACTCAATCACGGTGAAATCAAATTTGCATGAAGAGAAAGACCATATTTACTTCCAAATGGTAATTGATCTATATGGAACTGATTCCCAATTCCCAAATGTAGCTTTAAACTGCTTAAATCATCTGGATTCCGTCACTTTGTGTGGAACCAAGTACTCCAGATGTCTTATTTCAAACAATGAGTAGTTTGCTCCAGTGTTTTGTGCATATATTGTGAAATATTTTTGATAAATAGGTTTTTAGTGTGTTTTCACATAGTTCAGCATGTAGATGTCCATAAACAGAACTGTATATTCTGCCTTATGTCTGTGAAATACAAATGACTTTCTGATCACAAAATCTTTGCACATTTCTTCTATATTTACAGCTTTCTCTACAAGCGTTCTCTTGCGACACTTTGAATTCATCATTCAGTTTTGATCAGTTGTTTCAGATTAGAGGGATAGTTCACCCAAAAATGAAAATTGCTGTTAATTTACTCACCTTCAGGCCATCCAAGATGTAGGTGACTTTTTCTTCAGTAGAAAGTAAAGAAGATTTTTAGCTGAAACTGTGGTCCTTGATGCTTCATAAAATTCAAGTTCACTTTGAGAGCCAAAAAAAGCATATCAAGGATCACAAAATTAATACCCATGGCTCCTTGGCAATATATTGAGGTCTTATGAAGCGAAATGATTGGTCTGTGCAAGAAACGGGACATTTTTTTGCAACATTATTACCTGTAACCTGTAGCTGTATGCAACAAGGAAATAGGATTATTTTTCACAAACTGGTTCTTTCATACAGTTTGTTTCAAAGAACTGGTTCAATTCACTAGTTTGTTTACGTAATCATGCAATTATATTATAGTATATATTATAGTATCCAATAATGATGCGAAACATGACTGTGTTATATGTTTAAAGCATATAAAGTGAATAAACTTGCTCACCTTTTTACATAAATCTTCATTCAAGTGCTTGGTTCACACACATATGCGCATATCAGTGGTTTATCAGTCTTCGGTCTGAGTCAGAACTGTTTCCTCAGTTCAGTGACTGTTGGAGGAACTGGAGCACTGAATGAATTGGCAAAAAACAGAATTATAGGATCAGATACGGGATTATTTTGGTTTGAGTCGGAACGACTGTCAGGCGTCTGAAAGTAAGTTTTGATTGAGTAACTTGTAGATCTATTTGCTTGAGCTGCGAACTGTTCCAGACAGTTCAGTCTGATTCGGTGAACTGGTTTAACTGGTTCAAAAGAATAATTCATTTGTGAACTGGACATCGCTTCAGATCATTTGCCTGAAGCTCTGGATTACAGGTAATAATGTTGTAAATGTAGCGCCCCCTCCCTTTCTAAATTAGAAATTTGTAAGGTTCAGAATTTGTATTTGTAAGGTTCACCAGGTTCAGAAACTAAATGCCTTATGTTATTGGATTAAGGCCCCCCTCTCTGACTACACTATACTCTTTCCCTTACTATAGGTGTTGTCTGAATAAAGATCTCTTTAACTTACTTTTGCGTCGGGCTCTACTTCAATGAGATGTATACCCCAAATACAATAATTCTCACCACCGAATAAAGAGAGGATTCAACAAATAAAGATATGAAATTTAATTAAATAGTAATTGGAAATTATAAAGAAAGTTAAGCAAATACTTAGATACTCAAATTAGAGAAATTACGGAGTTACACTTTACTTGAAACCATTTAACCCCCAACACCTGTTACACTGATGGCAGTGCACCCGGTTTATAAAATCACACAGTAGATGATTTAGTTAGTTTCAATTATGACAGCGTCCTTAACTGATCAAATAACTCAAACTTACATCTGCAGAAAATATCCTCTAGGTAACAAGTGTGTCAACAGAATTAAACATTAATACCAGTGGGCCCACACAATCACACACAACAGTACTCGCACCCCCCCGTTGTAGGCCTGTGTCGTGGCTCGAGTGCGGTGAGGCCTTGAAAACTTAAACTGGCCGCTTCACTCAAGTGAGCAAACAAACAATGAAAACCCGGTACCTTCGTTCTTTTGTAGATCGCGATCTGTACGAGCCTTAATAATTTGATCCTCCTTGAAAGCAAAGATTGTCCCTCGTTGCCGGAGGAACACCCAACGCTTCCAGTGGCTGGGTGCACTATCCGGATGATGGCCGTCCCTCTTTCCCTCGTAGCCAGAAGACTCGCTTGCCTTTTGGATTTCATTTGGGAGGCGGGTTTAAGCTATTAAGCATCCAATCACTAAACATAAGACACGTTTGATTGTACACACCACGTTTTTCACATGTGCATTTCTAACAAACTTTTACGCTACATTAAGTAACACATACCTACGAAGAACAGTAAAAGTATAGAAAGCTATTAAACATCATCCCCGATGTAGAAATGAATGGGAAATGCACATTCAAACGAATAAACAAACAATAGACTAAAATAAATGTTTTAACCCTATTACTCATAGGATTTTTTTACATAGGGTTACAAAAATAATGTTCAGTTTCTTGCACAAACCAATCATTTCACTTCATAAGACCTCAATATATCATCAGGAGCCACTGGTATAAATTTTGTGTACATCTTGGATGACCTGAGGGTAAATGAAAATTAGCAGCAAATTTTCATTTTTGGGTGTCCCTTAACTATTCCTTAAACAACACGTACTAAGAAAACATCAGGCCAGCTGGTGTCTTTCTAATGGCTCGTTTCCACTGAGCGGTACAGTTCGGTACAGTACGGTACGGTACACAGTTATTTCCGTTTCCACTGTCAGAAGTTGTGAATGGTACCAAAATCGCGAACCGTTCCATACCACTTTTTTGGTACCCTTCCGTTGGGGTACCTAGCACAGCAAAGGGTACCAAAAGGGTGGAGCTAAACTCACTGCAGAACGCTGATTGGTTGACTAGAATCGTCACTTTTGCGTGATACAAAGGGATAAAGCTTCTCCTTCACTCGTTACACTCTGCTGTCCGTGAGTGTTGGACTTATAATTACATCAGAGTGCGCAAACACAAAAATAAGTGTATTTTATAATTTTATATTTTCGCACAGACAATAGCCGTTTCTCAGTATGCGTTCTTGTCTGTTCTTGGTGAAATGTCATTGCCCAAAAACCCGCGTAATTTTCTAAATATACAGTTATTGTGTCATGAAATGTAGTTTTAAGAGTTTTTCAAGTGAGAATGTAGTTGTTTAAAACTCAAATCTGCGGTTTATTTATAAAGATAGTGCCTATTTTAAAATTTGCTTTGCCGATTTCGGAGCTCCAGGCGATCACCGGGCGCTCAGTGCTCATGTATCCGCCTAGAACAGCCTTACGCTCATCTAGTCCTTCTGACGTTTGCCGCTGGCTCTGATGTCTCTGTAATGGTTAAACATGAGATACAATTCGTTTTGGGTAGGCTATATTTAACAGGCATTCGTGCTCTCATGAATCTATTATTTGTTCCTGGTCATATCGTTTTGTCTGAGCACAAAGTTATGTTTAACTTTATATATTTATTTTGAACTTTACCGTAGCACAGCGCTGACCTGTAGTATTCGTTTGACTGAATTGTTTGCTTTTGTCTTTATTTCCTCTTATATAATACTTATACTTATAGAATACTTTGTACTTATACTTTTATAATGGCTATTGTTGTTCATTAAAACTGACATTTAACAAAAAGAGGCAGAGTTGTGCTTATTGTCGCACTTTATCGTCGATCGCTACTTTCCGACATACACCACGCCTACCAAGTAAGGGTACTATTGGCAGTGGAAACGCAAGCCTGATCAGGGTTACCCGTACTGAATGGTACTGTACTGAACTGTTCTGTACCGTATCGCTCAGTGGAAACGAGCCATAAGTGGGTAGTTCTTGGCCAGGATCATCTGAAATTTGGACCACGTTGGGGGTGCAGAAATGACACATTTCACCTCCTACATCCACAACATAAATGACTAGCATTTTGTGCTATCAATTTTTCAAAGTTCCAAGCTATCCATCAAAATGAATCGTGCCTTCCGGTCTGTTTGCAGCTTATTTGTTTAGGAAATAAAGAATAGAATTGGCAGTCTGTCACACCAGCCTGCAGTGGCAGCAGCTGAAGTTTTTAGAGCCGGTAATGATGTCGGCTCATCAGTCTTTGAGGAGTTGGAAGCGCTGATCCAATTGACTGATTGTAATAGGCCCTGACTAACAGCAGCCAACACCGTCCTGGCGGCACAATTTATATTCCCGCATGTCAGAATAGAGCTCACTCCTGCAAAAGACTCCGTGACCACAAATGGGCCGTGATCAAACAACCTTGCCCACGTTTGGCCTTAATAGGAGGCCTTAACTGTGCCTGAAACTGGGACAATAACTTTAAATATTTTATTTGGTCTTCTGGAAAGGACTGACACATTAAAGCAAGAAACATCCTGTCAGACTGACACTGATGAAAGGAGAGAGAAAGAAAGAATAAAGACGGTGAGAAAGGGAGAGAAAATTTCTTTTTCACATTTACCCAGTTTTTGCGCTTCAGAAGAATATTTAAGTGTATGGAAGATCAAAGAGACACCAAGAACTCGCCGCACCCAAGCATGTCCGAAACTAGCTTATAACAATGGAAATACTGGAGAAGCTGATGCATCACAAAGGATGGAAAGATGCTAAATAAACAAGAAGACAGAACAAAGGCATACTCTTACTCTTAAAAGTAAAATCGACTGACATTTTATTCATGAGCTACCACTGCATGAACAAGACATTCAGTGTCTTAACCAGACTTTTCATGTCCTGAGCAAGTTTCCAACAACAGGATATTTGTGAAGGCCAAGTTTCTGACTTTCAGTGTAAAGTCTGATCAAATTTTAATTTTGCTTCCCACTTAGTCAAGAAAGCCCATCTCACTGGCATGCAGCAACCAATCCCAGTTGCTTTTTAATGTGACTTTTAGGGGTGGGTAAATCCAAAGGGATCACATTGCCTAATAACATAGAATTTCATTCTATTAATGATACTTTTTTCTTGGTTATCATATCAGGATATAGCACCTGTAGCTCCCTGGGAATTTTGACTTCATGCCTCCAGAAAAATATCAAAATGTATTTTAATTCATAAATTAAAACGTTCATCATAGAAGATGTGAATTTAAGTTCAAGTATTCAAGTTATTGTATGCACGGATTGTAGTTTTAATGTATTTTTGAATACCTTATTTGGATAGACTATCAGAGTCATGTCATTGACCCATATCACTAACATTTCATTATAGTACAGAAGATACCTTTTTAGGGTTCTTAAAAATGTAAAATGGGCATATGCATATCTGCTGTATTTGACGTCACAACTCAGAATAGGCACTAGTAAAGTGCTTAGGACTGTGCATGTTCTTGTGCTACCATTGACATTGCATGATGACTTTTTCGCTCCATTGACTTCTGTTCATACGTATAGGAATGCAGGAGAGTGAAAAATGCAAGCTCATGCAATGAGGTTTCACATTTTGCTGTATTCCATAGTTCAAATTGAACTCTGAGCGGTGAATATACACTATATTGCCAAAAGTATTGGGTTACTCCCTTCTAATGAACAGGTTTGACCACTTTAGTAATTTCCATGAGTACAAATCTTAATGTTTAAGCATATAATGATATTCTAGGGAACTGTGTGCTTCTAATTTTAAAGCAACAGTTTGGACAGGACCCTTTTCTATTCTAACATGTCAATGCCTCTGTGTATAAGGCAAGGTTCAAAAAGAAATGATTGATTTAGTCAGTGTGGAAGAACTTGACTGGTCTGCAGAAAGCCAAGTCCTGATCCAAGCTGAACACTTCTGGTGTGACTTTAAATGCAGACCAGTCAAGAATAGAAAAGGGTCCTGTCCAAACGGTTGCTTTAAAATTAGAAGCACACAATTCCCTAGAATATCATTATATGCTTAAATATTAAGATTTGTACTCATGGAAATTACTAAAGTGGTCAAACCTGTTCATTAGAAGGGGGTGACCCAATACTTTTGGCAATATAGTGTATATCATGTAAAGACGTGTGATCAACAGAAGATCGATTCACCACAGCATGACCTCTTAGCTCATTTAAAAGAACACAAACCTTAAAGCAGGTTTGCAGGGAAGTGGAGTATATTATATATGTTTTTTTTTTAACATTTTGTATTTATAATTATTTGTTATATGAGGTTGTTTTTGTTTTGTTTTTTTTTTTAAGACGCCAATGAGTCTGAAGAAATGTCTCATGCTCAAAGTCTAGTGTGGCTTTAAGTGGTTGCTTAAAAAGTTCTGCGGTCCAGTGAGCAATGCTGGCAGAAATCAAACAAATAGCTTTATTATAGACTTCCTTTATTGATCTGAAATTAATGACACCACAATAATGGACCAGCATGCATAAAATTGGCAACCCATTTAAAAAAATAGTGCAGCAGTCTGGAGACAACATCTGTTAGCCAAAAACTGTGTAGACTTTGGGGTCAGAATTTCTGTACTTTCATAAGTGTGTAGACATTGTGGTCAGACCATCCAAGAGTAATACTGATTATATTATGTTAACTCTGAAAACAAAGTGTAATATGTAATTGTCCTCAAGGATATGTGAGAGAAAATGCTCCCATTTGCTTCTACAAGGTGTTTTATTGGGACTCATACTTGAAAGCTTTTTTTTATTGCAAGTGCATCAGGTGCGTTACAAAGCAAGTTTACTACATCAGAAAAGCCAAACATATGGGGCTGGTCATGTGATGCAAACATGAAAATGCGTTAGTTTACAAATCACGCACTGTGGCAAAAGTATGTTGGGGTCATAATATAGAATTGTGCACGGAACTACACAAAATAAGTCTTTATAAATCAATAATTTACCCCTGAAATAATAATCTTGTGAAAGAAATGAAAGTTGCTGGTGTTTTGCTGCCACTAGTGTTTGTTTCAGCTAGAAAATGCAGTGAATTGTGTGTATTGGTATGTTTTTTATATTTTTTATTTATTTTTTATTTTTTCCAAAACTAAAGGCAGAGGCACATTTTTCCAATAGGCCTGTGTTGTCTAAGGCATACATATGTTTCATTGCAGCGCTTTGTGCATTGTGTTTTAGTTTTTTTTGGTATTTTGATATTTGGTTGATAGGGCACTCATAGGTTAGTAAGAGCATTGATGGGTAGTTTCTAGGGTGGTCTGGGTTGTTGTTAAGTGGTTGCTTAGTGTTCCAAGTCAAAAGAGTCCACCCACACTCCTCTATTGTGGTCTCTACATATGACCATTGGACTGTTTTACCTTGTAAACAGATTTTTTTTTTTTTTTTTAAACTGATAAACACCTGCATATCCTGAATGAAGTTGTGTAGAGTTCAGCTAATCAGAATCACATTGGAACTGGTGATCTCAGACAGGTCTTGGCATTCTTGTGTGTAATACTTCAAGTGATCTGGGAACCGTCCATGCATGTGCTGTTAAGACGACATGGACATAATGGCTCATGCTGTCATAACATGCTTCCCATCATCCTTTTGCTCATCCTGCTGTGATTTAGCAGCATAATCAACACAGCATTTCAATGTATGAAGTTGCCCTTGTGTCTGTTGAAGAGGGTTCAAGGACCTTAAAGCTCTTTGAGATAATCATGTTGAAATTTGTCAGCGAGCCTCTTCATAAATATAAGAGGTGTTCCTTCTTTGGAACACTTGCTTTTATAAAATGAAATATATTAGATTTTTTTAATAAAGAAAGAAAAAGAGAGAAAGAATAAGAAAGAAAGAAAGAAAGAAAGAAAGAAAGAAAGAAAGAAAGAAAAAGAAAGAAAGGAAGGAAGAGAAACTCATGGGAAATAAAAATGCAGCGGTTACATGATGCTTATTTCTTAGCTCCACTCAGCATAATGCCATATTATTACTCTTAAATAGTACCTATGCTGCTCTGTTTCATACAGTATCTGGAAAGTAACTAAACGGGAATGTATTTCTTGTATGCAGACATGTGTTTTCCACCCTGTTGTGAAAAACATAATTGATGCGTATGCGAATGAAAAGTTGGACATGTTGTTTATTTATGAGAAAGGTAACACAACCCAAGGTCTAAACTCAGCAACTCATTCCATCAGAATGTGCCTAGCATTTTTTTTTTTTCTCCATAATTACTTCCTTGGCAAAAATAAGTTGTTGAAATGTAATGAAATTCTTAGTTAAAAAGAGATGAAAATGGCATACATTGTTATTCAAAAACTACATTAAAAATGCAATTTACAGATGGCTTAAACACTTGTTCTATATTGTTTTCAATATTTTATTTTATTTTATTTTATTTTATTTTATTTTATTTTGAATCTCCTCGGGGGGGGTGGGGGGGGGGGGTTCTTTTTGGTAATGACATCGTTTCCATGATGCACATTTAATTAAAAAATGTAAACCTCTCTTGTGTAGCACCTTGTTTGCCAAAAATTAAAAGGAATTGTTCAAATGTCACTTGATTGTGTTTAAAAAGGTTAATTAAATCAGTTAACGTTTTATGCATTTAATTAACACAGGATTTAATAATAAATTTGTATTAAATCACAAAACATAGAATCTATAAAAATTAAATCAACACATTTCTGATAAAGTAAAACACATTTTTATAGGGCACTATTATTTTTTAAAATTGTAATAAATTATTAAATTGTTAAAGTTTTATGAAATAAATTTAGACAACTTTTTATTATTATTATTATTATTATTATTATTATTATTATTATTAAAATTGAACCATTAAAACACAATCCATAAAATTAACCAGGAAAACAAAGACTTGGATGGATGGATGAATGAATGAATGAATGAATGAATGAATGAATGAATAAGGGCTTTAATTTTTACAAAGAAAGTTCCTATTTTTTAATTGCACACAGAGGCTGGGGCATAATGAAGAATTATGGGATGGAGGTGACGTATTTATAAACAATCCAGAACCATAATTACTGTGGTGGTTCTTTGGCACAAACATAGACGAGCACTTGTGCTGATTTTGGTCTGTGACATCTTTAGAATGCCCTTGGGTTTAGCAAAGGC
Organism: Spinibarbus caldwelli; assembly: GCA_039654775.1. Taxonomy (NCBI): domain Eukaryota; kingdom Metazoa; phylum Chordata; class Actinopteri; order Cypriniformes; family Cyprinidae; genus Spinibarbus; species Spinibarbus caldwelli. Next base: position 22,734,940 of record CM077267.1, read on the forward strand.
TGCGGAAAGGGTTTTGGACCACATTCAGAGGTATGGAGTGATTTGTAGCTTTGATGCTGGACCACATACTGAGATCAGCCATTTACTTTGAGGATGTGTGTGTGTGTTTGGGCACAGCAAATACTGTTGGATACATTCTGAAATACAACACATTCTGTGTAGATTTCTCATTCTGTCAACAGACAAGGAATTTTCCGCATTCAGAACCACAAACAAGAGGAAGTTTTAATTGGCTCTAACATACTTTCGTATTATTGAATCACATAACTTCTGTTCAGTGTGTGTCAATTCTGTACATGAGCAACAACCTCATTAACCTTTAATCATTCAAGTTTAAGTACCTTGCAAGAAATGTGTGAAAAAATCATCAGATTAATTTTGTAACCTACAACAATAAGATAAGTCATTATTTAGCATTCTAGATGAAGAATGGAAAAATAATAATAATAATAATAATAATAATAATAATAATAATAATAATAATAATAAAATAAATAAATAAATACAGTCTTGTTTGCCACTGAAAAATTTACCTCTGAGAAGCTTGGGTGTTGGGTAGTTGGCTGAATGTTGTAATGTGGTTGTTCAGCGATTACTAGATAAATGCTATGGTGTTCTGGACAGATGCTAGGTAGCTACTTAATGGAGAAAATATGGCCACGAACAAGCTAAAAAATGTCAAAATTATTGAAAAATGTAAAAATGGCGAACATTTAAGAGATGCTGATGAAGTTGACAGTTTCTAGACAGACTTGTATTTTGAAATATAAAATATGCTTTCAGAATCTCTTTTTTATGATCTTCTCTAGTCATAGTCATACATGCTTTGTATTTCTGGATCTTTCCTTTTAATCAGAGTGTGACAGTTTGTGAGTCAGAAAGAGAGAGGCATTGCTGTAGCTTGAACATAAGATGATGCTTATTGAATTTGAAGGCTGAGAAGTCTTAAACAAATTAGACAAATCAATGATTGTGCCATGTGGCTTACATTCAAATCATTTAGTTTTTTTTTTTTTTTTTTTTTTTTTTTCCAAATGAGCTTCATAATGTCCTTGAATAAAAATGCTTGTACATATACTTGTGTATAGTATAGCTTAATATCTCAGTTACGTATGTAACCCTCCTTCCCTGAAGGAGGGAACGGAGACGTTACGTCATAGTGACTGACGTAAATGTGATCTCGCCCGAGAGCCCAATCACCTTCGAGTGTTAACAAAACAAGCCAATGACAGATGGCGTGCGTGCTTTGCCACCCACACCCTGCCCTGCAGCACAGGCATAAAAGGAGAGCGCGTGCAGACGCACATCAGTTTTGTCAGACTATGTGCCCCAGCCGTACAGCGGTGGTACAGCAACTGTGGCAATGGGACGTAACGTATCCATTCCCTCCTTCAGGGAACGAGGTTTACATACGTAACTGAGATGTTCCCTTTCAGTCAGTCACATTCGATGTTACATCATAGTGACTGACGTAAATGGGATCCCCATGAAAACGCCACTATTGCTGATCCCCTTGCAGGTGGAAACCGGCAAGTCCCCCCACACCAGTTGGGACGGAAGATAGGACAGGGCTTAAGCAGAGATGAAAGCCAGTGCTGTTCCGTACAGTGGGTATGGATAACACTGGGAAAGCGTACCCAAGTAGGGGAACGCTACGGAAGCCACATCTTGCATGAAGGAGGTACCATGTGGAGATATCACATATGGACTGGCCAAGGGCAGTACTATATATGGAAGTCTCTGAGGTAGACTCAGCCAGCCTGGGGTGAGACCAATACACAGCAGAGATGGCAGAAAGTCTCTGCCAGGGAAGACACGGGCTCACCGTGAGGGGAGCTGCACCGTGGAAGAATACACATGTGGGATCACCCAAAGGGGAATCACTACACACAGGCACCTAGCCCAGCACAAGGGCTGACCTTGGGCAACACATGAGTGCTGGACCTGGCATCTGGCGCTCCGCCACGCCTGACTGCAGAGGGTGCGGGAGGAACTTCAACAGGGTTCGCCAAGGGGAACTGAACTGAGAAGCAATAAGGCGCACGTATCCGGTCCATAGAGGGGAATGGCGGAGCAGACGTGATTGACACTGAGCGGGTCCGGTATTACTGGCCATCTGAGACAAGTACACGGAAGGACACGGGCTCTACACGGAGATTATAGAATCTCGCATACGTGTTAGGTGTCGCCCAGCCGGCAGCTATACAAATGTCTGCTATCGAGGTGCCCCGCGCCAATGCCCAAGAAGATGCCACACCTCTTGTAGAGTGTGCTCTTACACCAAGGGGGCACGGTAAGTGCTGAGCCTGGCATGCCAAGACTATAGCCTCCACTATCCACTGGGCAAGTCTCTGATTGGAGACAGCCTTTCCCTTCTGCTGTCCTCCGAAGCAGACAAAGAGCTGGTCTGAGGTCCTGAAGCTTTGCGTGCGGTCAGAGCAGAGCAGTGGCTGGGTCTACCTCCTCCCGGGGCAGCACTTGCTAGTTCACCACCTGATCCCTAAAAGGCGTGGTGGGAACTTGGGGCACATATCCAGGCCGGGGTCTCAGGACAATGTCAATGTCAGCCGGTCCAAATTCTAGGCACGAATTGTTGATCGAAAATGCCTGCAGGTCCCTTACCCTCTTGACCGAGGCCAGTGCAGTGAGGAACACTGTCTTTAACGACAGAAACTTAAGCTCTACTGACTGCAGAGGCTCGAAGGGCTTCTTCTTCATGGCCGACAGGACCGAGGGGAGATCCCAAGAGGGTACCAGATGAGGGAGCGGATGATTTAACCTCGCCCCTCTGAGGAACCTGATGACCAATAGAGCTGCAACAAACGATTATTTTGATACGATTAGTTGATTAATCTAACGATTAGTAGAATGATTAATCAACTAATCGTCAATTATTTTACTGGTTAATCAGTAGACTTTGATTATTCAGCTTTTGCAATTAGTTAAAATATTGAGTTATACATATTCTAACAAATAAAGAAAAGTCACTTCAGCTGTTGAAAATCATATTCTGTAATTACTTATTAAATTATTAATTTATACACATAGATACACTACCAGTCAAAAGTTTTTGAACAGTAAGATTTTTAATGTTTTAAAGAAGTCTTCTGCTCACCAAGCCTGCATTTATTTGATCCAAAATACAGCAAAAGTAGTAATATTTTGAAATATTTTTACAATTTAAAATAACTGTTTTCTATTTGAATATATTTTAAAATGTAATTTATTCCTGTGATTTCAAAGCTGAATTTTTAGCATCATTAGTCCAGTCACGTGATCCTTCAGAAATCATTTTAATATTCTGATTTGCTGCTCAATTGAAAGCATCCTTGCTAAATAAAAGTAGTAATTTCTATAATTTCTTTCCCCCCCCCCAAAAAAATAAATAAATAAATTAAAAAAAAAAAAAAATATATATATATATATATATATATATATAATATTTACTCCAAGCTTTTCAACGGTATAGTGTATAATGTTACAAAAGCTTTTTTATTTCAGATAAATGCTGATCTTTGGATCTTTCTATTCATCAAAGAATCCTGAAGAAAATGTACTCAGCTGTTTTAAATATTGATGATGATGATGATGATGATGATGATGATGATGATAATAATAATAATAATAATAATAATAATAATAATAATAATATATTTTTCTTGAACAGCAAATCAGCATATTAGAATGATTTCTGAAGGATCATGTGACACTGAAGACTGGAGTAGTGATGCTGAAAATGTAGCTTTGATCACAGAAATAAATTACATTTTAAATATATATTCAAATATAAAGCAGTTATTTTAAATAGTACAAATATGTCACAATATTACTGCTTTTGGTGTATTTTGGATAAAATAAATGCAGGCTTGGTGAGTAGAAGAGACTTCTTAAAAAAAATAAAATAAAATCTTACTGTTCAGAAACTTTTGACTGGTAGTGTATATTTGGCACATAAAATGAGATGACAGACAGAGAAACTGTCTTATTCAACATTTAATTATCTATATGAAAAAGTAACTGAATGACATCATTTGGCCTAACATCTCCTTTAGTATGTCATATGGATAAGAAACAAAATAAAGGTAAGTGATATGATGCTTATTTTTGGAAACTATTTTATTTGGAACATAATCTCTCTTAAAATACTTTATATGGTTATGATAATCAAAACAATCCTGAGCTAGATCAAGCTTTGATCTCTGAAAACCAAACTATAACTTTAATGAAATAATATTTTTTTTCCCACTAATAAAAATATTTTATCACTAGCTAGCTCCACACTGGAGAGCTGCTTTATAACAGAAAATCAAGTTGTAATTGTAACTGAAAGCGACACTCTCTGACTCTGCTTTATCATGTTTAATACTGTAAACCTGCTTGATTTAAGGCTATTGCATAAAGTATTCTATATAAATAAAAGTGACTAAAAATCAGATCTTAACTGCTACTTTCACACCACTGTCAGTTTTTGTTGCGTTTATTTCGTTATTCAGAGGAAAGCGAGCAGCATAGGCTATATTTACATTCAAACGCTGCTCAGAAGCGCTGTGTGTCTTTTCTTGAATTGCATCCAGGAGAGCTGAATTACAGTCTTGCGCTACAGCTCCACACTAGTCAAACCGCATTATTGCAGGCTCTTACATTAGGTCATATGAGATAGAACAACTACTCGACAACAAAAATATTTGTCAACAATTTTTTATTGTCGATGTTGTTGATAATTTTGACTAATCGTTTCAGCTCTAATGATCAAGTCGTGCTTCCCCACAGACTTGTCGTCTACTGCATCGTGATGTGCGGCAATATTGGCAACATACACTTTGAGGGTGGAGGGAGACAGACTTCACTCCAACCCATCTTGCAGGAAAGAGAGCACGACCCTGATCGGGCATCTACGGGGGTCTTTCCCGGCGGGAAGAACATCAATTGACGCACAGGTTCCACTTCAGCCTGTAAGCTTGTCTTGTAGACAGGGCTCTAGCTGAAGTGATGGTGTTCACTACCGCTGGAGGTAGCCCACCTAGAACTTCCGCATCCCGTCCAGGGACCATACATGGAGATTCCACAGGTCTGGACGCGGGTGCCAGAGGGTGCCCCCTCTCTGAGAAAGGAGATCCCTCCTCAGAGGAATTCGCCAAGGAGGGGCTGTTGCGAGAAGCATCAGTTCTGGGAACCAAGTCTGATTGGGCCAGTATGGCACCACTAGGATGACCTGCTCCTTGTCCTCACTGAGCTTGCACAGTGTTTGTGCTAGAAGGCGCACTGGGGGAAACGCATATTTGCGTAGGCGGGGTGATTGAGACCCGGTACGTGCCGCGTTGCCATGCCCATCTCAGGACTCGGTCGTGAAGCCAATGCTGAAGCAGTCTCATATGAAGCAATCCGAGCAGTGTGACAGCGGCTGCGGATGCCATATGCCCCAGGAGCCTCTGAAATTATTTCAGTGGAACCGCCCTCTTATGCTGGAAAGACTCCAGGCAGTTCAGCATCGAGTGAGCACGTTCTATTGAGAGACATGCTGTGAGGTTGACCGAGTCCAACTCCATACCGAGAAAAGAGATCACTCCCCTGTGTGAACCACTGACGTACCCACAGTGGGGCAGCGAAGTGGAACACAGGGACCCGACCCGAAAGGCAGTGTGTCCCAGAGTGGGGTCTGAGTGCGTGGTGCGACCCTTACCTGGCTCCACGGCTGGGCAGGGGGCACGTGAGGAGGCATCACGTCGTCAAACCGGACCCTGCTGCCCACTGGCGAAAGGAGAGGGGGATGAGAGTGTGGAGACTGTGTCTCGTGCACTGCCATCCTCGCCCTCTTGGGACTCGGAAAAACAGGAAACTGCTCTTTTTTTGAGGTTTTGGGTACCACTGGCTGAGGACAGAACAAAAAGGAAACAAAAGATTCTCCACCCAGCCCTCCTGAGGTCACCATCTCCTGAAGAGCAGGATCGAAGGACTCCGGGTCGCCCGTCTCAGGGACGCCGCCTGCCCTGGCATTTCACGGGCCTGGCAGGGGCGGAGACGGTTTGCGCCGCTTTCCTGCGGCCAGCTCCACACTGTGGCCATTGTGAAGGCTGCTGCTGAGGCCGAGCTGGAGCGTAGGTGGAGGCAGCAGGAGGGCGCCCACTGGACAGCAACCCCCGATGACACTCCGTAACATCAACGCTGAAACTTGCTGTTTGGAAACATTCTCGGAGATTCGCTGAAAAGGCTCAGCTCCAAAGCGAAAAGCTGATGTGCGTCTGCATGTGCTCTCCTTTTACACCCGTGCTGGGGGGCGGGGTGCGCGTGGCAAAGCACGCACGCCAACTGTCAGTGGCTTGTTTTGTTAACACTCGAAGGTGATTGGGCTCTCGGGCGAGATCCCATTTACGTCAGCCACTAGGATGTAACGTCGAACGTGACTGACTGAAAGGGAACTCTCTTTTTTAAAGGGCTTTTAAAGTAATTCACAGATGGATCAGAATGTATTTCTTTAATTTACAATTTTTAATTTATTTTTGTTATTTTTGTATAAATAAATAAATAAATATTTTTAGCATTGCACACCACGCTGAGTGGTGTGCAATGCTAAAAAAAAAAAATGGCATGGAAGGCACATCATATGCCACATCTTATATTTTATCTTTTCTTTATTTTTAATATCAGATAGTAGAAGTATCTAACTCAGATTATAGTGCTTTATTTATTTATTTATTTGTTTATTTATTTATTTATTTATTTTTGGATTTGAATAGCATCAAATAGTTCTAAATTTGCATGCATGAAAAAATAAATGCATAGATAGATAGATAGATAGATAGATAGATAGATGGATAGATAGATAGATAGATAGATGGAATCTAATAAAATAAAAAAAAATACAACAACAACATCCTTTAAGAATCATTTTGGATTTGAATCGTACATTGGATTTGAATCATACCTAAAAATTCACACCTCCATCCTCTTCCCTTTCTAACTCGCACAATCGCTCTCTTCCTGATGCTATCTGCAACGCTTTTCATGTGGAGGTCAAAGTGGTGAATGACGCTCATGTTGAAAGGTGCATTGAAGCTCTGACGCGAATCACAGGAAAAGGCCTTAAGCGCTCTAAGAATAGATTTACAATTTTCCCTTCAATTTCGAAGTGTTTAGAACTTTATTACTTTGAAATGAGAGTTATTTGAACTTAACAGATTCAGGTACCTTTTTGAAAATCTCATTAAATGTAATTTAGCTGTCAGAGTTAAGGGGAGCGTTGAATAGGCCTCCTATAGTCATGAGAAACACCGGCTCACCTGCGCGCCAATTAATGAAAAAATTCAGAAGACGTTAATTTATCTCATCTGAAAAGAGACCAAAGGGCTTCAAGGAGCTGATATTTTTGGTGTTAATATAATTAGATGAATTAAAAGCTAATATGTTAAAAGTAATTTGATATGCTGTGACACTAGAGAAATGGAATATTAATGGAACAAAAATTGGACTGTGTAAATCAGACAAAATGTTTAAAGGATTAGTTCACCCAAAAATGATTAACTCCACTGTATCATATTTGATACGCTAATTTCTAAGGTCTCTGAATGATCAACATGATCAAAAATTTGCTTCTTATACACAATCTACCACATGCCTTCTGTCATCTGGTTGATAGTTTGTTTTATTAACAAGTAAAAGGCCTTTTAGTATAATTCAAAAATTATGCACATGTCCTTTTGCTTTGAAATCATTACAGATTTTTATAAAGTAAATGTGACTAACTTTTATATTGCTAGTGATATTTCAAGACAAACACTTACTTGACTGAAGCAACTTACCTTTTTAATTATCCATACATAATTTTTTTTTAGAAAAAATCATTTTAAAATGTATCAAATAAGATCATCAGTCTTTTGAGGAATCTCTGTCTTCATTGTAATGCATTGCATCATGTTTTGCTCTACAACGATAAAATCTGCAGAGCTTTGATCATAAAATTAAGCATTTAAATGCCATCATACTAAGACATTATTGTGTGATATAAAATAACTGATATTTATTTGCATTTTATATACGTAGCCTGTTATACTGTTATAAAGATCTCACTGATTTATATTTCAAGCTGTCAGAATTTAATTTTACTCCATTTTACTCCTTACTCCAAATTGCATATTTTTGCTAAGTCTGTGCCTTTGAATAAAACTGAGGTGTTTTTTACTTTTTAAGTATATAATACTATAAAAAAAGTCAACCTGTAGAGATTTTGGGCTATTGTCTCTATCGCGGTTACACGTTCACATGACGTTGCTGTGCTATGTGGTCATGAAAACTTATTGTTTGCATGCATTTTTAACATTGCAGTTTAAAAACAAGTGTTTTTAAGCCATTGAAATGCAATCAGCAGAGAAAGAGCATTTCGCTATAGCGAAACTCATTTGGCTATATGTGTGTGCTGTCAGAGAAACTGCTGAGAAGCTGTCAGTGAGGCGCGTGCACGTGAAGAAGCTGCTCACAGAGTGTGAGAATACTGAACTTTTTTATTATTTTTGTTGCTTTATAGGCCTTGAATGGTTAAATACACACATTTGTTTGTGTCAAAATGCCCATCTTTACAAGTGCCATTGTAAACACAGTACTTTGGGTCTTAAGTGGAAGAAAACAACTAAGAAAGAAAACACGTGTAACAGTACAGTATATTGGATCCGGGTAGCTCTTAAAGTGACAGCAGTCTAATATTCCTGCTGTCTGTCATTCATGTTAACAAAAGAGAGAAAATCTCTCACTGTTCTTGACTAAATCACTTTTATAACTTTAATAAGAAAAATAGAAGAAATATATAATTTACACAGTGAAAATGTGCAGTGTTTTTATACATTTGATTACTTTATACAATGTATGTAGCATTTCTTATTTATTTGTTCTACTGTAGTTGTTTTGTTTTATTGCTTGTAATCAGTTTCTTATTCTTATTCAATCGCTGACTGTTTACTCGTCTTCAACAACAACAACAACAACAAAAGAATGTTATTCAATGTGTCAGACTACCATTCAAAAGTTTACAGTCAGTAATGTGGTGTTATTTATTTAAATATAACTTTATTTTAAAGTCAGCATGAAATGGAAATTCAGCCTATCCATTTTTATTGTGAACATTTTATTCATATGTATGGTTTTTTTTTTTTTTTTTTTTTTTTTTTTTTTTTGTGTGTGTGTGTGTGTGTGTTTTTTTTTTAATTTTTGTCAAGTCAATTTTCATGTAAAACAATTATGTATTTTTTTTTAACTGGTGGCATATGCTAAACAATTATTTTGTCATCTTAAAATCAGCCTCTTTCTTACAATCAACTGCAAATTCACTTTCAGATCTGCATCCGTCCAATCAACAACCGACGGATAGTACCAGGTCCCTTGCCAACCTTTTTTTTTTTTTTTTTAACTCGGATGTACATCACATCAGTACGAAAGAAAAATCTGAATGTACTGTAACTGAACACAAATGATTTATTTATTTATTTTATTTTTTTTTCACCTTCACCAAAGACAAAACGTTTGGAATGACAAGTACATAATGGTTAAATAAATTATGATAGAATAAAATTTTTGGGATACATTTTTAACATCTTCTAAAAAGACGTGAGGTTCTTCAAACAGTTTCAGACATTTGCAGAGTGATCTTTTCTTCTATCAGCATCTTGTGTCAAAACATCAAGTGAAACTCAATATCTGAAACTCAGAAATCCAAACATATTTGCAGACTTGCTCTTTACACTAATATGCCAAGTTCAGACTAATCCAATTTGACTCCCAGCAGTGCGAAACCGGGACATTTATATAAATGTTTGCAAACCATTAACTGCTTAGCTGACCTGCTAAATGACTTTGACAGAGGGAGAGGCGGCTAATGTAAATGGCACAGTTTATTTACCCAGTAAACACACCACTTTACCGCAGCAGCTAATTATCAACAGCTAATGGTAAATGAGTTTGGGGTGTCTGTGTTAGCTTTCAAAGTCAACCTTACGCTCACCCATGTTGATTAAGACCAAATGGATTGTGCTACATTCCGTTAATGTCTTCTCGGTCGTTAATAGTTGTACTGGAAGAATTTTAGCCAAGAGGTAATGATACATATTTTAAGTCAGTATTTCTTATGCTGGCTGAAGGCATGGCCTGTTAGTGCACGTTTGACAATTTTGGGCTGTGTTGATCATTTATAGACAATGCACGTTTAAAACAGGCATGTGTCATTTAATTTTTGGTTTGATATTAATTTGATTGATTGGGGTGTTTGTGAAAACAGGATGAAAATATGAGATTATTATATTTGCTACATCTAAATATTTATTTTGATCCAAAATTAAGTAAAACTGTATTTTTTTAGTTATTTAATTGCACTTTAAAATAACTGTTCTGTTTTAACATATTTTTAAAATATAATTTATTCCTGTGATCAAAGATGGATTATTTAGCTTTTATTATTCCAGTCTTTAGTGTCACATGATCCTTCAGAAATCATTCTAATATGCTGATTAGCTCCTCAAGAAACATTTCTTATTACTATCAATGATGAAAACATTGATTCATATTATAAACATGATTTTTCTTTTCCCTTTCCTTCTCTTTTTTCCCCCCAGGATTTTTGATTATTAGAACGTTCAAAATAACAGCTTTTATTTGAAATGGACATCTTTTGTAACATAAATATCTTTACTGTCTCTTTTGATCAATTTAATGTGACCTTGCTGAATAAGAGCATTCATGTCTGAACTTTTTTTTTTTCCTTTTCTTTTTTCATTTTGAATGATAGTGTATTCATAAATGTTTCACTTTGAATTGCCAGACTTAAGAAGTGACTAAATGTGCTAATCTGTTAAACATCTTTTCACAGCCCTAATACTTTTCTTTTAAAGTCATAATTTCTGTTTTGCAGGTTTACCGAAGCAAACTCTTGAATCTGCTTAAAATACCCCCTGGGGTACACTTACTCCTTTTTGGGAACCGGTGTATAAATAATGCAATAAATAATACCTTCTTTTCCGTAGAGCTGTAGGGAATCTCTCTGTTTTGACATTTGAATTGTTTCAAAACATTTCTGAATTTAAGCACACCTGGTACTTGTGGAAAGCCCAATTCGATTGATTTTGATTGGTGTGTAAATGCTGTGTAGTTTTATCTCTGTCTGTGAACTGTCAGAACCCTCATGTATCTGTTACTGAGATGCAGTCGCAGGCAAATGTTCAATTCTACTTTGACATTTTTCAGTACCATGGACAGCAGATATAACTACTGTATCTAAAAACCAAATGAAATGCATCCCACATTCTAGTTCATATATTTTAATAAGCACATTATTTAGCAACATGTCACCAATTCGCACTTATGGAGCCACTCACATAAGATGTACACAGAATGTCTTTGAATTATCTTCATTGGAGGACTTTTCTTGGAGGACTTTTATATTTATATATATATATATATATATATATATATATATATATGATTAGTTGTGATTAATTAAGCATATTTTGTAATTAATTTGATTAACTTTTTATTGACTGGCAGCCCTAAGTCTTATTAAAACAAAATTAACATTATTATTTCACTATTATGGCTTGTCTCAGACTTTCATTGCTTACTTCTGCTGTGCTATCAAAGCATTAGAGCACTATCTTTCCCTCAGGCCCTGGTATCTGTTCAAATGGCATTGACACAATAATGTATAATCCAAGCTGAGCGGCAGTTTACAGCTGAAGGCTTTTTCAGTCTGCAATTATAGGATCTGTGACCTTTTCCGCTGTTATTTAGACACAAACAAAGGTGGCGAATATCTGACTTTGGAAATAAGCGGAGTGGTGCCATTCCTATTAATTAAGTGTGGGTTCAATATTAGGTTGAAATCCTAGCATATATGTGACAGGGTTAATATGTGTGTGGTTAATATACAGTAACAGAACTTTCTGAGGATTTTCTGAGATTATAAATGAATTTAACTTGTGCCGTAATGGGCTGTTCCCCTCGTTTTGATCGTTTTCTCTTCCACATGAATGTATTTTGTAAAAATAAAATGTGAGTGATATATGCAGGTTATATGTCTTATAGCATCCATGCCATGCGAAATAAAATTGCCCTTGATCTTCAAAGATAAAAGAATGCTGTGATGTACAATAAAAATGCTGTAACTTTCATAGCTTTCTTCACCAGTCCAGAATAAGAATTTACTAAAACTAAGCTGAAAATTGACTCTTTCTGAACTTCTGCTTCTCTTTGACATCACACAGATTAATACATCAGCACATGAATGCTTACGTTTACACTTCAAAGATACCTTTTGAGTGTTCAGAATTCTATAGTAATAGAAGCTAACAATAAAATAGTAAGTCATATTTTTCCTAAATTTTTGAAGAATTAATAGTTAGAGGAACACATAGTAATATATAATATATATATTATTATTTTTTTTTTTATTTTTTTTTTTTACTGTTGAATAACAGTAAAAAAAAAAAAAAAACTTTACTAAAATAAAATAAAAAAAAAAAGTGAATTATTCTGTATCGTGGAGATGAATGTGTTGAGACGTGTATGGAGTTCTTTCTTTTCATTCCTGTTCAAAATGAAGAAAAGAGATGTAAAAAATAATTAGATGTTTTCAAAGTTGGTATTTGCGCTGGGTTACTGGAATAAGAGATTTCTATATTTCTCTGGAAAAGCAACTCATGGTTCAAGGACGAGATACTCTACAGCACAGAATTTAAAGTATTTTAAGCTTGTGAAGTATATGTGCGAGATTGAGCTTTTGAAATATATCCATTTCCTCCCTTATATCTTTTTAAAATATTAAGCTTTTTTTTTTTTTTTTTTGTATAAAATTTAAGTGTAGCTTTTGGCCAAACCAGTTTTATTAGTGCGCCTCCCCCAACCATTTTTGTAGTAATTCTAGTGTTAATAATTATCATACATACTGTATTAATATATCAGTGCATTTTTAAAATAGAAATTTGGCTTCTGTGTGAATTGAAAGTGATCTTGTTAGTATCTGTATGTATTTGTTTGTAAAATATCAATCAGTCATTTTGTGTCCTGCGCATGTTTTCACCATGACAACACTTTTATCACTTGTATATTTAGATTTATTACTATAATAATAGCCTACTGCACTCTATTAGTTAAAATACCATATTGCATTTGAAAATCCTCTCATGTCTGAATGTGTTAATGTCAGCTGTGTTGTGAATATTTGCAAATGTGATTATTTGTTAAATATTCAAAAGCCAAGAATGAATTGACTACCAGCTGTGCTTGTCTAAGCCCATTTAAGATGATTTGTAAATTGTCTTTCTGAATGTCCATCATCTCCTGTGCCTGGAATTTCTGTGCAGTCATGCAGAAAACCTCTCTAAAAATGTGTGATTATCAGAAGTTGTATGCATCACATCTTTATTTGCTGATATTTGGTGATGTGATCACTGAAAAGAACGTTTCAGTGACCACCACTCATTATTATTCTAAGGTGAAATGATTTTACAGCGCTTGGTGAGTCATTTAAAGTCTACAAAATGTTTGTGCTAACATTACACAACAACATGTAAAACCTTAGTGATGTAGTACTGTTGCTACACAAAATCACACATGCTAAATTACTAAAGCAGTAAATTGTACATTGCCACTGAATGGTGTAGTGGTTAAAGATCTGGGCTGGTTACAGACAGATTGCGGGTTAGATGTCAACGCTGACAATATTATTCTCTTGAGTAAGGCAATTTACCCCTGGTTGTTCCAGGAAGGCCGTTTTTTGTAACTTAACAGCCTGAGGCATGTGGCAATAAATATGATGTATACACATTATAATGTATAGCATGTGAATGCATTAAAAATTGTGAAGTGTACCATGGACAAAATGGGTTTTAAAGCAACCCTCTACAATGCAAGTAAATCACTTGCATATGCAACTAAATTTCAAGCTTGGTTTCAATGTCATTAGCCATTAGCTGAGAAATTGTGAAATTTAAATTGAGTTAGAGGTTAGGAAAAAGTTTAGCACGTTATGCTTTATGCGCCTACACTTCAGCACTCTTTTGAGTGTTTGAAAGTTTCACTGTCTGTGTCTTTACAGCGCACTTGAGTTGATATCTATTCATGTTGATATCAATGGATGTACAGTGTATTTGATTCCCCGTAAACTCTACTGTGTGTAGACAACTGACACACCATCACATGGCTGAGAGAGCACTGTTTTCCTCTCACACACGCAGCAAGAAAGACAACCAGTCTTACATACCATGTAGTATTGATGTGACTTCTGGTCTTGATGCCCAATTTTGATTTTTTTGACCATATTCTTTTATTTTTTTGACCAGCTTACATCGTCTTTTAAAAGTGACCTATCCGATATCTGCATTTACACTATACTAGGGCTGACATAAGTATTCAAAATTACCGACAACGTCGACAATACAAAATTGTCGACAATTATTTTTGTTGTTGAATTGTTGCTTGATCTCATATGACCTAATGTAAGGACCTGCAATAATGCGCTTTGACCAGCGGGGCGCTGGAGCACAAGACTGTAATTCAGCTCTTTTGGCTGCAGTCCAAGAGAAGAAGACATACACGCCGGTTATGTAAACACAGCCGAAACAGACACACTGAGAATAGCGCCTAGAGGAACAAATAAATTTGTGCTTTCTTCTTTCCTCTCAATAACAAAATAAACACAACAAAAATGAGACTGGTGAGAAAACAGCAGTTAAGAAAACATCTGATCATAGTGATGTGGATATATTTGAATTAGCTCTGCAGCTGGCACTCTGGTGAAGTCACGGAACATTTATTTATGTCGTGATTTAGATTGATTTAAAGCAAACAACTTTACAATATTTCAAATTAAAAACAAATAATAATAATAATAATAATAATAATAATAATAATAATAATAATAATAATAACAGTGTCAGTGTCACTTTCTCTTATAAAGCAGCTCTCCAGTCTGGATGATAAAATCTGTTTATTACTGAGTGGAGAAAAAAAAAAACACGAACAAAGCTATAACTTAGTTTATATATATATATATATATATATATATATATATATATATATATATATATATATAAACTAAGTTATAGTTTTGTTCGCAAAAATAAAAAAAAAAATCACTTACCATTTTTGTTTTTTACTTATCCATATGACTTATAAAAATAGATGTTAGGCAGAATGATGTATCAGTCAGTTATTTTTTTTTTTAATTCATACAGTTAATTAAATGGTGAATGATTTTTCTGCCTGTCATCTCATTTTGGGTGCCAAATATATGTATTTGTAAGCAAAAATTTTTTTTAAAAAAGTATAATAATTGCAGTTATACAATAGTAACAAAATTGTCTTGCATTTTCAAAAGCTGAAGTGATTATCTTGTTTTATATATTAGTTTGATATTTATTAACTCAATATTTTAGCTGATTGTAAAAGCGACTTGCACCGATAGGGGAATATCCTGTCGGGTTACATGGTAGATGCAAATGCACATATCCGATTCATATCAGATTTATTTCCACATATGAATGAGGCCTGAAACTGATCTGAGAAAATCGGAATCCATGTGCTTTTCATATCCGATTTGTGCCACATTGGAGGAAAAAAAAAATCGTAATTAGGTCACTTGAACCATAAAATGTAAATGCGACCAAAATGACTGTGTCACAATTAGCTGCTACTTTGAAGGAGCAAGAAACGAGGAAACGTGGAGCAGCAACAGTCAAGCAAACTGTATTTAATAAACATCCATGGGATTACATGGGCAAGCAGGAACACACGTAGCACAAACACAGAAGACATCTAACAGCGGATGCTGGACAAAGGGAAATACAGGGCTTAAGTAGTGACGACTAAACAAGGATAATTACTTCATCACAGGTGGAACTGATAGAACTAAATGGGAACAAGAATAGGAAGTCCAAATAAGGGCATAAACACGAGGGAAAACTAGGTCCAGGAGCACAAGGGAACAAACACAAGACACAGAAACACAGGACTGACATACTCCTGACATTACTCCCCCTTCCCGTAATAGTTCCACCGGGGAAGGGGGCGGGTACACTGGAGGCTGGTGCAGGACTGGGACAAGGAAGGCCCCCAGGGCGGATCAGGTAGCTCGGGGAGCCATGGTGGTGCAGGGAACTCAGGAGGCCATGGCGAAGCAATGAGCTCAGGAGGCCATGGCGGAGCAGGGAGCTCAGGAGGCCATGGCGGGGCAGGCAGTTCAGGGAGCCATGGCGGAGCAGCCTCCGTGGCCTTGGCCTTGGCCCTCGGTCCGGCCACTATGGCAAAGGATATATGCCCCCCCCCAAAAAAAAATTTTATTGCGGAAATTCAGGTCCTTAAATGCCCGGAGGTAGTCTGGAGGAGTAGACTCTGGAGGAGCAGGCACTGGAGGGCGCTCTGGGATTGGAACCGCTACTGGAGCGGACTCAGGGGCTGGAGCCGACACTGGAGCGGACTCTGGGACTGGAGCCGACACTGGAGCAGACTCAGGGGCTGGAGCCGACACTGGAGCGGACTCTGGGACTGGAACCGACACTGGAGCTGACTCTGGGGCTGGAGCCGACACTGGAGCGGACTCTGGGGCTGGAGCCAACACTGGAGCGGACTCAGGGGCTGGAGCCGACACTGGAGCGGACTCTGGGACTGGAGCCGACACTGGAGCGGACTCTGGGGCTGGAGCCGACACTGGAGCGGACTCTGGGGCTGAAGCCGACACTGGAGAGGACTCTGGGACTGGAGCCGACACTGGAGCGGACTCTGGGACTGGAGCCAACACTGGAGCTGACTCTGGGGCTGGAGCCGACACTGGAGCGGACTCAGGGCTGGAGCCGACACTGGAGCGGACTCAGGAGAGAATTCTGGGCTCCAAGACATCCCATCATACTCCACAAGTAATCCCAGAGGCACAGGTACAAGCAGTGGTGGGCTTGACAGTGCCGCGGCTGGTGGGCTTGACTGGGGAACGGCAGACGGACTTGACAGCGGGCGGGTTCTGGATCGGGGCTGGACACTCTCCAGACACCGGAGGATCCCTTCTCTCCAGCTCAGTCCTGTGGTGTCTGGGAAGTCCACGGGGCAATAGTAATTGGCTCCGATCCAGAACAGAGAGTTGAGCGTGGCATTGTCCAGCGCCGTCGTCGTGGCCAGCCCGCAGAACTCCCGGGTGTACTCCACGAATGGGAGATCTATGTGGGCTAGGGCGGCGAAATGAGCGTCGACTTCCATGCCACCAAGAAGAAAACAAGGGAAAACAAAAAAAACTTTCAAAATACGGAAACAAAATGGGGAGAAGGGGCGCCACTTACAGTTCTGTTTAGGGTCCGCTGTTCTGTCACGATTAGCTGCTACTGTGAAGGAGCAAGGAACGAGGAAACGTAGAGTAGCTTCAAGCAAACAGTCTTTAATAAACATCCGTGGGATTACACGGGCAGGCAGGAACACACGTAGCACAAATGCAGAAAACATTTAACAGTTGTTGTTGTTGTTGATTCTGTTGACAGCTTGGCATTGTACAAGTATACTATATATTTATACAAGCTGGGGAAAAAACAAAATGAATGAAATAGCTTTCATTTTTTTAAGTGAAGGTTTGTCACTCTATCTTGGCTTCCTTAAAGTGTTTAGACTTGTTTAGCAGTGTTTATGGGATACTGGAACATCAAAGGAGAACAGCATTTGAAGTCGTGGTCCTGTAACACAGCCTGATATTCCTCAGGGCGTCTTGCGACCGTGCAAAGCAAACGTCAGAGGTAATGAGTCCCATGAGGTGGCTGCCAGTACCATTACAGATTCCCCACCATGATTCAAAACCTACAACAGACATCAGCTGAAGGAATTCTGCGGCTTTCAAATGTAAACCAATCTGGATGCTATAAATAAAGTGAAAGATGACACATAAACCCACATCAAAATTACTTTGCCTCATGGTTTAGATGTCCCGTTTTTGTGCTTCTAACTTCATGGTGTGTGCCATTGTGTATTGGCCTTTGATATACTGTATTAGTAGGGCACTTTCAAAGAATATTGTGCACATTTGTGTCCTTTGTGTGACTTTTTTTAAGCATTCAACATGTAGTGTTTTTTGACTAATTAAATTGTAATGACCAAACTGTCATTTAGCTCTTAGCTGTCACTCATTTTGTACACAATTTGTACAAATGTTTCACGCATTACAAAAAATTACTTAAAATTGTGAAACCCAAACTTTATTTATTTATTTATTTATTTATTTATTTTTACAGATATTTTCAGCATTTGTGTCTTCATCTGAGGGCTTTGCTTTTTCAAATATCAGTATGTGATTAATTGCAATAACTTGATTAAATGCATCGGCATGCCTTGCAATTCATTAAAATAATTTTTTAATGTACTGACAACCTGCATTAAAATGAACTGGCAAAGAATTGGCCTTGATGTTGAATCAAATTATGAGGAAAGAAAACTCTATGTAGTAGAAAAGTACATATAATATTTAAATTTATATAAAAATTAAGATGCAATTTATTTATATATATATATATATATATATATATATATATATATATATATATATATATATATATATATATAATTTTTATATGTAAGTACTGAATGAATAAGCAATAGCTTGGAATTATAAATAATTTACTTTCATTACTATAGTAAATACATGTAAAGTAACAATAGCTAAATAACAAAGCTAACAATACTGCATTTTATTTTAAAGTCACTGGTTTTGTCTAAAATGTCCATGATTTGTTTCAGAAAATGTTGTCCATTGGTTCATTATGGATGTTCTTGAAAAAGGCTTAGATTTTTATTAATTCACATTATGAGAAAAAAATGTTAAATACACATTGTGTCCCAATGCACCTATGATGCCCAAAAATGCTGTCTAGGTAGGTACCTATAGCGGCTGCCTTAATCTTTTGCACTGATTTAACCTGTAGCAGCCTTCATCTTTGATCTTATGAAACTTATAGACTTAAAGAAACGAACTGAAAAACGCAATTATTTTTCCAATTTCCCCAACTTTAAATAAGTCAAGTGTAAGTGAGGGTCTGGAAAGACCCTAATAAAGGCAATGTGGTCAGACTTTCCCCTGCAAAAATAAATGTCAGACTTTCCATAGTAATATATGTCTGGAACATCATAAATCAAACTAATCTTGTGCAGTGGAGAGGCCACTTTGGGGGTAAATGCAAACCAGACTGGTCTGCAAAACAAAGGCACCTTGACTGGACCACTGCATAGTCCAGGGAGGACTTCATTTATACGAGCTAAAAATAGAAATGCTTTACCCTAGTGACATCATGAAATAATATTTCAGTACTTAATGGCAAGTATAAAGACTTTGAAAGAGGGAATGCGTTTGACCATTCACCACAGAGCATGCATGCCAAAATGCAGGTTGCATTTGAAAACAGCCATGTGTCAATATCATATTGAGTCGGCAGTCTGTACTACAAATAATGGGAGAAAGCAAAGACATAACTGATTCTAGAGGAATACAGCATCTGCATATGAACATCTATTCAGCAGCTTTAAAAGTTGTTATTAATGATGGTGATTTAACCTTGTGAGAACGGCATTGTTCTGGTTAGCCCTGTGTTTTTGTAAGATGGTTTAGTTAGTGCTTCTGAGATTCCTTATGAGTTCCATTTTGACAGTATAATTTGTGGTCATTTGGATTTAAATGGAGTGCATTTTTTTTCTTCTTGTTCCAGCTAAAGAACAAATTGGGCCATTTAACATCTTAAAAATCATATTTGAACAGATATTTGAGTACTTTTTTTATTGCTGTGATATTTTCCTTCAGCTACTGCTGTGATGTTTAAGGGTGCCAGTTGATGTCAATACTGCTGCTTTTTTCATCCTTTTTGAACCAGAGAAGGTTTCCTCCATGTTTCCTCTTAGAATCATGTAAAGGCTGCTCTATCATATCTTACATAATCAAAACAGCTTAAAAAAGTGGTTCTATTGAAGTGGTTCTTGTGTTCTATTTCACAATACCCCTTTTATCTACATCTAAACTGCATCCTCTGTAGTAATGATAAATATGTTTTAGGAAGAATCAGCCACAGCTAGGTTACACATATAAAATACTGCTTTTCTAATGTATTTATATTGTTCAAAGGATTCTCTAAAGCCTTGTTTGTCCTTGGACCTTGCTTCTTAAAATTCCATAAATTCTTACTTATATTTGAATGTGTTATTGTTGTATGAGGGGCACACAAGTTTGTGCAATATGACATCAAAAAAAAAAAAAAAAAAAACAGACACGGGGTCCTTAAAGGGAAATTTTACATTGGCTGAAACTGGCATATTTGATTAGATGTTAAGTTGAGATGAATTTCTATGTATTTATGTTGAAAGAGTGTACAAGACTGACACAGTCATTGACAGACATTGTTACAATTTGGAAATTGACTAAAATGGTTTCAGTAATACATCATACACACGTATTCACTTTTTAGAAGTGTAATAATGAAGGTTTGTGGATAAACTGCTTTTAGACTTTGAGCAAAATTGAAAACTGTAGGCTAAACATGCTTTAATTACCTGGGAGAGCACCTCATTTGTCCTGTGATCACACTTGTGATTAGTGCATGTTGGGATATAATGACGTGACACAGCCAGTGTGATCTGTGATCTCAGATGAGCGCTGTGATGAATGACTGTAACCTTCAGTCAAAGACACAAGTTCAGCTCTCAGCTCACAGCTTTATCATTGGAGTAAACAGCCCCTGTAATTGGCTGGAAATACGTAAGGGTCACCCCAATCAAATTACCAAGACACAAGACATAAATATTTATTTAAATCACATAGTAAGCATTAGAATTTTTTATAATGATTACCTTTGTGTTCTTGTGTTTTTTATTCTGTAGAGAAGGAATTGTGTAATCTGCCAGAAACAGACTTTTGACTGTCAGCATTTTCTAGTCCACTGTGCAGCGTATTCTGTCCAAACAAGTGCTCATTTTAAGTAATAGTTCACCCAAAAATGAAAAATCATGTACTTACCCATATGTCAATGCAAACTTTTCCAACTTCCCTCTGTTCTCTGAACACAAAAATGAGGTGTTTTGAAGAATGCAGTCACTCTGTCCCGTGCAGTTACGAATAATGGAGGCTAATTTTGACATCATCTGTTGAATTGATCTTCAAACTATTGTAGAAAACAACCTATTTTAACTTATTTTTTATTCCAAGCAATCCTGTTAAAATGTAACATTGTGCTTTGTGAAATCATTCAAACCCTTTCTGTAGCATGAAGGGAATACAGTATGTACACCAATTGTTGTTTTGACAGTATAAATCTTAAACTTTAATTTTTTTTTTTGTTTGTTTGTTTTTGTAGGAAAAAGATAATTAGTTTTATTAATTTATGAAAATAGTTTATTAATAACTACAACTCAATATTTAAAACTAATTTAATTAGCCGCATATTGAGGTCAGTAAGTTTTGTTTTTGTTTAATATATTTATGTTTTATGTATTCATTTTTTTCAGAATCAGAATCAGAATCAGAATGAGCTTTATTGGCCAGGTATGCTTACACATACGAGGAATTTGTTTTTGTGACAGAAGCTCTACAGTGCAACAGAAAGACAGCAACAGGACAGGGCACAGATAATAAAAGAATAATTTACAAATAGGCAATGTACAAATAGCAAAAACACAATATATAGACAATTATGGTGTACAGGTCTAATATGTGCAGATCTGAAATGAAAAAAAAATAAGTATGTGTGTTGAATAAATAATTTATAATAGTGTTGTATGTTCCACTTTTAATGTCAAGTGTTCATGAGATGGATTGCCTGAGGGAAGAAACTGTTCCTGTGTCTGGTCGTTCTGGTGCTCAGAGCTCTGTAGCGTCGACCAGACGGTAACAGTTCAAAGAGGGAGTGTGCTGGATGTGAGGGGTCCAGAGTGATTTTGCCAGCCCTTTTGCTCACTCTGGATGAGTACAGTTCTTGGAGAGTGGGGAGGGTTGTACCAATGATTCGCTCAGCAGTCCGGACTACCCTCTGTAGTCTTCTGAGGTCAGATTTGGTAGCTGAGCTGAACCAGACAGTTATTGAAGTGCAGAGGACGGATTCAATGATGGCGGAGTAGAACTGATTCAGCAAGTCCTATGAAATAAGTTTTTAATGAAATAAGTACTTTAGTTAATCAAGGATGCATCAGAAATGACAGTAATTAATGCTGCAAATGATTTGTTCTTTTGAACTTTCTAAAAAAGTATTACAGTTTCCACAAAAATAAAAAGCAGCACAACTGTTTTCAACATTGATGATCAGAAATATTTCTGATATGCTGAACAATTCAGCTTTGATCACAGCTATAAATTACATTTTTTTTAAATTATTAAAATAGAAAAGGATATGTATTTTATACTGTAATGACATTTGACAATATTTCAGTTTTTACTGTATTTTTGTTCAAATAAATGCAATCCATATACAAATGATCAAAATTTAGTAATATAGTTACAAAAATTCCAAAATCCTCATAGAAGTTATAGAAAATATATTAAACTTCATATACTTAGTTGGACCTCTTGAATTTGTTGAAAACAGTTTTTAACGGTTAAGCATGCCTCATTTTGTAGTGTCAAACAACTTTACTGTAGGCCCTAAACTTCCTCTTGAGCGTGTAACTCTGCCACATTGCCAAACCAAACAATTAATCAATTTTGTTCCTATAAACAAAAGGCTGATTTTTCTTTCAATTACCTGGAGAGCAGCTGGGAGAGCAAATCGTACAAGGTGATGCATAATTCAGAGAGCTGACTCTCTGCGTCTCATGCTGCAAAGATGATCTGTTGACATGGGAACTAAAATTTACATGTCAAAGAATGTTTGTACAGGTTCTGCGTTGGCCTTCCGCCACATCCAGAGAGAGTTGTAGCTCACGTTTGAGAGGTAAGAAGCTCTGCTGCCGTGTTGCAGGTCTCATGGTGAATGTAAATGTGACATTGCTCATTTCTAAAGAGAGCTTCAGGTTATATTTAGAGGTTCTTGTTTTGACAACGTAACCTTTAGATACACAAAGTTATGGGAATTATTCATTTTCATCTTTTACGCAATGTGTCGATTCAAACCTGTACGACGTCTTCAGTACAATGCAAAAGAAGACATTTTGAAGAATGTTCATGCTGCTCTTTTCCATACAACCACAGAGGATGACAATAATAGATGTCATATAAGTTTGGAACAAATTTCCTCTAAAACGTACAGTGAAAATCTTCAGACGCTGATCCGATTACTTGAAGCAGTAGCTGTAAATGTAAAAGCTGGATTAGCCCTTGATTAGCTGATTAAGAACTAGCCAGATTTTGATTTTGTAAATTGTACATTTCAGTACCGTCTGCAAGAAACAGTTGGCATGATAGTTGTGATTGATATTTGCTCACTACAAGCTGTTGTAGCTGTTTGGTCTCTTTGACCTAATCATACTATATCGCATTAACGACCACAATCTCTTTTATGCAAATAAAACTAATGAAGCTGCAATGATCGACCAAGATGTCCTGCCTTGCTAAACCATCTGCCAGATAAGCTTTCTACATCTGACTTCTAACTTAATTAAATCAGATGACTGCCTTTCTGCGTGGAAGCTTCAAATGTTTAAATTACACGAGTAAGTAAGCAAGATTAATTAATATGATAATCAAAAAGGTGAATGTGCCTCACTGTTTGCACA
This sequence comes from Spinibarbus caldwelli, assembly GCA_039654775.1. NCBI lineage: Eukaryota > Metazoa > Chordata > Actinopteri > Cypriniformes > Cyprinidae > Spinibarbus > Spinibarbus caldwelli. The sequence continues at coordinate 22,758,622 of CM077267.1, forward strand.
AGTTTAGCAACTTCCCAAAATTAAAGCAGATCTTGTGCATCTTTTCTTCTGCAGGCATGGACTAATTAACTAAAGTAACGCAAGTATGGCAAATTAATTTCGCCTCCAGGACCGCAAAGGGCTGGTGCTGTATGCTTAATGTAAAATGAGTCAAGAAGAACAGTAAATAGCACTTTACGCATTAGCAATCAGGTCGCATTCCACAAACAAACTCAGATTTATTCTGAAATAGAGATGCTGTGACAGTGATGAATACGTGCTGTTGCAACCTGTGTTATTCCGTCAATAGGAGGCCATCCGAAGTTAAGCATCTGTTAAACAAGATTTTTTTTTTTCAGACAGGCAAACAGCAAACACTCCCATTACAGAGATGTACGAGTTTGGTTCAAGAACTTTTGCAGCATTAAAAAATAAGGAGGAAAAATAAAGACAAGACAAGAAGAAGACGAGAATTACACTGAAGTATGGAGCCAATTATGTGCAGTTTGTTTGCTGTTTGTGTCTCCATCTATGAATGTTAATGAAAATTAATATTTAATGTTATACTGTTGTACGAAAACAGTAATACATCTTCTGATTTGCTAACTGGTAGCTTAATTTTTGTGTAGCATCACCAAAATGCATCAGTTGTAACTAATTAACTCATTTCAAAGGATTGTAAACCCTTAGGAGATAAATAAAATAAAATAAAAATAATAAAATAAAATAAACATTAATAAAATATTAATATTATTTATTAATAAATAATCATAAAAAATAGTTTGTTTGTTGTTTAACTGTTCACCTTCAAAAGTAATTAAAACTTCATAAAAGGTTTTATAAATATAGTACATAGTTTGTTTTAATGAGTTTTGAGATCCATGGTGGATTGTTAGCGAATGTCAAAACAAAGCTATTCCATGGCTTGAGAATATGTTGTAATGCACAGTTTGTTTGGACTCCTTTTATGGTACTTTTATGGTTTTATATTGTTGTGCAGTGCTTAGGGTTGGATGTTGGGACTCAAATGCACATTTAGTCTAGTATAAATGCAATTCAGTCGTTCAAACATGAGATAATATGCAAGAATCTAAAGCTGAAGCTTTGACAGACTCTACAGAACTGAAGTGAGAATGTCATTTCAACATTTAGGTGGTCCAGGATAAGTCACAGCAGTTATGTTTCTTTATGAAACTGCCCTGCGAACATCGATTTGAGTTCAGAGGATCCGAAAAATATGGGTGAAAGCTGTCTTCTGTTTTTTGAGAGTTGCTGCAAAGCCTGACACATTTTTATCTGTTGAGTTCCCAGAGAAAGGAAGTTTTGTCATTTAAGAAAGTTTATAGTATTCCAAATCTATAGTTTTTCAGCATGTCAGTAGCAGATGACTGAGTAAACAAAAAGAAAACGTTTAACCTTTAAAAGTTGTTTGAAACTGACGGTCGTAGAGGCAAACTAGGTTCTAAATTTAGGATCTGCATTCCTCTGAGAATAAATAACTTGCCTTAACATTTGGACATTTGGACTTAAGTTGCAGCTTGACAGGCCTCCCAGAAGAGCTGCTGATAAGCGCCAGTATTAATGATAATGGTTGATATTTTGTGATGATGGCACTCCATCAAAGCCAATTCATACTGCAGACCTGAAGTGGCGCTTTAGTCTCATTTCCATGCTTCATTTATCAGTAATTAACATAATTCATGTGTGGACATATCACCAGCCAATTATTTGCAGAATCACTCGGACTTTTTCATCAAGGGTCAGTTCTGAGATTATTTGAACATTATTTATTTATTTATTTATTTATTTATTTTGAATGTTTTTCAGCATCCTAATCAAGCAAGTACATGATTGGAAAATGTTGCCTGTTTACAGATATTTGAATAGCTAATTAGGGGCCAGATTTACTAACAGTGAATGTGATTTACTAACGTTTGCATTTGTCAAATTACTGGTATTTGTGCCATTATTTAACTCCCCAAAAAAGCATGTCTTAAAGCAGGCGGTAATTTGCGCTGCTCTTGGTAGATTGCGCTGGTCATTACGGAAATGATCTGGCTGCATCTGTGTTCTTTAATGTGCGCATTGTTATTAAATCACACACAGAATTTTCCCCTCCCATCGGTGCTTTTATGGAATTGCACTCTAATGCTAATTTGCCCTGATTAGTAAATCTGTCCCTAGGTGTCATTAACGTCCACTACTTAAAATCAGCATGAAATAGCATTCACAAACTATTTTACTGTGCCATATTATCTGTTTGGGTACTGGTTAACATTAACCAACAGGTTACATGGCCTAGATGATGTCAGCAGAAATGGAAAGTTGTTTTATTGGTTTTATTTATTTACAATAATGTGCACTGATAAATCATGCATAACAAGACTAGAGATGTGCATTAAGAAAGCAAATGAGGTATTTTTTTGTTTATTTAATGTTGAATTTAAAGTAAAACCGTGATCATAATATTCATGAAAAAGCCAAGCAGAGAACAGAGGTTTGTCATTTATTCCTAAACAAATCTTTTTGTTCCCTCCATGTCACCTACAAATAATAAAATATATTATGGATCAAAGACACTGAACTGCAGTGGGGCACACTCTGCTTCTGTTTTCCTGCATGGTGATGAGATGGTAAGTTGCACAAACTAACAGCAGCTACACACAGTAATCTCAGTTGTTCCATTTTCCGCCTGCCTGTAAATCTGACATTTGAGCATATAAATAAACTGGAAAAGAGAAAGGCCATAGTGGGTTATTGTCTACAGAAGTGTAATATAAATAACAGTGGATTTTGTCAACAGGATATTGTCAAAGCAAATAGAAATGTCTTTATGAAGTCATAGAAAGCGAAGCTTTATTGCTGTATTTTTGACGTTTTATGAGTTTTTGCGGCCAACTAATATCGCTTTAGTAAAATTACAGGCGAAGTTAATATTTTTTTCCCCACTGTAAGCAACAAAATGATAACTAGCACAGTAATTACAGGCTTAAGCTGTCCATCATGTTGGCAGTATCGTTGCAATGGCAACAGATCTGTTTGTAAGCAAGGAGCAGACGGCCTATGTCCCACATGGTATGTAAATCGTTTGGGTCCACGACCAAAACGACTGTTATTACACTTGACCTTTACAGTAAATTGCTCTAGGGTTCTGTTTGTGACAACCGTGGCTTACCATTGGCTGTGTCCTGCTCTGTTTATATGGCATGAGTGCCTTCTAAAGTTGGATGATGTCAAGGATGTGGTCTGACATCTGCAGCTTTTCTTAAATCTCATACCCACCACAGCGATAAAAGTTCACAGGTTCACAACAGCAGTTAGAACTTCCCAAACATGAACAGGGGAAAAAAAAAAAAAAAAAAAAAAAATCATATTTTGAAACTGTCAAAGGTCTACTTTTATTTGTGTACATTCACAATATCAACAAAACGTAGTGCTTTTGAAAATTAAGAAAACTAACAAGATATGCTTTTTGCTGTCTCGGTTTCTGTGGACTGGAGTGCATCAAAAATAAACCGAAACTCAGCGTATAGAGAAATATATCTATAGAAAGGTTCAAATAAACAAAAATAAAAAATAAAAAAATTGTAATCCGTATTAAAGGTGCACTTCTCTCTGAAAGCAAATCGCTGTACTGCAGAAATGAGGTGTCAGCATCATCAGCTTCATCTTCCAAAGTCACCCCCTATGCCATGATATAGTGCATATATTACAACCGATGTTACCTATGCACTGTGTCGTACCAAATGAATTGCTGAGTTATCAGAATATGGCATTTGCAGCACTTCTGGGGGCACTCTGTGTACAAATTCTCACTTATTTTCATTCACTTATTCAATGGACTGTAATAACAGAAGTGATGTAGGGAATACTGAATGAGAGTGTAGGGTGCAATTTCAGATACAGCCCAAGTTTTGTTGTAATGCACTTAAACACATTACCAAGATATCCCCTTGTTTGGTTGATATTGTTAATTTTATGGCTTAACTTATAGAATAGTGTTGATCATCAATTTATATTCTGTGAATTTTGTGTGCTTTGGCTGAAGATGATCTGAGCCAATTTTGGAGAACATTTAGCTTAGCTTTCTTAGCATATTCCTCTTGGTCCCAGTTGGGAAATACAGTAGGGCTTTTGCTACAAATCTCCATCTCTTTGTTGGGCTGCCTGCTGTGCCTCTCCCCAAGATATATTGATGGGCTCGAGCTCGGCTTGCACGGTTTTTCACCAGGTTAGAACTCTTCTTTTTCTCTTGGGAATTCCATTCCAAAGCATGGCGCGCAAATACTGGTTTGCCCGATCCACTTGGTGGTATTAACTATGGGCTTCTGGTTGGTGCTATGCCAGATTTCCTGATTTTAAATACACTTTGGCCATTTAACACGTAGGATTTGTTGTAAGCAAGTGTTGTTGAAGATTTGCAGCTTGTGATGCAGGCTCTTGGTGTGTCTCCAGGTTTCTGCACATTATAGCACTACCGATTTTACATTTGTTTTGAATTGTCTCATTTTAGTGTGCCACTGAGATTCTTTTTCCTCCATGCTGGCTTCAAGATGCTGAAGATGTAGTGATTCTAGACCACACCTGTTATTGTTACCCTTTTTTTTTAGTGCTGATGCTTAGGATAGATGAACTGGATGACATCTTCGATTGCCTGGCCACCTATGGTGATGGAAGCTTTCTGATTGGTGTTAACATACAGACTCTCAGTACTGATCTCAATTGCTGGTGACGTCCTGAAGTCTTGCTTTCTTTGTCTGGATATGTTTTTTGGGAGTGAGACAGCAGAGTGATACTAAATACTATGTGGATTGATTGCTGGCATAATTGTACAGTAACCTCAAGTACTATTAGAGACAACCAAGCTATTGAATAAGTTTAAATGCATGAGTATTTAGGTTCAATAATTGATACATAAAATTTTTAAATTAATACAGTTAGACAGTGTACAATGAGTCAGCAAGGACTATTTTGTCTGAGGAAGTTAGTCAAATGTAATATTGACAAGACATTTATGAATGTTTTTATAAGGCTTGCATTGCATCTGTTATTACATTTTTATTTATTTGTTGGTTTGCTTCTCTTAAAAAAAAAAAAAAAAAAAAAAAAAAAAACCTTGGGAAACAGTTGTTAATAACTTCAGCAAAGTGCAAGAAGTGAAATTCCCTGGGCTATCAGACATATTTACTACTCAGGTGCTTAGGAAAGCAATCAAATTATAACTGATTAATCTCATTGTCTTCAAAACACATTCCAAACTTTGCCTTCAGGGTCCTTGTATAGAGTCCCCTTAGCTAAGACAAACAGAATAAAGCTCTCATTTGTGCCATGTGCTATTACTCTGCTCAAGTCTAATAGGATAAGGTAGCTTTTTAGACTTTTTTTAAATAATTTATTATGTTTAATGTACTACTGATGTTTTGTATTTGTCATTATGTAGTGTATGTGACTGTTATCCATGCTGCAGAACAAAATGCCCCCAAGGGGAACAATAAAATGTTAAAAGGTAAGTCTTTCAGCTTCTAGGTGAGGGTCCACTGTATTCCCCTCGGTTCATCCTGGTTATCTTCAGTGCCTTGTCAGTCATAAGGGAGAAGATTATCGACGACAGGAGACACCCTTGCCTGACTCCTTTCTTGACTGCAAATGATGCAGACAAGTCCACGTTCTTGATTATTCTCCAGGAGATGTCCATGCAGAAGCTTCGGATAACATTGATGATCTTCTGCAGGGTGCCATAGTTTCTCAGGATTCTCCAGATTATTGTCTTGTCTACCATTTCATAAGCATTTTTGAAGTCTATGAAGCAGATGTGCAATGGTGACTGCTCAATGATGTAGAGTTGCTTTCTGGACTGGGTATGATCTTCTGGCTCAGAATCCTGCTTGCATTTCCTCTTCAGTATCACCTTGGTGACAGCCTTTCTGGGGATGAACAGAAGCTGGATTCCTTTCCTGTTCTGACAGTCACTAACGTCTGCTATCCTAGGAAGATTGTCCATGTATCCTATATTCCATTCTGCTGTGCCTCTTGCAGGAACTCCACCACGATGTCTGCTGTCAGATGTTTTCCCATACTCGATCTTCCGGGCAGCTTTTTTATTTCTAGTGGAGCCCAGATTCACATGCAGGTCTATCACTGATTGGTTCTCCACATGGATCCCATTCAGCAGGGTGCTGAAATTTTGGTGAACATTGGACAACAGTAAACGAAGATGACAGCCATTCAACTTGGCAGATTTCTTTTCATGTAACCAACTAAACAAGAAGAAAAAATAAATAAATAATACATTTTTGATTCAAAGGGTTCAAGAATTTTAAGCTGATGAATCTTTAAGCTTTGATCAGTTGGTGGTGCTGTATAGCTGGAGTGCCAGAGTCCAATAAGTATGCCAAGAGTTTTCTGTTTATTTCCATGTGGAGTTAAACAGGAAATAAGTAGTATGTAAATATTTAGAGTACTTCCCTGAATTTTGCGCTCTCTCCTGTAGATGCCTCTAGACGCCCATTGTTTCATTCTCAAGGCTAAATTAGTGTTGTTGTTTATCTGAAATATTTTGATAACGCACACATCTGTTTCTTGCAAGTAACCCTGTTCCTCAGTGCGAACATAAAGCTGCTGTAATTTATTATTCATAACTGCACACTAAACCTGTTGGCCTCTTAAAATCTAAAGCCTTTTCGACATCTCAAGAGGAACTATTTTATTATCTTTACATTGCAAACTTGGAGGTCTCTGCACAAAGAAAACTGCAGTGATTTAATGGTGCCCCAGAAAAGCCTGGAAGAGGTTTCCAAGATATTTGTTCACCTTGTAAGAGTGAAAACAAATGTAAATTAATTTGGAAGGAGATAACAGGTTGATTTATAATTGTTCCTAACACTTGGCCACACTGGTAATTTGCTCAGTCTTAAGCACTGAAAAATGCCTTCAAAAAGATTGAAACAACTCTACAGCATGATTATATTTTTAGACAATGAATAATCTTTGTTTAATTGTATTCCAAGAAAAACCCTTGCATGACAATGTTGTGCTGCTCTCTGATTGGTTGTGCTTCTTCACAGCAGCTCGACTGAATGTTAAAAAGTCAAAAATGTGATATTAAACACAGTGGACTGTGTTTTCCAAAGGCCAAGAGAGGCCAGCGTTATAAGCAGGCACTACAAAAAAGCACCTCACATGACTGCCTAATCCTTAACATGCACACAAAAATGTGTGTTGCTCCTGAAGGCAATTACGCACATGTGTGAATGCCCGAGGCAGAGTGTAGATTTCTGCCATGCAGAAGAGCCAATGAATGTAGACCAGCTTTTCTCAGATAGTAGTGTTTTTATCTCTAGTGGTTGCTGAATAGCAAACCAATAACACTCACAGTGAAATATGTGGAGCTGCTCCTTGACGTTTATTTTGTTAGGCTATGCAATTTGAATATGTAGGAATAGTCATTAATATTTGAAGATTTAAGATTTGTCTAAAGATAGAGCTATTCTAAGCTCATACTGTAATAAAGAAGGGGGAAAGGATATTTTAATAACCTTCTAAGAATAGGGTTTGGTGTAGTGTTGTTAACAGTACCCGGTTGATACTGAAATTGTAAAAATGTAACGATACCAGTCAAATCCTAGTTCTGCAGTACCAGACTCAATACGGTACCTGGAGAGAGATTAATGTGTTTAAGTTGTGTAATGCAAAGTGTCAAACAGTACTTCAGTGTTTACTGTTCTGTGAAGTGGACCAATGTGAAGTTGAACACGACAAGTACAAACTTTATTACAAAAGAGCTCCCACCTAGGTCTAAAAAGCCACACAGATATATAAATATTTTAGACTGATATTACCCACCAATAGGCTCAAAACCCATAAAGTGCCATCCAGCCTGTTGAGAAAAACAACATCTCCTACAGAGAATGAAGTTACTAAGGAACTCTATGAAGGCCGAAGGAACTTGCATGCCTTTATCCATCAGAAAACTGCACTGGTGTCAGAGTTGAGATGGTCAGTATGTACCTTTACCTTCTCGGCTGTTTCACTCTGTTCTGTTCTTACTCTGACAATGTGTACTTTTCCTTCGTGCTGTTGTTCTTTACCAGTGAGACATTGTGTAAAATGTGAAAATAACAAGAGAAATGGAAATGAAAGGATCTTTCAAAAGAGGTTTTTATATGGTATTTTGTTGATACTAGGTAAAAGCAAAAGAATGTGAGTGAGATGTGCTCAAAAGAAAATGATTTTCTACATTAGGCCTATTCCAATTGTTTTTCATCGTTTTTAGTTCACAGTGCTATTCACTGATGAAATTCTTTTGCAAAAATTACAAGGGCAAATGAAAATGATTTAAATGTATCTATTTTACTTTTATTTTACCATATACTCTAGCAACACTTTCCATTTTCCTTTTTTTATCAAATGTTTCATTTTTAGAACATAATGTGAACCATAGTGTAACCTTGCAATAATAAAAACAATATGCATATTGTATGCATATTTTTACAAGTTTCACAGCTGAAATATAGTGCTACGGATCAAATAACCACTCATTTAGCCAAAAGTGTCACATTTTATTTCAAAGTTTGGTAAATAACTGGCCAACAATTTCTTTGATTACAGGAATTATTCAGTTGATTACAATCATATGGACAAAATGTACAATGTACTGTATTCTGTGTGCAATGTCTACTCTGGAGTGTTTTGTAAAATAATAAAAATAACAAAACAATTGATTACATTTTGTTCAGTTAAAAGAAAGAGAAAAAAAACATTCCTAATATATTTATTATGAATGACAGACCCCATGATTCACTCAAGTAGCAGCGCGCAGATTAATGTGGCCATACCAAGAATAAAACATACATTTACACGCTCTGTCATTCTGTGTTAACTCACTGTTGCCCTGTCTAGATCACATGGTTATTTGTGACTACAAAGTATTTGAGTACTTGTTTTCTCGATGCATCGATTACAAACCCTGACGATGCACATGCATCGATCTTGAAACATGGATTTTTGAATCGTCAATTTCGGACAGTAATCGATTTAAAATGCTAAGAATCGAATGAATCGTGATTTCTAAAGCGATTCAATGTTTTCAAAATATATACACCTTAAATTACTACAAGCACAAATTAATGGAGACCCTTGAACAGCGTTCGTGCCTCACATCTCTCCTTCACACGCTCCACTATATTTACTGCCCGTCATAGGATTGCGCTCGCGTTCCGTTCGTCTCACGGACACATTTTTTGAGCAGCTGATGTGTGATCTCTCCTTAGTACTCATGGTCAGTACTGCTAAAGTGAAGTAGTTTAGTTTTCTGTAGTTTTTCAATGGCTCTTGGTCATAACGTCAACATTACCTGAGCAGTCGAAGACTGCGCATTTATTGCATGGACGGAGCAAAAATGTAAGTGTCTAAAGCATACGCACAGTTCCACTGAATGATTAATGTGTTTTCACAATGTCGTTGAAACGAATGTATGAAGAAAACTGTTAAAATAACCACAGCATTAACAACAACCTTGAAATAAGAGTGCGAGGTTTATCTGTTAATCTAACGCTATCTCACGACCAATTCGTACGCATTTTACGAGGTGGCTAATTCGTACGAATTTGTACGACCTCACTCGTACGATTTTGTATGATTTGTCTAAACCCCAGTGACGGGTAGGTTTAGGGGCGGGGTTAGGTGTAGGTCATTCGTACAAATTCATACGTATTGCCAACTCGTAAAATATGTACGATTTAGCAAAAATCGTATGAATTTGTACGAGTGAGGTCATACGAATTCGTACGAATTAGCCACCTCGTAGCATTCATTGCAATAGGAAACAGACATCCGGCGCTTTTTCTTTCAGAATCATCATTTACCGATGGAGAGGGAAAGTTAAATACCATAGCATTTTATTTTATGAAAATGAGATAAAGAAATTTTTGCACTGAAATATGTGATCGCGGGCTTGTAGAACTTAAGACGTGCCAGGAAATGCCTAATATGGACAAAGGCAGCTGCACCTAAGCTGAATAAAATTAACTGGTGAAACGTTAAGACAATAAACACTATAAATAAATAAAATTCATGAATGAGGCAGTGCTAATTGACATATCATTTATTACAGTACAGAAACAATAAAGTTTTCTACCTTATTCTGTGCAGGAAATTTAAATAATTGTTTGTATAGTATATAAAACAGGGCTCCTCAAATCTGGACCTCGAGATCCACTTTCCTGCAGAGTTTAGATGTAACCCTAATCAAACACACCTGAATATACTAATCAATGTCTTCAGGATCATTAGAAAATCACAGACAGGTGAGTTTGATCAGGGTTGGAGCTAAACTCTGCAGTGGATTGGACCTCCAGGGTAAGATTTGAGGAACCCTGATATAACAATCATGAAATTGCCATTAGGAAAAAAATATAGATTACAAATGATTTATTATTGTCCAGCAGTGTATTTGATTTCTTATAGCAAATTTAAAGTAAGAGATAAGAAAATAATTTCTTGTAAATAAATAAAATAAATAATAATAATAATAATAATAATAATAATAATAATAATAATACACAAAATTATTGTATTTGACATTTGTCACTTCTGAAATGATGGCTACACACCTGATGTGACAAAATGTTAGCCTATACATAATACTTTTAAAGCTCTTTTTTTTTTTTTTTTTAAATCTTGGATTACATAAATTTCTACATATGCCATGTCACACCATAGCATCATTAAACTAGCATCTAACAATGGACAAAAGTGGGTTGTTTTTTCTCTAACTTATGGTTATCTAACCATAAAGGCTGCTGCGTAATTTGCCCTCTGACTAAGCATTTAAAGAATTCAGGGGAAGCATTTACATAATCCTGTGAATGCACTGAAAGAATGGAGAGTTGAATCGTTAATCGAATCGAATCTAATTTAATTGTGAATTGAATCGAATTGAATTGTTCTGAATTTGCAAAAATCGTTCTTGAATCGAATCGAAAACCTATGAATCGTGAATCGAATCGATTCGCGGTCTACCCAAAGATTCACAGCCCTAGTGCAATGGGACACCAATCCCCATAAATAGTGCATGTATGATATTAAACTGTGAGTCTAAACTGAGAATTGCTAAAGGTTATATATCGCATTCAAATACAGGTGACTGTACATTTAATGCTTAACAGAGTCTGCACCGTGAAGAATAAGTTTTAATTTAAGAAAACCATTCTTATGGCTTTATTCACTTTTTTAATGCAAGTCTATTATATCATCTTCTTAAAGTTATTGAAAACAGATAAAAGTTTAAACCCATGGGCATTGTTTGTTATGGACCAACAGAAAAGGAAGATGTATGACTGCTTTCAAATTTAATCAATCTTCTTATATTTCTGCATCCTCTTATCTCTTAAAGCGTTTCCCTTGAATTAAACTGAAAATGAGTTCATGGCAGTCTTACAACAGAGTACTTTCTAGGCCATGGAATGGTGTTTAAAAAGATTTGAGGTGCCAACTGTCTGCACTTAAGCCTGAATATAGACCGAAATTTCACTTCAGCTCAATTGAACGCTTTCCCATTCTTTGTAAATAAATAACATCCAGATGGGATGCCTTTTCTTCCTTTAAAAAATGGGGTTTATAAATCTCTGACTTCAATATCCATTGATGTGAAAGAGAAAAGCGACTCGAGTGAATGCCTTTGCATTTTGACTGTATCCACAGAGCATTCTAATTAACTAATCATGCAGTTTATATGTATTAAGATAGATTTACTCTGTCAGTCGTCATGTTTCGAGGTGCCAAAACCCACAAAACTCTACATTTCAATTAATTCCAGAGCACATACAGTAGAAGTGGCCACAGATAAACCTGGCAAGAGACCGACCTTACTTTCCCAGCCAAAAATGCTCATAACGGCCTCCAACCCTACACTTAGTTTAATTGAAAAATTAGAGAGCACTCCGTTTTTTTTTTGTTTTTTTTTCAATTGCATTCAAATAATGTTTTTCCCCATGAGTTCCCTTTGTACGACCACTGCTGCACACATGGTTTTACTCGTAAAACATGGCTAACAGAGGATAGCACATGACTCTTATTGAGGGTTTGGTGTGACATTTAAGATGTGCATGTGTAGGATCTTGACTCCTGACCTTGCCACCCGCAACCAAAGCATCATTGCGTTGAGAGATCTTCAGTATCTGGCACTGAACTAAAATCTTCCACTGAACCCAAACGTAGGACGCAATCTCAATTCAATTCTCAGTGACGCACAACCCTGCTTCAAAACAACCTTGTTGTATTCAGTCATAGCTACACAAATATTGACATTCATAAGACAAATTCATGTCAAATAACTCTGAGATTGGATTCATATGCTTTGCGAGCTGTAGGAAGGGAAGTCAGTCTGCTAATAAAAAATGTGGCTCAAGTGTTTGGTAGATCTGCTCTTCAAGAGCAGTTTGTATGCATTTATCTCTCCCGCCTGTCCGCCCCCTGCTCTTCTGCTGAGGTTAGGCCTGCGTTTTATCTCGGACCAAACTTTAAATATTTTCAGACACAACTCTCTTCCTTAGCCGTCTTCCTTTCAGCAGACGCATGCCACAGAATGTGTGACGTTCAGCAGTTGCAGACTTCAAGTGTATATATTTGTATTCCACTATGCCTCTTCAAAGATAAATTTCATTCACATCCGCTTCTGATATTTCCTCATGGTTTGCGTGTAATGCATGACCCTCCGAGATCCTAGTTCATCCCAGGGAAAAGTGATGCAGCCCGGTTAGTTTGTCACCAATAGAAGAACAGTTCCAGTTAATGTATTCCATTTATTTCAAACAGCCAAGCGTGAAGTTGTGTGCTTTTATCATGATGACAGCAAATAGGTCTGAACATTCTCCTTTTTTGGCTGTCTGAGATGAAGACATGCAATTAAAACAAAGGAGAAAACCAATTAGCGAGCAGACACCTTCCGGGGTGTGATGACCTTCAGAATCGTACGGAGCAGGAGCAATGTAATGAAATGTTCAGAGTTCACTTTAAAAAAGAATAAACAACAACAACAACCAAACACTCCAGCAGCATCATTGTTAGTGTTGCAGACCCACAGTCAACTTGCTCTCGAGTGTTCATGGATCTGCTTTGACCATTCCAGTATGGCGGCTAGATTACATATAGCGTACAGCAGATTACGTATAGTTTTCTGAAGTCACACCAATGACTGACTATGTAAACAATGATTGTTCATGATTATTTCATTACATTCATTTCATTATTTATTTATAAAACACATTTAAAAACAACCCAAGGTTGACCAAATTGCTGTACAGATCAGGATGCCCAGGTAAAAAACAAAATCTATAACAATCTATAAAATAACACACATAAAAAATTTAAATAGTACATTAAAAACCCACACTAAGAAGATGTGTTTTTCAAGTTTTGATTTAAAAAAGGAGAGTTATGACACCATTTGGATCAATACCGTTAGGTTATTCCAGAGTTTAGGGCCTGCTATCGCGAAAGCGCGGTCTTCACAATGTTTTAACCTCAATCTACGAACAGAAAGCACTCCAAGGTTGCCAGATCTAAGTGATCTAGATGGATTGTGACAACGTAAAAGATCAGATGAATACTGGAGCTAGGCCGTGTAGTGCTTTAAAAACAAAAACTAAAATTTAAAATTCTATTCTCAGTTTGACTGGTAGCCAGTCCAGAGAAATTACAATATGAGAAATGCGATCAAATTTTTGACTACCAGTCCACAGCCTGGCTGCAGCATTTTGAACTATTTGAAGGCGCCCAATCGATGATTGGTTTGCTCCATAACAGAGTGAATTGCAGTAGTCAAGGCGTGAAGTAATAAATGCATGGATGACTATTTCAAAGTTCTTTAGAGAAAGAAAAGATTTAACTTTTGTGAGATGTCGTAAATGATAAAAACATGATATAACAATAGAATCAATTTGTTTATCACTTGACTTAAGACCTGAATCAAACAACACACCTAGATTTTTCACACAAGGGGAAACATAAAAACTTAAGTCGCCAAGGTCAAGAAGTCATAAAAATCACTTGGACCAAACAGTACTTCCTCAGTTTTATTCTCGTTTAAGGCCAGACAATTGTGTGTAAACGTCTCGGTTACGTATGTAACCCTCGTTCCCTGAAGGAGGGAACGGAGACGTCACGTCGGATGACCGACGAAATTGGGATCTCGCCAGAGAGACTAATCCACTTCGAGTGTAACTAAACGAGCCAATGGACATTGGCATGCGATTATTGCATCCAGCTGCCGCTGACCACAGCGTGAGCATAAGAGGCAGCTGATGCACCGCATCAATCATGCTTTCGCTGAGGAGCCGAGCCGGCGACCCGGCAGCTCAGCGGTGGTACAGCGACTGTGGCGACGGGACGTGACGTCTCTGTTCCCTCCTTCAGGGAACGAGGGTTACATACGTAACCGAGACGTTCCCCTTTCAGTCGGTCACTCCGAGTCACGTCGGATGACCGACGAAATTGGGATCCCTACCAAAGAGCCACAGGAGCTGCCCTTTCCAGTGCCCTGTGTAGGCCTCCTGACCCTTCCTATAAGGCAGACGATAGGACCGGGCTCTACACAGAGAAGGTCCACTACTGGTGTTCCTTGAGCAACCCAAACAGTAGGACTAGGATAACACTGGGAAGTGTGCCCTTCCACTTGGAAGAGGCACACTGCGGAGTCACCTCCTCCCAGAAGGGGTTAAGTGACATTCAAACATGTGAAGTAACCCCAAAGGGCCCTATTGCACATGGAAGTCTCTGAGATGGCTCAGGCTGCATCTTTAGAGATGGCAGAACGTGGTCCGCCAGGGGAAACACGGCTCTAATAAGCATACCGTGGAATACACATATGGGATCACAACAGGGTCTCTCATACGGGCCATGTCCGGACGCCGGAGTGCTGGAGGACTCAACAGGGTTTGCCAGTTTAAGGAACTCTCTGGAGAATTAGGCGTAAGGACGCCGCAAGCCGACTCTGAGCCGGCCCTCTCAGTGCCACTACCCGTTTGAGGTGAGAACACAGGAGGAACCCGGTTCGACACGTAGGCTATAAAACCTAGCGAACGTGTTGGGAGTCGCCCAACCCGCAGCTCTACAGATGTCTGCTAGCGAGGCACCACGAGCCAGCGCCCAGGACGATGCGACACCCCTAGTGGAGTGAGCACGCAACCTGAGCGGGCAGGGCACACCTTGTGCTTCGTAGGCCAAGGTGATGGCATCCACTATCCAGTGGGCCATCCTCTGCTTGGAGACAGCCTTCCCCTTCTGCTGTCCTCCGTAACAGATAAAGAGCTGTTCTGAGGTCCTGAAGCTCTGAGTTCTATCCACGTACTGACGCAGTGCGCGTACAGGACAGAGCAAAGCTAGGGCTGGGTCTGCCTCCTTCAGGGGCAGCGCTTGCAGGCTCACTACCTGGTCCCTGAAGGGAGTGGTAGGAACCTTGGGCACATAGCCGGGCCGGGGCTTCAGTGTTGCACTGGAGTCAGCCGGCCCAAACTCAAGGCATGACTCGTCGACCGAAAATGCCTGCAGGTCCCCCACCCTCTTGATTGAGGCCAATGCAGTCAGGAGTAGGGTTTTCATAGAAAGAAACTTCAACTCGACTGACTGCAACGGCTCAAAGGGGGCAGTTTGTAGGGCTCTTAGCACCAAAGCCAAATCCCAAGAGGGAAGGGAGGGAGGCCTCGGAGGATTTAACCTCCTGGCCCCCCTAAGAAACCTGACGACCAGATCGTGCCTCCCCACCGACCTCCCCTCTATGGGGTCGTGGTGGGCAGAAATAGCAGCAACATATACCTTAAGGGTGGAGGGGGACAGCCTACGCTCCAACCCTTGTTGCAAAAAGGAAAGCACGGCTCTGATCGAACATCTCCGGGGGTCCTCCTGGTAAGAGGAACACCATTCGACGAACAGGTTCCACTTCAGCGCATAGGCCCGTCTTGTGGACGGTGCTCGTGCTGAAGCGATAGTGAGCGCTACCTCCTGGGGCAGGTCACCTAGAACCTCCGCGTCCCGTCCAGGGACCACACATGAAGTTTCCACAAGTCTGGACGCGGGTGCCAGAGGGTGCCCCGTCTCTGAGAAAACAGATCCTTCCTCAGAGGAATCGGCCAGGGAGGGGCTGTCGCGAGGAGCATGAGTTCCGGGAACCAGGTCCTGTTGGGCCAATATGAAGCCACTAACAGGACCTGCTCCTTGTCCTCCCTGATCTCGCACAGTGTCTGTGCTAGCAGGCTCACTGGGGGAAACGCATACTTGCGCAAGCCCTGGGGTCAGCTGTGTGCCAGTGCATCCGTGCCGAGCGTTGCCTCGGACAGGGAGTAGAACCACTGGCAGTGGGTGGTTTCTGGAGATGCAAACAGGTCTACCTGAGCAACTCCGAACCGACTCCAAATCAGCTGGACCGCCTGGGGATGGAGTCTCCACTCCCCAGGAAGTGCCGCTCGAGACAGCTCGTCGGCCGCCTGATTGAACACTCCTGGGATGTGGATGGCACGAAGGGACCTCAGATGCTTCTGACTCCAGAGGAGGAGGTGGCGGGCGAGTTGCGACATGCGACGGGAGCGCAAACCGCCTTGCCGGTTGATATACGCAACGGTCGCAGTGTTGTCCGTACGGACCAGAACGTCCCTGCCTCGAAGGCGCCCTCTGAGGTGGCACAGGGCAAGGCGTACTGCCAGCAACTCGAGGCAATTGATATGCCAATGCAGAAGGGGGCCCGTCCAAACCCCTGATACTGCGTGCCCGTTGTACGTGGCACCCCAGCCGGTGGCCGAGGCATCCGTGAATACCACAGCATGCCTGGATACCTGCTCCAGGGGCACTCCTGCCCGAAGGAACGAAGGATCTGACCACGGGCTGAAGGTCTTGCGGCAGGCCGGTGTAATCTGAACCCGGTGAGTACCGCGTTTCCACGCCCACCTCGGGATTCGGCCATGGAGCCAGTGTTGAAGCGGTCTCATATGGAGCAGACCGAGCGGAACTATGGCCGCAGCTGCAGCCATATGCCCCAGGAGCCTCTGAAAGAGTTTCAGTGGGACCGCTGTCCTGCCTGATAAAGTCTTGAGGCAGTTCAGCACCGACTGAGCACGTTCCTGGGTGAGGCGTGCTGTCTGGTTGACCGAATCCAACTCCATGCCGAGAAAAGAGATCCTCTGCGTTGGCACGAGTTTGCTCTTTTCCCAATTGACCTGAAGGCCCAACTGGCTGAGGTGCCTGAGCACCAGGTCCCTGTGTGCGCACAACAGCTCTCGAGACTGTGAAAGTATGAGCCAGTCGTAGAGGTAGTTGAGAATGCGCACACCCCGTTCTCTCAGGGGAACAAGGGCCGCCTCTGCGACTTTGGTGAAGACACGAGGCGAAAAGGGGCAGCCCGAAGGGCAGGACCTTGTACTGATATGCCCGACCGTCGAACGTGAATCGCAGGAATGGCCTGTGTCGCGGGAGAATCGAAACATGAAAGTACGCGTCCTTCAGGTCGATTGCTGCAAACCAATCTAGGGGACGGACGCATCCCAAAAATGCGTTTCTGCGTCAACATCTTGAACGGCATCTTGTGAAGTGCACGGTTCAAAACTCGCAGATCCAAGATCGGTCGTAACCCACCGCTTTTC
This sequence comes from Spinibarbus caldwelli, assembly GCA_039654775.1. Classification (NCBI taxonomy): domain Eukaryota; kingdom Metazoa; phylum Chordata; class Actinopteri; order Cypriniformes; family Cyprinidae; genus Spinibarbus; species Spinibarbus caldwelli. Next base: position 22,776,228 of record CM077267.1, read on the forward strand.
TTGGGCACAATGAAGTAAGGGCTGTAAAACCCCGACCTCATATCAGCTGGAGGGACCGGCTCTATTGCATCCTTCGCCAGTAGGACTGCAATCTCCGCGAGCAAGACAGGGGCATCGACGGCTTTGACTGAAGTGAACCGGATGCCCCTGAACTTGGGGGGACGCCGGGCGAACTGAATCGCATAGCCGAGTCTGATGGTCCGCAGGAGCTACCGGGACGGACTGGGGAGCGCTAACCAGGCTCCGAGAGACCGCACCAGTGGGACCAACGGGCCCACCGACGTGCCCGCGGTGGGGCAGCGAGGTGGAACACAGGGACCGGCCCCAGGGACTGTGACGGCCTGGCCTGTGACGGCAGGGGGCGGGGTCTGGGTGTGTAGTGTAGCACTCACCTGATTTCTCCTCGCGTGGGAGGAGACACAGGAACCCGGCTTGAGGCTTGTGACAGCCCGGCATTTGACGACTTGAAGCGGGGACTGGAGTGCTACTGCCCTTACCTGCCTCCACGAATGGGCAGGAGGGGTGCTCTTGGGCAACCACCCGCTGCCTGCTGGCGAGAGAGGAGGAGGGAAGCGATCCTGTGATGCACGGATCACCACTCTCCTCCTCTTGAGACCCAGAGATTGAGGAGACCGCTCTTTACTGATGTTTTGGGTACCGCTGGCTGCTGGGCCAGTGGCGGAACAAAATGAACAAAAGATACTCCACCCGGCCCTCCTCCAGGGAAGGGAGTGGTGCAGTCACCATCTCCCGATGAGCAGTCTCCTCCATCTCTGGGTCGACCGTCCCAGGGTCTCTTGCACTTGCGCTTGCCGCCAGGTTTGGCGGGGGCCTGGATGGGCTGGGCGTCCTGCCTGCGACCGGCTCCACGACGCTGCCTGGTGAAAGGCTGCTACGGCTGCGTGGGAGCGGGTGCGGCCGCAGGGGGGCGCCCACGGCGACGAGCAGGCTGAGTGGCTGCAGCCGGAGTGGAAGCAGCAGGTTTCCTCCGGCGCATGATGTGTTTGCCTCAGTCTGCTTCTGGGCTGCCGAGAACTGCTGGGCAAAGCTCTCGACAGCCTCGCCGAAAGGGCCGGTCTGTGACACGGGAGCATTCAGGAACTGTACATTCTCCTGCTCCTTCATGTCAGCGAGACACAGCCAGAGATGGCGCTCCTGGACCACTAGCGTGGACATCGCATGACCCAGAGACTGTGCGGTCACCTTCGTCGCTCGAAGCGCGAGGTCCGTCGCAGCACGCAGCTCACGTAGAACTGCCAGGTCGTGACCACCCTCGTGCAGGTCTTTCAGGTCTTTGGCCTAGTGGACCTGCAGTAACGCCATGGCGTGGAGGGCAGAAGCCGCCTCCCCACAGGCTCTATAAGCACTGCCAGTTAGACCTGACGAATACTTACAGGCCCGTGAGGGGAGACACGGGTCACCCCGCAGGGTGGAAGCGGCTGTTGGACACAGTTGCATGGCCACAGACGCTCCACCGAGGGGATGCCACATACCCCCAGCGGCCCCACCATCGAGGGTGGTGAGAGCGGAGGAACCACAAGATTTGTTTCGGGCAGTGAAAGGTGCCTTCCACGACCTTGTAAGCTCCTCATGCACTTCCGGAAAGAATGGCACCGGAGGGGGGCGCGACTCCCTCCGAGAAACCACTCGTCCAGCCTCGAAAGATCGGGACATGGTGGCTTTTTAGGATTCCACACGAGCCCAACATTCTCGGCGGCCCGGGAAAGCATAGCCGTCATCTCTGGGTCTGGCACGGACAACGCTACCACACCCGAAGGGGGCAACGCAGCCGGGTCATCATCCCCGGAGAGAGAGGGCCCGCCCTCCGATGCAGTGATCGACATCTGGTCGTCAGAGGGGGCACCGAAGGAAACGCGTGGCCAGCGCGCTCCTTCGGCAGCTCCACCGGCTGCGGAGTGCTTGAGGGGTGAGGAGCTCCACTTGGGGAAGCCCTCACCGTAATCCTCAAATCACCTCTGACTCCACCGGATCCAGTGTGCACGCCGGATCGCGGCAGAGGCAGAGGGACTCCGCCATGTTTGACATAGCGGAGTCGCACTCCGAGATGGTCATGTCCCCGCAAGAAGAACATGAACCATCCACGAAAGCCACCTCAACGTGCTGAATGCCCAGGCACGTGAGGCAGCGATCGTGACCATCCTGAGGTGCCAGGAAATGACCACACCCAGAAACGCACGGGTGAAAAGACATCTTTAAAAAGACGCGATCACCCGTGTTGATCTTTTAGAGAAATTGCTCTTTCAGAGAAATGCTCTTTTAGTGCTGAAGCACGCAGGGGAGCTGGCCACCGCACACTCCCAGTGTGGCTGTCAGCAGGAAGACAATCTTTCTCTCCCGGACACCGTGACCACCGCTGCCACGCCGTAACGCCCGCACTCGCTCGCAGAACACTCTCTTGGAAGGGAGAGCAGTAGCTTCAACCACTACCGCTCGGCTCCGAAGCGAAAGGATGATTGATGCGGTGCATCAGCTGCCTCTTATGCTCACGCTGTGATCAGCGGCAGCTGGATGCAATAATCGCATGCCAATGTCCATTGGCTCGTTTAGTTACACTCGAAGTGAATTGGTCTCTCTGGCGAGATCCCAATTTTGTCGGTCATCCGACGTGACTCGGAGTGACCGACTGAAAGGGGAACCATAATTTCACTTCCTGTAAACACGCTAGCAGGACCTCTATGGAGCTTGAATCATTATGTTTAAAGGGGAGGTACAATTGGGTGTCATCAGCGTATAAGTGAAATGATACTCCATATTTAAAAAAGATGGAACCCAATGGCAGCAGGTATAAAGAGAACAATGTTGGAGCAAGAATAGATCCCTGCAGAACACCACAGGAAAGATGTACTGCTGAGGAAGTATGTGTAACACAACTTTTGCTGAATTTGAAAATTCAGACCCCGTCCACACGGAGATCCGTTTATCTGTATACGTAAACATTTTGTATCGTATTGGCATTTTGTCCAGATGGATCCGGCGTTTGGAATCCTGAAAATTTTTTGAAACCGGGTCCCAGCGTGGATAATTCTGAAAACGACACCGAAGACGGCAAACGTTTTGTGTGTATGCAGATATTTCTTGAGACGATGTCATGTTTACGGAAGAACGAGGAAAAAAAAAGATTGGATAGGGAAAGCTCTGGCTTCGTGTGGATGTGCCCTCAGTAACATAAAAACGAGTCAGATAAGGAGATCATTTTTAATTCTAGCCAATAAATATGACATGATCTTTGACAGCATTCAGCATATATGAGCGCATCCTTAAACAGGACATGTTTACCATAGCAGCGCGCACAAACATATACAGGAGTCATTCTCTGTAGAAAAAGTGCAAAAAGACCACACAAAGATGAAAGCAGTTGCTCCATGTTGAAACAGTCTCTTTAAAAGTAACTATTCAAAACACAAAGCATTGAAAACGTGAAGCTGAATGCCCCTCAAGCTGGTTGTGATAAAAATAGTGTGCTCGCTTATGATTATTACAGTAATCTACAGGGAGTGCAAAAAAGACAACCCTTGAAGTGTTTTTTTATTTAGTTAATCAGTGAGTTTTCAGTAAGAGCTGCCATTTATTCAGTCAGATAAAGACTGCCATTTTCTTCTTAAGAAAAAAGGTAACACTTTAGTATAGGGACCAATACTCGCTATTAACTAGTTGCTTATTAGCATGCCTATTATTAACATATTGGCTGTTTATTAGTACTTACAAAGCACATATTCTACATGATCATATTCTACATCCCTAATCCTAACAAATAACTGAACTTAACAACTAACTTACTAACTATTAATAAGCAGCAAGTTAGGAGTTTATTGAGGCAAAATCTTAATTAATGATTTGTTAATAGCAGGAATTGGACCTTAAAATAAAGTGTGACTGAAAACACACAAACAAACAAACAAAAGATGTTCTTCTGAACATATTTTAGAACTTCACAAAAATTACACTTAGGAACATTCTTATTATCTTCTTGGAATTTAGCTTAAGAAATTTCTCAAGAAGATTTCTTAATTTCTTATGAAGGTTTTCACGAATCCGGGCCCTGGTTCACATGTGTTTAATTGGGGTTGGATCTAAACAGGATTGGAGACCCCTGGCCTAGCTCCACCCTGCTAACAAGTTAGCAGCTACCCATAAAAACCTTGCAACACCAAACAAAACTCAAGCAACGACCCTGAATATCATAACAACCCTATAGGTACCTTAACAGCCACTCAGAAAATTCTAGCAATTACCCAGAAGATCCTTCTACACCCTATCAATCATCCTGAACAATCTAGTGACCGTCTAACCATGTATTACCAACACCTTATCAAATGCCCAGAACACCTTAGCAGCTGTTGCAATTCCCCGGAATGCAACCAGTCAATACTTGGTGGACACTCAAAAAACCTTCCCATTGTCTTTTTTTATTTTTTTCCTCACCTGCAAGCACCACTTAGATTTTCTTCAGAAAATGTCAAATCTATTGGATCTGTTACAATTCCTGTTATCTGGTTGTGTGACAAAATGTCTGTTATTAACAAAAACCTTGAACAATACCTTGTGAAAGTTGTGGAACAGTTACTCTTTTTTTTTTTTTTTTTTACCTCCACTAATGAATGTCAGCATATATAGTTAATTATTTTTCCCCATTCTAATTGGAAACTTAATTGACAAAGGATTAGCCATGGTAGGGAATTAATTGCCTTAGCAGACACATACAGAAGTTCATCTGAAAGCAATTCTGTTCAGTGTCAGCCTCTGACAAAGATTTATTTCATATTCGGTGTTAACAAGAATTTAATCTTTTACAGCAGCTTCTCGAGATGGGCTCAGCACTATTAAAAATACTCCACAAAACTTGATTATTTCCCATCACAACCACAGACGAATATTATCAGCAAAATAAGAGCGACCACTAAAGCAGATCAAGAGAAAGATATCACCACGTTCAGACATATCACAAGCAAGAAATTCTCTGAAATTTTCTTCAAAGGTCTTAGACTAATCTATCACTTCAAAAGTGGTGTGATGTTTCATAATGTGTCCATACATTCACATAAATGATTTGTAGGTTATAAAAGCATACAGTACATGTAGCACATATGGGAAAACAGACCATGCTGCCCCACCATATGTGTATGTAGGCCACCCTTTATGTCCCGTGACTGGTTTGAAATGCACTTAAAGTGTCAACTAACCCTGAATCAAGTGATTACTCTGTCTAAAGTTTCATTACTATCCCTTGGTTTGGTTGTGCTTACCATAGTGGTTGTTTTATCTAGAGAGCCGCCTGAGGTGTTTGGGCGCAGCTCATTTGGGACGTCGAGTTTTTCCTACATGTCATGTAGATGTGATAAAGTGTCATATCCTTGTGTTCCTCCATAGTTGCTTCACTGTATGATTCGTGGGTCTCATGCATAACTCCATTTGATTGAGTAACTTCCATATTTGGTGGTTCTTCAGTGATCTTTTCACAGGTTGCCTGACTTTACTCAACCATTTTGTCATGCAACCAATCAGGTCACCAGGATTTCACAAGACTTTTTTTTTTTTTTTTTTTTTTTTTTTTTATGATCAGCGTCTCTCATGTAACATAGACGTCAACAGCTTGGAAAGACAGTAGATGAGTGTAGGTCATGAATGAAGGAATTGGAGTGATCATTTTGGAAATATTAATTATTGCCTTCCCTATTGCTCAAATTGTCCTGCCTCATATCAGAATATATCAGATCTTTTCGTTTTAGACAGTTGTATAGTCTTAAAACCCAGGGGAAAAAAAAAAAAAAAACGTTTATGCGCTCCTGGTTCCATTGTCCCAAAGTTCTTTGAATGGGCTTTTGGTGAAATACCTGAAATAAAGTCTGTGGTGAACACAAGCTAAGGATTTACGTTTTATCCTATGACAAAATTAGGTTTGCAAAGAGCTGAAAAATTTCTGGAAACTTTCCATAATTTTTTGAAACCTTCAAAAAATTTTGGAAAGGCGGTTATTAATAAGTGGCTAAATGGGATTATGACAAACAGGAAACTCATCTACTCATTTTGTCGCTTTCACAGCTTCATTGTGTTTACACTTGTGCTCCTGCAAACTATTTGTAGGAACTTTTATAACTTTGCTTACTTTCCAGCTTGTTGATTTCAAATAAAGACTGAAAGAGCCATCAGAAGCTTAGTGGTTGTGATATTGAAGTCATGTGACCATGGTGTACAGTAGTTTGTTTATACCTTCAGTTTAGCTTTTTATACTTTGTATTTAGGCTTCAGAAATTGTATTTAGGTTTCATTATTCATAAACGTTGTGTTATAATATCTTGAACAAAATGTGTAAGAATCAAAATCTTTTGTTTATCACAGAGCTTATTTTCTGCAAAAATTCAAGCCAAAGAAAAATTCCTATTTGTTGAGGAAACCAGGGTGATGCTTACTTCTGGGTTTGATTTTAAATATAGCTAAAATTGCTTCATTTGGTCAACTCTGATGGTCTCTTTTATATTTTCAAAAACCTCATCTAGGCACTTTTGAGATTGTAGCGAACTGAGTTTCTGACCTTCTGACCTCTTCTCTGAATCTGGTCAAATGGTCCTCTCTCTCAGAAGATGCTGGCTTCTCTTTCATGCTCTTTCATTTCTTCCTGATTCACAGGCTTTGAAAACTCAGTGACAACTATGTTTCCATTTTCAACAATTTCAAGGTCAAAATCTTCAGTGATGAAATCCATGTTCAGCAACTAGCTCACAGCTAATATGTTCAAGAAGTAGATCTGAAAGGCTGAATTTCCACAAAAGCTGCACCCTTTGCACCGAAGGTCAGCTGCCCCAAAGTGACATTCTGCTTTGTTGCACCATAATCGCTGGACTTAATACAGCACATACAGTGAAGTTTTCAGGTACTGTTCAGCTTGACTTGGTGTCAAGTTTTTAGACATGAGGTAAGAATCTCATGATGATTCTAATCCATGATTTCGCTGCACAACAAGTTGTATTTTCTCTAATAGTATATTTTAACAAATTTTAATTATATTTTTAAAACAAATACATGTATTAATTTATTTAAAGTCCCTTTGTCATTATTTTATTGCATGTGAGGAAAATGAGTTTGTGTCTCAGTAACATTTTAACCCATTAAACAGCATTTTTACCTAGAGCAACTATGTATATCACTCAACGGTTACCATTGGTTTATGTATCGTAGAATATATCTTGTAGCCAACCTGTCCTCCAACCAATACGCCCGTATAGGTTGTTTGTCAAAATCCCTGAAGTATGACCCATCAGAGCGTATACTACAATTGCGCCCCTATCGGCAACAGGACATTTTCGTATTAATGTTTTGTACTCTTTTATCTGTGTCATAATTCGAGTTTCGTGTAGCTCAGTTGGTAGAGCATTGCGTTATTCGATGATATGTAATCACGTGATCATGGGTTCAATCCCAGAGAACGCACTTGCTTATGAAATGTATATGCACTATAAATCATGATTTCTGTAAGGGTGGGTTTAGGGGTGAGGTTAGGTGTGGTCATTCGTACGAATTAGCCACCTAGTAAAATATGTACGAATTACCATGAGATCGGTGTAAAAAGTCCACACATTGCATTTAAATAAAGACGCATTTGACAGTCATATTACGCAACATGACACTGTCATTATTTTTTTACTTTAAAACATAAATATACAGGTAGGTCGTAATAAGGCGCTTGCACAAACAACCTATAAGGTCATTTTTTGTTGGAGGACAGGCTCCTTGTAGTGGAAGAATGCCAGCCAATGAATCTGCTCACTAAAATAACAAAGTAATGACTAATTGTGTTGAGAAAGACATTCAAGGCTGTCCTATATAGATTATATTCATGGCTGAACAGGCTGCTTATTGTCTCTAAAAACATAATTCAACCTTGACAATATTTGCAATATAGCACAGGCTCTTTTATACCATATTTCTTAAATACTGTCTGTATTTTTTATTTATTTTTTTTAATTTTTACTCAACAATTCAAAGGTTGACTTAAGTGAATGCAAATCTCCTAAATGTATATCTTGAATTGTTGTTAATGTGTAATAAAATAGTTATTACATTGTTATTATTGCTACTTTGAAATAAAAACTTTCTACGTTTTAGAATTTTTCAAATAAGCTTCAACACAGTGTTTATAGAAAGCCAACCGAATAAGTCACATATCTGAGACCTGACATTTTGCTCTCCTTTCTATGAACTGTCCTTATCTGGATAGAAAGGTTAACATTTGGAGTCAAATCTGTCATGCTGTAAACACACTTACCTGCAAGCCAGAAAGTCAATAAATTTGCTGAAGACATTTGCATACGTTAATCTTTCTCTCTCATCATCCAAGGACAAGGTGCATAAACATAATTCTGAGTGATTTCCACTGGGTAAAACATCATTGTCTCTGTCTGACATTGTATGAGTGCGGTTTTGTTGTTGTTTATTGTTGTTGTTTCTCAGCTCTCCTTGGAATGAACAAGAGCAGCGTCTGTCAGATACAGAGCGCTTGGATGCCAAGAGAAGCTTTTCGGTGTGTTTGGATGTGAGATATCTCCAATGATTTGCCTTTTATAGTAGTGCAGAAAGGTAAAAATACTTTCAAATGTCAAATTTTTGTTACACCTATGATTTAATTAATGTTTTTAACGTGTTAAAGCATATGTGCATATGTTCCCTATGTCCACTGCTTCTGTCAAGAGTGACTGTATTTATATCCTGAATTGTACTCAGTGGAAAATTATTAATTAATATAGGTAAGCAAATAGTGACTGCACCTGATTTTAAAATGTTTTAAATATTACTATAAAGTGATTTATAGCAACCCAACCCACATCAATTTAGTTTTTAAAACTGTTTATATATATATATATATATATATATATATATATATATATATATATATAATATTGAAAACAGCGCTGCTTCATATTTTTTGTGGAAACCTGATACACTGAAAAAAAAATGGTAAAAAGTTTACTTGGAAGCAATTTTTACTCAGGAACTGCCATTGAATTTCTTAAATAATTAAATAAAAGGATTCTTTGAGAAAACCTGAATGGAAAAACACAATGACTTCCATCTTCAAAAGCAAATAACATATTGTGAAAAGTCAGTCTGAGCACACAAAGACTGTGGTATACAGAATTTGGACTGGATTTGTGACAAACATTCATCTTGGTGTGAACAGGCCTTAAATTTTATTTTATTTTATTTATTTTTTATTTGTATTTTTTAACTTCAACATCTATTTGAATGAATGCTGCCTAAAATTATCCAGTTGTAAAAAAAAGATTTAGGATTATGTTTCTTAGCAACTGGGCACACAATTCTTATCTAATGGATGATAAAATGCACAAAACATTATGACCTGAAACAGAAGATGAAAGATACTCTGAGACTTTTGTGCTCTGTTTAGGCCAATATGCAACCACCCAAATCAGCCTAGCAACTGCATAGCAATGAATTGAAGTCCACTCGGAACAGCCTAGCAACTGCATAACAATGAAACAATCTCTAGCATTGTGTTTTGCATGGTCAAGATCCACTAATTTTCTTCAGAAAATGAAAAAGTCTTATCTAACAATCTCCTTAAAACTTTTAAATGCCACAGAGGAACATGTGGTTTATGAAGCAAATTATTACGCTCAAACTGGACAATCCTAACACATTTCGGATGGTTCTGATGCACATGAAAGATATTTATATGGTATTTGATAGTATTCTTCCTGTAAAAATGGCTTCAGTACCCAGCTCTGTTTAACTAGATTGGAATTTGTAATGATCACTCAATTCATAGCCAGACGTTATTGAGCCGTCACCAGATGGTGCAGGGAATCAAGGTGAAGTGGCCGCGTGCCCAGCCATATTCAGGCAAGTCTGTTCTAGCCTTCAGTCATAATATGGCTCACATAAAGAGGAAGTTGGATAAAGTCCTGTCCATGGATGAAACCTAATCTGTGACTAAATTATGCCCTGCCATTGGTGACTATCCATTGAACACATTTTGAGTTCTCGTTTAATCTTTGTCTTGGAAATGGGCCTCAAAATAAGATGAACTGCCTCATTCTGTAGATACCGTTTGTATCGAAAAGTTTTCATCTCGATCCAAGGTCATTAAAAATGGCCCTTTATTTAGACAAAGCTGTTTTTCCCCTGAGAATGAATGCAGTGTTACCCACACCAGTGCTAAAATTATCCATCGTTCATCACTATCTTAATATATGATGTATGCTTTGTTCTGCTCATATGACAGAAGAGCATTCTGTCAGATTCAAGGCAATGAGTTTCACTGTTTTCTTCATTGTTCAAAGACTAGCCAGACTATCCGATACCTAATACAGCAACTAAACTAGAGGTCTCAAACTGCCCTAGGTAGTCACTTACGGCCTCTCATGTGTCGAGATTTATCTTTTGACCAGCAAATCATTTTATACTTAAAATTGGTTTGGCCTTTGATCAAGCAAAGTAACTCTTGTTAAGTCTTGTTAAAATTTTTATTTATTTATTTATTTATTTTTCTAAAGGTTTTGAAAGAAGTTTCTCACCAAAGCAGCATTTATTTTTAGAAAAATACAGTATAAAGAGTAATATTGTGAAATATGCATAAAGCAACTGTTTTCTATTTCAGTATATTTTAAAATATATTTTATATATGTGATGCAAAGCTGAATTTTCAGCATCCTTACTTCAGTCTTTTGTGTCACATGATCCTTCAGAAACCTTTTATATATACTGTATGTATGTGTGTATATATGTATGTATGTGCGTGTGTGTGTGTGTGTGTGTGTGTGTGTGTGTGTGTATATATATATATATATATATATATCAACTTTGCCTTGTTGATTCTTGCAAATGACCTGCTCTGCACTGTCGTGTCTCCTGCAGTTCTCCAGGAACACAATATCAGGCGTCAGTAGTTCACTAAACATGCAGAGCGGTACGTTGGGTATGAGTCGTTCTGAAACTCTGAAAAGGCCTGTCATGCATCAGTAACTGCTTATAGTCAAAATATATGGCTGCAAAATCCATTTGACATAATTGATGAACTGCACCACCCAACTAGTAGCCCTCAGGTTAGACTTTGAGATCTGTGAACCAGACAAACCAGAGAAACTCTCAGTGGATGTTGTATTTAACATGCCAGTCTGCAAAGTTCCTGAACTACATGCAAAAAAAAGCTATTGTTTTCTCTTGTGGTGAAGATTTTTGATGATGCAACACTGTTGAAACACCAGCGAGGGTTTGAGCGTATTAAGGTGCACTCTATCAAAGTTGTGGATAACGGCCAAGAGTGTTTGCTGAATGATGCTCTTGTCATAACAAGCAGACAACATGAACCGAAATGTGGTGTGATGTGCCCTGTGCGATTACACAAGGCTTTTAGGGAAAAGTTCAAAGCGTTCACCTTGACATAGACACGAGCTTTGACAGACAGCGCATACTATGAAAGTGACTGCTGTCAAAATGACAGTTTCATCTGAAAGTTTAGTTACGATGTTCTTTAGTGAAGTGTCATAGTTCATTCAGTGCTGGCACTGTCAGTTTAGAGGAAAATAAATGTCAATGACATTGAGAGAAAGCAATGTCTTAAATCACACTTGAAGAATGGATGACATGACATTGGTGAAATTGGACCCACCTTACTAAGGGTCTCGAACTACTATGCACTAACATTTAGATACAATGCACTTAATACATGTACACCCTAAAGCCTTAGATATGAAATAATAGTCAGAAAATTAAAAGAGTCAAAATGGAGCAATTTATAGACACAATAAAATTGCTTTTATGGTTCAAATAGTGTGATATAGGAGGATACGGAGCTCAAACTCAAGGAGAAAAACAAACAAAAAAAAACACCTCAGTTTAAATCAGAGTAAAAACAGGCAATTTGGTACAGACTAGATAAAATAAAAACATTGCAATATGAAATGAATACGAAGTTGCTAAAAACAACAACAATAAAAACAACAACAAAAACTATATAAAGTGGGACCTCAAAATCTTTAACCTGATATAGAGTGACCCTAAAAAAGTTTTTTGACACTTAAGCAGTGCTGGGTAGATTACTTACAAATTGTAGTCTGTTATTGATTACAAATTACATGATGAAAATTGTAGTCAGTGATGAGTAGATTACTCATTTTAGGTAATAAATTGTGACTCCTTTTGGATTACCTTTAGATTTATTTTGACCTAACTTGTTTATATATTTTTTTCTTTTTTTAATACATTGGTAGTGTTTAGTAACTTGGATAATTATTCATCTCATACATGGTATAATTGACTGACGGGTGTTTTGTCCCCAAATTCAGAAGCATGGATTGCAAATTAATTTACATGGCCATTCTATATTGTGAATACTAGAATTTTTTAGTAAGGAAAAAAATAAAAAAGAAATAAATAAAAAACAATCAGTAAATTATTTAATTTGTAATCATGCAATCCTTAAAAAAGTAACTGTAATCTGATTGTGAGATTTCACAACCTAATACAATCTAATTACAAGTACTTGTATTATTATTATTTTGAAATCTCAAGTCTCAGCAACAAGTCTTAAGGTCATTTTTCATGGATGTATAAAGTCAGTGCCTCTCAAGATCACAGAGTTCACTTGGTCAAATAACATCAGTGTAGTTTCACAGAGTATGACAGCCAAAAATGTTTCTATTCAATTTGACAATTTCTATTCAGTTTCAGTTCTATTCGGTATCTTTATTGTTTCACATCATGGAACTAAACAAATGTCATTTTATAAAGTGTTTTGATGAAAATTGTGTTTATGCTGCTTTAAAATAAATGCTACTTTTTATTTAAATTTAGTTGTGTAATGTATGTATAAACATTTTTAATTGGGGCTTAAGTGTCCAAATACTGTTTTTTTAAGGCTGCTGTACTACATATCTGAGCAAAACAAGAATCCCTTTTAGTCCTAAGCATTTAACTTTAGTGTTTAAGTTGTCCTGCACATTTTGTGCCTTAAATTGTATTGGCACAGCACCCTAGAAACTGCATAATAATGGACTAACAACACACAAGTTTCAAATTGATTACATTTTGATGAAAGGGAACTTTGATTTGATTTGATTTTGATTTGATTTGATTCACAGTAAAACTCCCAGCATTTATTAAGAAATAATTAGGATCTATTTTAATTCATTTTTTCTTTAAAAGTAGTCTCCTCTTTGGTAAGCACACATATTCAACATCCCCATATTCGTTGACCATTCCGGTCGTCTGAAACATGCCTCAGGGAATAAGTCTGCCTGTGATCTTTCTTCTCTCAGAAGTTCTTCTAAGTAACAAACAGCCTCAGACTATTTTCACTCCATTCAGTGTCCATGAACCCAAGACGAGTCTCTACAGGATTTCTCACTCATATTAAAATTTTCGTATGGTAAATACAATATGCTATGATGAGACATGCATAAAAATAGCACTAATCAAACTAATACTCACACTCACAGTGGGGAAGGCAAGAACATTCACAGCCAGTTTCTTCCTGCATGTTCAGGGTTCCTCTGGGAGCTTTTAGAAGACTAGCTTTTAAAGTAAAAGACCAGTTGAAAGTTGGTCTGCAAATATCACCATGGTTTCTTTGCTGTTATAGTTACATTTTAAATGCCAATCATTAGAAAAAGGCTGAAATTATCTGCAAAAGTTTGAACAGAGTTTGCATGTTAAACAATTTGGACAAAACTAACCACTGAAGTTTATTATTTCGGGTTAGAGGTTTAGAACAAACCCGGAACAGAATATTGGAGAAATATCAATTCAGTGTTGCCTTGCAAGCATTGTAATTACCTCCAGAGAACTTTGCCAAGTTCTAATATCAAATGAACAAAAAATAAACTATTATGATTATTATGCCTCACTCTTTTGCCATTTCTCAAAAACTTGGTATAATGAGCAAACCCTGAAAGTAGAGATCTGAGGCTGGGCGAACAAAGAACAAGTACATGAATCACTTGTACTTAATTGACCAGATGTGGTGCAGCTTTGGCACAGGCTGCAGGAAGATAGTTTCAAAACTCACACGCATTAACACACAACAAGGGTTTGAACTAATCAGTGAGAACGCCTCTAACTTTGTACCATTAAAGTCTTTGTAGATAAAAACCAGTAAGCATCATGGTAACACTTCATAACTTAATAATTAAAGTACTGCGCCTGGTTCAGGAATTACCTTAGATGATTATACAGTGTGTGGTACTTTGATATATGATACTCTATAATTATCACGGTCACATACCATTAATTAATTTATTTATTTTGTAAAGGGAAAATTGTATAATATTTTGTTCTGTACTAAGAATACCATTACACTGTGAAACAATTTTTATTTTTTATAAAAGTTTTGTTTTTCTTTTATTTTTGATGTTTGACACATGCTGAATTCAAAAACCACATTACTTTTTATGTATGTGCTCATTCTCATGAAAACTATAAAAATATGTTGACAATTTATACAAGCTAATCTCTTATTACTCATGCATAACAACAACAACAGTTTAACAAAAACATTTAGCAAAAGCAAGTTTTCCAAAACTTCAGAAGCGTATGTTGGATGATTTGTGTCTATTATGGCTAGTCCCACAGCGTTCCCGAGCTCACTAGACTATTCCAGAATATTCCAAAATGTTACAGAAACTTCTAGAACGTTCCCATCCTTGCAAAAGCAAAATATCTTATAAATAAGTAAACAAACAAATATGAAAAATTACAAAAACTTATCTGTACTAAACTAATGTTTCATAATTTATGAGTTCTAAAATATACAAAAATATTAATGATGCATGAAAAGAAATAGTGCAATAATAACTAGCACCACATAATTCCAGAAGAACCATTCCAAAAAAAAAAGAAAAGAAAAAAAAAAAAAAAAAAAAAAGGTGAGCAAGTGTTTTTGTGTTATAGATTCTTTATTGGCATTGATCGTTCCATTAAGAACCTTTAACATCCATGGAATCTTTCAATTGGACAAAATGTTCTATATAGTGGACAACGTTTCTTTAGAGTTTATTTTGAGTTCCTTAAAGAACATTTCAGTGAACTGTCTGTAAAAGAACTTCGGAAAGGTTCCATGTATGTTAAAAAGTCTTTGTGGAACCATAGATGCCAATAAGGAACCTTTATTTTAAAGAGTTTAAGTCTAAGCATGGTGGCTATGACTTTTTGCATGGCCAAGCACCATTTTCTTTTAAAAATACAAAAATCTAGTTATATTATACAGTGCATAAAAGATCTCAAGTTCATTTACATTCAAATAGTTTTCATAAAACTTTAACTCTGAATTTTTCATACCCATCCATATATGAATATATAACTACTAATGTAGAGTATGCATTGTATAATGTTCATTAACCCTCTGGCCCTCTTCGTTCATTTTTGTCCGAAAAATTTTATATGTTGAAATTTAAAAAATCTCAGCTTCATCGGAATGAGATGACACTTGGTGACTTTTATCACATTAGCAATATGAACACACAAAAAAATCATGGACATGATTCGGATATGTTAAAGAGTCCAAAAAAAAAATAGTCACACTTGCCTTCTTCGTGGTCAAAAATGACCGACATAGGAAATGAATGGGAAAAACGAAAAAATGTGAAAACTCTTTTGGTGGTACAAACTACAAATCAGCCACTGGTCAGAAAAAAGTGTGCAGCAATCAAGGGGTGACTCTCTAGAATATCAGGAGTGCAAAACAGACACCCACACACACACACACACACACACACACACACATACATATATACACAGAAATGAACTGGTAAAACTGCAACAGAGCAAATTTTGAAAATATGTTAACATTAATTGAATTACATTGAATAAAATATCAATTAATTACAAAATGTTTATATAAAGTGTTTTGAATTATCACTATCTATTCCTTATTTTGTTGTTTTGTTGTTAATTATCAAATACTGAGTAACAAAAATGCTGTCTATGTGTTCCTTTTCTAACAAGATTTTAATGTTTGACTGTAATCATAATGTAAAACCTGATACTTATCTAACCAAAAATATCTAAACCTTGACAAAAAGTAGTCTTTTAGAATATCTAGATATATATCTAACAACAAAACCTAAAAAAAAATAAGAAATTATGTCTAAAAAACAACGGGAATCCAAATGCCTCTGTATATATCTATATAGGGTGCTAATACAAGAGGTTACGCAACATTACACAAGTTTTTATTTTTTAATGCCTCCAGATGGCCCAATTCTCACTTCAAAAAAATGGATTTTAAATGCCTTCACTCTATTTTAATGTGAAAAATTGCATTTATTAAAAAATAGTAAATAAATAAAGAAATAAAAAAATAAATATTAATTCTAGTGGAGAAAATAGCTCATTAAAATTGTATAAATATTGCATAGTATCATAAAATTCCCTAAAAATCATAAACAATAATCAAAAAATATTATTGAACAAAAATATATTACATTGATTTTCCTGAGAAAAAAAAAAGTTACATTTCAAGGCTTCGGTCACTTTTGACTGTGAAGGAGGCAAGTGTGACTCCTAAACGAAGAGGGCCAGAGGGTTAATGACTTAATGATATTCGGTATAAAGATATTGACCCCTATTTCTTCTTTTTTATGCTGTTTCAGTATTTGAGCTAATGCATCCAAAACCATTTTGTCCTCTAGACACAAAATGCCAGTCATTTCTGTAATCACTTAACAGTATCACTGTCAATCTTGTAACTTTACAGTGTGATGGTGTGTTCCTGCTGTGCATTGTGGGTAGTCTCCCCCACTGGCTGAACGGTGAGCAGACTGATAGGAGGGCTAGTAGTGACTTTGCTTTTCTGTGGAGCAGCTCATGTTTAATGCACAGCCCTGCTGAGCTCTGAGTATTGATTTGTAAATGCACGCCATGTGTGTTTATCCGGCTAAGATTCTCACCATTGTTTCAGGAGGCGCATTTGCATAGAAGCGAGAGAGAGAGAGAGAGAGAGAGAGAGAGAGAGAGAGGGAGGAGGAGGGAGCATAAAGTGGTGATGAGCTGTAGTTCAGATGCTTTTAAAAGAAATAAAAAACTGGAGAGAAAGACGGATAAAGGAAGTGAGGTGCAAGTTTAGGCTTTTGATGATTGTGATTGGTGGAAAGACCTGCACTAACATTCATTCATTCATTCATTCATTCATTGTATACTATTTATTATTTGAGGTTTGGGTGGTCTGTTTGTTATTTATAGTGTGCATTTTATTATGTTTGGTTTGCGCTCTGTTTAGTGTGTATTTTTTTAATTGGTGTGTTAATTGTTGCATTTCAAGTGCATTGGTTGGTTGTTTGTTATGCTGAACCTGTGGTTTGTTGTTATGTTTGGTGTACTATATGCTGTTTGTTTGTTGTGTTTGGTATGCACTATTTTGTTTAGGGTATGTTGTTTTTATGTTTGCTGATTGTTGCCTTTTATGTGTGTTGTTTATTATGTTGAATCTTAGGTTTGTTGTTTTTATGTTTTGTGTATATGCTGTTTATGTTTGCTTTGTGTTTGGTGTGCACTGTTTATTATATTTAGCTTGATGTTCGTTGTTTGTTATATTTGTTGTTGGTTTTTAGTTATTTTGTTTCATTTCAAGTACCCTTTGATTTTTAATTTGTAGATAAACATTTGTAGAAACATCAAATGAAAAAAAGATCTTGATCTTGATCTTACAAGATCTTTACAAATATCAACATTTATATTTATATTTATTCTTTTAGGAGACACATGTATATGCATCTAGCAAGCGATTCATCTTAACAACCCAGATACCAATCGGGAGAGTTGAGATATTGTGCATTTTAAAATGTTCTAACCACAAGCTTATGGCAAAATTTTCCCAGTAAGTGCCAAGACGAAGGAAATATGGATATCTCTTTTGCGTCTCAATTGTTTCTCCTAGACAACAATGTTGTTAAATAGAGATCGATCAAAGAAAGAAAGAAAGGAAAAAAAAATAAAAATAAATAAAATGATGATGATGTTAGAAATTCAGAGATCTCAACAATGTCTCAAATTGTGCTCAGTCTGCAAAATTGTTAAAATCAAATTGTTCCAAATGTCTAATTTTTGCCCAACTTTAATAGAAACATCTGAGAAAAAGTGGACACTTAAATTAGGCATGAATTGAGTCTCCTGAGCAATGAAAGAGCAAACTCTGAGCAACAGAAATTTCTCTTTGGGTGGTTGCATTTGTGTTTTTGTTAATCGTGCCCTAAGTATTGCAAGCATATGTCACTGCGTGCGCGTATGTGTGTGTCTCTCTGGCAGAGCACACTTCCTGCTACAGTGGCTAGGGGGTGCATGTGGACAGAGGAAGCCACACTAATATATTCCTCACTGGCTGTTGTGAGCTGGTCACATGGGGAGCCAGTGCGAGTTTAAAAGTGCTTTGGTTTCCCTTCAGCCAGTGCAGTGTGAGCCTTTGCTTGAGACGCACACACATACACACACATTACACGCCTTTGCCTACAGAACAGCAACTTTCTGTACTGGAGCTTCTCTGATCTACCCAAACACACGCACACACTTTCACATCTGTGTGCAGCTATAGAGGACAAGACACAGGCATTAAGGAGCAGAGGAAGATCAGGCAAGAGACGGAAGCAAACGCTTTTAAGTAAGTACCTTGATTCTATCTTTTCTTTTTTAACTGTCAGTCATATTTAATGGGCATGTTTTGTTGCATGCGATGCCATTTGGTGTTGTACTTTGAGGGACATGCAAAGATGGACTGATTTTTTTTGGAGCTCCTATTTTGCAAGCTGTTGGGATCAATACATGATTGGCAAATGTCACCTAATGGATTATTTCCTGTTTGCTTGAGGTTGAACCCGGTGTCACAGTGTTCACGTAGCCGCAGCGTCTCCTGGCTCTCTGCTGCCTGTTATGCACGTGTTAGAAGGATGCGAGTGAGCATGTTAGACAGCCGCACACCATGCGAGAAATGTGATTCATGCAGCCTCGCTCCGGGAAGAGGAGGCAAACAAAGTGGCCAGTTCACCAGAGAGAGGAGAGACAGGGGTGAGGATCAGGGTACGGAGGAATGGGAGAGAAAGACGGGCGACCGAGTGAAAGTGGAGAGGCTTTGAAAAGCCCTGACACTAGGCAGACAATTAGCCCTGGCTTCTGTTATCTGTGGCTTTTCTGTAGCCGCTTCCCTGAAGGCGCGGGTCAAGGGAAGAGCTGACCCAGTGTCAACACTGCAGCATGGAAGCCATTATCAGGACCTGACTGATTAGTTTTAGTGCAAATCTCCTCATCTCGTCCTCCTTCTCGAGCTCGGGCTGCTGCTTTTTGTTCTTTGGCTGGGCTTGTATCTTGCCGGTTTCCCTGCCTTTACTTTCTTGATCTGTCTCTTGGACTTTCATTGTGGGTGTAAATCTCATGGAAATGTGTCCGACTCGCATTTAAAAAAAATACAAATATTTAGCATGAAGAAAATCTTTTATTGTTATTATTTTGCTTTTTTGCATGTTGCTATTTATTTATTTTTGCATTTATGTATTTATGCACTTATGCATTTATTTATTTATGCATTAATTTTTGCATTTTTACAATTTAAATTGCCATAATGCATGGCAGATGAATTATGGAATTTATTTATAGGAAAACTGTTTCAAGTATTGTTTTAATTTTATTTAAATCTTAAGAATAAGTAAGAATTATAAAAAAAAAAAACAAATATTAACAAATGTATTAAAAATATAGATAGACAGATAGATAGACAGATATATAGATAAAACTCTTTATCTGTAACACAGGGACATGCTGCGGGGGTAAAGCTCTTTCTCTTTGGTTTTAAAGACTCTACCCTCCTCACATTAGCCCAAAGGGGGGTCAGCTTAACTCTGGCAGGGTTGACACTGCCTTAATGATGCCCTGTTTCATGCCTTATTGAGAGCGGTGACTGAATGGCTGCCGGACACCTACTTTTCTTTTTAAATGAGGGTCTTTGCTTTCTCTGTGCAGCATTTCAGTTCGTAAAGCCTTCACCGAAGGGGCTCTCACTGTCATCTGAGCAGCCTGTAGCTTGGCACCTGGTTTTAGTTTGACTCCGTCCACACAAATGCTGTAAAAGAGCAACACGCGCCGGCCCGGGAGCTTGTGTGGATGTAAATAAAACGTTGCAGGCTCAATAAAAGAGCTAAAGTGCGGCACACGTGCTACGTTAGGCTTAATTAAATTAATACACTCCTATCGGCAGATTAAGCAGGACGTCTTTAAGTCTGGAATCACGGTAGGGATTCGTCTCGCGGGGTGTGATTCGAGACCCCATGCTCGCGTTTTTCGCTCTAATCTCTCCGTCCTGCCCCGGAGCCGTGTTTATGATTCAAACAGAAGAAAAGTAAAATAACACCAGCATAATATTTCCCTTAACATACTTACCCCTTGGATAAACATCCTTAAACAGATGTCAGAACGCAGGCTGATCACAGACAACGGGGGCTGCCGATGCTTTCTTCCCCAACAAACACAAATTCTACAAATTAGAAGCTGGTGCTTGAGGAATCCGCCAGGAAAACGCTTCCCACTGCTCTCATTTTCAGAGCCAGGGCCACATTGAGATGAAATAGTCTGTGATCTTTATGAACTGAGCTGTTGTGATGTGTTGGTAATCTGCTGCTTATTCAGTTACCATTTGATTGATTTATTTATCATGAAGCCTGTGTCTTTTATATAGTAAATAAGAATTTTCGAGATGAGCAGTTATGCTATTTTCTTGACTCTTCCAATTTAGCCCTTCACTGAGCTAACAAATGTGATGTTGCCACCGTTTGATATTGAGATTGTGAATGCCACCAACCCCATGTGCTGTATTAGTATTCATTAAAATGCATTTAAATGCGAGAAGTCTTGTTTTGACTTCCTCATGGGTCTTTATGTGGAAATGAATATTTATATTACTTTTATACAGAGAGAGCCAGTATGGAGTAGATTTGCATTTCCTGATGGAAATACTAGTGTTTTTGCAATACAGTAAAGCCTAGAGCATATTTTGGTTTTTACCAGGGGTATTTAAGGGTATGCGTACAGTGTGTGTTATGCATATTTTGTCATCAGCATTGTACTGTATGCAGTCTAATTTTTTTTAACCAGTTTTTGCTAAGTTCACATACACACCTTGAATTTTTATTTTTATTTTTCATTCAAAAAAGGTCACACTTTAATTTGAGGACCATTTTTCACTATTTACTAATTATTAACTATGACTTTTGCCTCAATAAACTCCTAAATTGCTGCTTATTAATAGTTAGTAAGGTAGTTGTTAAGTTTAGGTATGGGTTATCATTAAGGGATCTAAACTATGGTCAGAATAAGGCATTAATATGTGCTTTATAAGTACTAATAAACAGCCAATATGCTAGTGATGTGCATGCTAATAAACAATTAGTTAATAGTGAAAAAAAGAAAAAAGAAACAGAAGAGACGAAACAACAATAAACTACTACAGATAGCAACAACAATTGACGACCGCATTAACAAGTGCTTACGAGACAGACGCATCTCTAGTAGCGTAAATCGATATTTTTTATCCCGTCATAACATCTGGAGAGAAATAGCGCAGACATGATACAATGATACAGCGCAGACATGGACCCTCTTGAAAATGAGATGTCACATCTGAAGGGGCTATCCTTTCAATAAATTGAAATTCAATTTAATACAATGTTGAAATTTTCTAGTGTGCATGTGTTAAGTGTTTATGTTTGCACACGCTACGAAATTGATACTTAGAAGGATACTTTTGCCTTAAAACGTAGCGTTTACAAGTTTAGCTTTAGGAATTTAAAAAAAAAAAAAAAAAAAAAAAAGTTTTCTTGTTTCCTTTTGGCTGTATAGAAAAATGAAATCACAACATGGCACCATCTTTGCACTGTGAAGACCAATGGGAACACAATATGCAAATGTCATGATGATGTCATCACAGCCAGTTACATTTTGAATGCTGTACATTAAAAAAATAGTCTGCACTTCTAAGATCTAAAAGATCTACAGCGCAAAGTTTGAATTGAGTGATTGAGCAATTCAGGCTGAAATTACAGAAACATAACAATTATGATCATGAGTTTAGAACTTAGTGCATATAAACTTATTTTAATTATAAATGTGTCTTTGCACCTTGCTGCTCTGATTTAAATCTATAGTTTCTGCCTGGGTATGGAAATTATATGTTATAGGCTCTAGATGAATCCATCTGCATGTTGCATGGATACCCAATGTCTCAACTCATTTGCATGACTGTAGGTGGGCTGAACATGTGTAGGGGTTGTAAATCCATTTATAAATTTGTTCATTGACACCTTTGAGGTGCCAAGTCAACCTCGGATCATACTATCCTTCATGTTATGAACATTCAAATGCATTGACTCCACCCAACCCCAATGCTCCTCCCTTCCAAAGGAGTCTTCAAGATTTGGCTCTGCTTGAAACTAATTAATCTCTGGGCTGCATGAAATATATTATTCTTCCATTTAACCTTGTCCACAAAGCGTCCTTTATTACCTGGATCATAACTAACCTGTTTAACATGTGACTTAACCGTGGTCCTCTCCTTAGTGGCTCCCTTCCTATTCGGTGACAATGAGATTTTCACGGGGTATTATGACACCAGATCCATCTCCTCCATCCTAAACTCTTGTTAAAGACATATCTTCACCCTTCCCAAAGTAAACTCTAAGTCTACATGGTTATTTACAGGCTGAAGGCCATAAGATCACCAGCATGTCTTTGAAAGGTCAATGAGTTGACGCTTTTGCCATCTCCTTGGAGGTCAATTTGGTTTCTGAACTTTCGAGTGTCATTTACCGATCGCTTTTGCACCTGTAGATAAAGATTTAAGGCAGGAAAGGTGGTCCAAGGTCAGGGCACAAGGGTAACCCGTACCTCTAGGCACAGTGCAAGATACAGGACGACCAGAAAATAGTAACCCAGATAACAACCCTCGAATACCTCCGAGCAAAGAGCAACCCAGAAAAATGCTGGAGCTCTTCTCTGGCCACATCGCAAGCTTTTAATCTATTAACTGCTGATCCTTAAACTCTAATCAATGCAGGCTTTTATATTTCCATTAAACGAGAAAGGGAAATGAATAAATAAATCATGCCGTCAGAGTGGCCAGCCTCCTTCACTTATTGCAAATCACGTTAGCGCTCTGGGGCAGAGGTATTTGCCCAATTTCCCTCCATCCCCTTGGCTTTTTATGGCATGCCTGCATTATTAGTGCCACTGCTTTTGATAGCAAGCACACTCGGTTATTAAGGGAAGGGGGTTTGCAGAATTTGGACGAGGGGGGAGGCGTTGTGTTGACTGGGAAACGTTAATTGCATTAGCATTCCCCATTTGGTCTCTGATTGGAGTGGACTGGGGAAAATGCCAGGGTACATTTCTCTGTTTACGCCCCGGCATGGGCTACTATGAACCCTGGCAGATATTCAAGGTTGAGGGCCCCTGGACACGCCGCATTTGTGGCGCCTTAGTCCTGAACGTTCTGCACAAGCTGCCTGGTTCTTCTTGCCAATTCAACATCTTGTGCCTCTTTCGTAACCTGTTGATGGCATAGTGAACTTGTGAAAGTGAAACATGGAAAAATTCTAAAATAAAGAAGTTGATGTGTATCAAACAAGTCAAGATGAGGCTGAGATTCTCCTAAAGGAGGATCAACATGAAGCAGAGTTTATATTGTTTGTGGATGTGACTTGATGTATTGATACAGCTTTCAGTTGATGGTTTGCATATGCCGACTATTTTACAAACTTTGCAGAACTTTATGATATTAGTTGTGTTATTTTGAGTATTGGTTTGCATCAGTTAAGTTCTAAAAAATGTTTTAAATAAACAACATGTCCTCCAACCAATACACTAGTATAGGTCATTTGTCAAAATCCCTGAAATACGACCCATAGGAGCATTTACTAAATTTGTGCTACTATCGACAACAAGACACTTTCATATTAATGCATTGTACACATTTTTCTTCTGTGTCATACTTCAGGTTTTGTGTAGCTCAGTTGATAGAGCATTGTGTTATACAATGATATGCGTTCATGCAATCATGGGTTCGATCCCAGAGAATACACGTGCTCATAAAATGTATATGCACTATAATTCACGATTTTGTATGATTTCTGTGAGGGTGGGTTTAGGGGCGGGATTAGGTGTGGTCGGGTTTAGGGGCGGGATTAGGTGTGGTCATTTGTACGAATTCGTATGAATTAGCCACCTAGTAAAATATGTACGAATTGCCGTGAGATCGAGTTGGACCATGTAAAAAGTCCACACATTGCATTTAAATAAACACACATTTTGATTGGTCATGAAAGTTATACGTCATTTCATGGCGACAGATGCATTATTTTTACGCTTAACTTTAAAACCTAAATATAGTTCATAATAAGGTGCTTGCACAAATGACCTATAGGGTCAGTTTTTAGAGCAGGACAGTCTCTAAATTAATGCTGTTCTTTGGAACTTTTTCTCAAAGAAAAAAAAAGTATCACAGTTTCCATGAAAATATGAAGCAGCACAAATGCTTTCACAATGATAGCAATAAAAAATCATTCTTGAGCAACAAATCAGCATATTAGAATGGTTTCTGAAGGATCACGTGACACTGAAGACTGAAGTAATGATGATGAAAATTCAGCTTTGATCACAAGAATACATTGCATTTTAACATATGTTCACATAGAAAACTGTTAATTTAAGTTGTAATAATATTTCACAATATTACTGTCATTACTGTATTTTTATCAAATAAATGCATCCTTGGTAAGCAGAAGAGAGAGAGAAAAAACACATTAAAAAATCTTACCAACCCTGATATACTGTATATGAACAGTAAATGTTTCCATGTATCGTGATTTTGCTTTTACTGCCCACCATTACATGCAGAACTACCACACATTACATTTAGCTTCCTCCACAACAAGGTTGCAAATTGTGTTTTTAAAATGCAGCTCAAGTACCGCCATACATCTTCACAATGAACAACACTATTAAACTGTCTTAATGACGAGAAAAGACTGTTTAATATTGCATAAGTCTACCCTTTCGCTTAGCAGCTATTCAATTGGCAAACCGGGCGATAAGATATTGTGAAATCTGTTTAAAATAATCTTCTCTTCTTATTCTTAACTTAACGTGCCAAGTTAACTTCTATTGTCACCTGCAAGCATTATTAGATTTAGAGTGTTTAAAAGGCTTTTAATTGAAAACGGTGGTTTTATTAACAGTGCTGTGAAGCACTGCAGGTGGACTCAATCTGCCCTGTAATCCTAGCAGTCTGGGTGTGATACGATTGTTTTCACTAAGCATACTGAATTAGCTGTGCTCCCTGCTGCCCACAGCTGCTAGCGCCTCCATCGAGGAGCTCTTTCCTTCAAGAGAAATACTTTCATCTCATTAATGTGGCTTAATAGTTACGGCTGCTTTGGAAAATTGTGTGAATTCCTTGAATGACCCTTTGAAGGGGTCAGATACTAAGGAGTTAAAATTTTCCTTGATCTTTTGATGCGAACAAGTTCATTGTATTGTGAAAACATATTCTAACTTTCAAAAAGTAATAAAATAAAATAAAATAAAATAAAATAAAATAAATAACAAAATCCCTCTCCATTCCAAAAGACCATTATGCTTATTTGCAAGTTATAGGTACAGACAGATAGATAGATAGATAGATAGATAGATAGATAGATAGATAGATAGATAGATAGATAGATAGATAGATAGATAGATAGAACTGCTTTAAGGAAAAAAAGTTTATTTACTTATTCATGTATTTTTTGTTCCATCATTATCATGTATTTTAATGTTCTTTATTATTGAAAAATAAAGATTCAAAAATATTGACATTCTAATTGCTCTGAAAGCAATGGATTTCGACTTGACAGACACAACTAAATCAATGCCATCAAAACGCATCATATGGGTGATATACAGTGCTGAATATCAAAAACATAAACAAACAAATGAAAATAAATGTTTTTTGTTCTTGTTGTTGTTGTTATTTTTCCCTGCAATTTATGAAATAAAATAAATTATTTAAAAAAAAAGTGTCCTTTCATCAAAAGTAATAATTTTGCAACTCTAGCAACTGCAGTTGCAACTTTAGCAATAAAATAAAATAAAATAAAGGGGGAGGGTGAAAAAAAATGTTAAATTTAATGTTCTTTCATGTGGTAATTACAGTTTAAGATGTTTTTTGCTGTTTGCTTAATAGTTCCATCATCATTGCTTGCAATATAAAAATTGTCAGATAAATACCGAAATTCTCACTGCTCTGAAAGCAATGGATTTTGTCTCGTCAGGCCTGAGACGAATCAATGCCATCAAAACACAACATATGGGTGATATACAGTGCTGCCGATATGTTGGTCATGTAAGGACGTCTCTGAGCGAGCCGGTGTCCAGGTGGCTTAACTGCCTACTTAATGAGCACCAAATGCCTATATCTCATCACCAGATGGCAAATGTTAAAAGAAAGTAATTTACTTTTGAGTCTGTCTTTGCTGCGTTTTAGAAATAATTGGACTGTGATTACAGTGAAATGTCATGCTGAGCACTCTGGCGTTATCAGCTGACGATATTTTCAAAATGAGGACCCCCTGCTGTTTGCTCATTAGGGGTTTATCTGACTAACATGGCTTCACTCGGCAAGCGTCATTCTTGAAAAGAAAAAATATTCACATAAATTAATTTTAATTTTGCATATATATTATGTATTACAAAATATGCATTATTGACAGGGTGCCATGATGCACGTTATATCTCATTCCTTGTTGTGTGAGTCAGCTATTGACACTCCGCAAGGTTGAGATTTATTTTACAAGCACTTTTAGTTCAGTTCAGTGAAACATATACTGAGTCTTGGTCACACTCAGCCTTTTTTATTATTGTTATACAAATTTAAGAATAGTAGTAAAAATGAAAACATGCATATATGGAAAAAAAATTAGCAACTGAAAATGATTTTATATTTTGGATTCTTCAAAGTAGTGTTCATTCATTCATTAATTTTGTAAAGAAATGTAGGCATACTGGTCTACAAAATTAATTTTGAACATTTAGGCATAATCTTTTAGATCAGATGGTAGTTAAGATCAAGAAAAACATAAACTCACTCAAGTGTGTTCAAAATTCATTGAATGAAAATCTGTTATCTCATTTTTTTCAATAATCAAAATAAAAATGAAAAAAAGGTTTAACTATTTCTTTAAACCAGAAATTGGAAGTATCAATTTAAATGTAAAATTAATAAACCTGAATATACAAAATAATTAATGAATGAAATTGGGAGGAGAAATAATGCAAACATCTCAAGTTTTAATAAAAAAAAGAATAGAATAGAATAGAATAGAATAGAATAGAATAGAATAGAATAGAATAGAATAGAAGGCTGAAAGAGAGAACAGAAGTAAAATGCAGAAATACTTTTACTTCAGTTCAGTGAAACATATACTGAGTTTTGGTCACACTCAGTCTTTTTTTATTACTATTTTACATATTTTAGAAAAATAGTACAAATGAAAACTATGAAAACAAATGCAGATATGGAAAATATTTAGCAAGTGAAAATGCTTTTATATTTTGGATTCTTCAAAGTAGTCCATTCATTCATTCCTTCCTTCATTCATATATGAATTTTGTAAAGAAATATAGATATGTGTGTCTACAAAATTAATTTTGAACATTTAAGCATAAGCTTTTAGAACCGAAGGCAGTTAAGATCAGGACAAACATAAATTCACTCAAGTGTGTTCAATCTTCATTGAATGAAAATCTGTTATCTCCAGCTTTATTCCAATAATCAAAAGAACAAAAAAATAAAAGGAAGTTTTAAGATTATTTGTAAAACCAGAAATTGAAAAATATAAATTTAAATGTAAAGTAAGTAAAGCTGAATATACAAATGAATTAATGAATAACAATGTGAGAGGTAATAATGTAAACATCTTAAGTTTTAATAAAAAAAAAAAAAAAAAAATTGACTATACTGGTCCATGTAACGTGGTTACAAATAGAATAGAATAGAATAGAATAGAATAGAATAGAATAGAATAGAAGACTGAAAGTCAGAAGTAAACAGTGCAGAAAAGATACATTTTGGACTCATTATTGTAAATATGAAATATTCAGAAGATTTTCTAAAGATCATCTTGAGTGCTTCAGATGAGATCTGAAATTTTAATGCTAGATGAAAACGTCAAATTATGTGAATATCAAAGAGTGTTGCCTTTTTCTTTTTCTTTCTTTTTTTTTTTTCTTTTGTCCTCCTTTGGCTCATCATAGAACAGGTACAATCTGAAAACAAATATTCTTGCATTCAAGTTCTAAAAATAAAATCCTTATAAATTTTCTCCATAGAGGCAATGATATTTAGTTATAATATGTAAATCTTTCTGGTCAGACCAACCATGATCTAACAATATACATATATATCCCACCCATCATCCACAAATCCACCAATCAGAGAAGATGCAGCTACCATGGGGAAATAAATAAATAAATAAATAAATAAAGACAAAAAAAATATTCAGTGACTACAAACTCCCATGAAGCTTTGTACTCTCTAAATAAATAAATAACTTAATTAATTAATTTAAAAAATTGCAAAAGTAGCTGGTCAGTACTAAGATCGGTGTTCATCATCTTTTAACAGTTATTGTGTCTTTCACTTTCTGTTTTGTATTGATTCTTAGCCTCTGTGAACTTTACAGTGAACAAAACAAATGATTATTTACTGTTTCATCTGATCTTAATCACCATAATGAAGTGGGACAGTATGATTGGAAGCAGTTAATCTGCTTAGAGAAATGGCCTCCTCACCGTCTCTATAGTCATAATTATTCCTCCTTCACTCCATAGGGAGGCAGTCTCCTTAAGACGTTCATTAATTTACTACACAAACCATAACTCTTATCTCGCAAATAGTTCCCCCACATATTCCTGCTGATTTCCTGTTTCCAAAATGAGCCGGTTTTGACAAATGCTCAACTCAGGTGGAGGTGCGAATACAGGCTGAATTTATAGCCGTCTTGCAAAACCTGCACTTCTCCTATTTATGTCTCCCAAAATAATAAGACATCCTGATTAAGTAGCGAGTGGCGAAGATAGCGAGGAACAAATGCGCTAATGGTCATCTGAAAATAAAACAGTTGACAAGGCTGCATTAAAGCGCAGGTAATTTAAGCGCTTTGACAGCTTAGGACCTGGTGTTGTGGAAAATACAACAACGTGTAATTTACCTGAGAGAGGGGGTGCGGCCCAGATTTAAACCTTGTGTAAACCGTCAGAAGTGGATTTTAACAAAAGCCATCAGTCTTAGTCACCAGATAAAGACACAAACCTGACAGTCGCTGCCTTCAAGTCCTCATGGGAAGTTTGCACTTATGACATCGGAAATTGCAATTATAATGTGATTTGCATTTGGATAATTTTTGTCTTAAAAAAAATATTTCATATTCATATCATACAACAGATATTTATTTAAGTATTTGTTTATTTAAGTTTTATAAGTCTGTCACCTCAATAACCAGCTAAATAGCTTCACAGCAAAAAAAAAAAAATAAATCATTTTGTTTTCATGGCAGTAAAAAGACATAGATAAAAATATTTATTTTTCATGTTTATTTTTCCAAAAACCTCACTCAAACCTCATTTCTTTCTTTTTTACTTCATTCCTTCCTTCGTTTATAGTGTAATTTTCTTCTTTAACAAAATGTCCACCGACCTAAAAACAAGTGACATCCACAATTAAAACCAGGTTTAGGACCTATTTTATTTTATTTTATTTTATTTTATTTTATTTTATTTTATTTTATTTTATTTTATTTTATTTTATTTTATTTTATTTTATTTTATATTTGTTAGTTTGTTTGTTTGTTTGTTTGTTTGTTTGTTTGTTTGTTTGCTTGTTTGTTTGTTCATTCACAGCCTATGTAACAACTTTCATAAAATGCATTCACAAAAACACGCCATCTTTCATAATGTGTAACATTTTTAAAATCACATTTGTCTTGATTTCTGGTTAAAAAAAACATAACATTCAGTAAGACTTAAATAAGACAGTAAGTTTGTTTTTGTTTTTTTTTTGTAGTGTGTTTTTCTTCTTCAGCAATACAAAATGTGCTGAAGTATAAATGTTAATGTACACAATTAAATCTTGGTTAATACCAATACCAGGTTTCTTCAGAAATGGTTGTTTAATTGATACATCCTAGAAATTCTGGACTCAAAGAAAATCCAATAATTACAACATTTCAATGCTGCTCATGTTCATTCATCTCATAAATATGATCATTCCAACACGACTTGATGGCAGCAAGAGTCTGGCCATTCAGAGCTAGTGAAAAATGAACCTTGATGTGAAATGGCACACAAATACATAAACAAGGAATCACACTAACACTGAAGGAACAGTCAGTTAGTGCGCTACATTTGAAAAAAACCTGTAGTAGCTTAATTGGCAAGAGCTTGATTTTCCCCACTCAACGTCTTGGGCTCTCAGGTAATCAAGCACACATTCAACACATGCAAGTTATGATGCAAAAGTGATTAGACTAATTAAGACTAACAACTGTTCTATCAAAGATTTTTTTTTTTTTTTTTTTTTTTGCTTCCAGTGCCTCGGCTGATTTGTTAAGATAATGCTCACATGTAGGCTTTGTTTCAACACCTAGTACGCTACCTACATAGGCAGCATTTGAAATGACATAGATACACATCCAATGCGATGTCTGTTTCAAAAGATAGACAGCAGCCTGTGTTTTTGAACAGACTTCACATCAGGAGAGGAAATCAAAAAAGTGCATGTGGGAAGATAATGATTAGATCACTCCACAAATTAGAATTAGAATAGAAGATGCATCCCACATGATGTTTGTCCAATTTGCATTGCTTTAAAATCATGAAAACAGCTGTTTTCAATCAGCTTTTGAGGTTAAAGGTGCATTTTATAGAAACTATGCATAATCCTTACTGGATAGTCTATGTTGCTGCCTGTGTTCCAAATCAGTCAATTATAAGGTTTAGTTAGAATGTTGCCTATGTTGGCAATAAACATCAAGACTCACAAACAGAATTCATATTGTGTTAAGCAGTCATGTTAATATGCATTTTTGGCACTCGGATTGTCTTTGACATGCGATACACCTGTCAGATGCATTATTCTAAAGAATCAACACTTCACTACCAAAATCAGCTTAAAACAAAGTTGAGGGCATGTAAATGCCAAGTTTGTCCTAGTTAACATCAAGGAGGCACATTACGACACAGCGGTGCTCTTAGTATGGAGGATGAGAGATGGAGGAAGTGCAGACAGGGACTTTACACTTAAGCTTGCTTCACCTCCGGGGTGCTGGAGAGACATCAGTACACTTTTGAAGATGGGATTGAGGGATTCTGTCAACCTGCGACACAGCCTTCGGAGATTTGTTTGATAGAAAATTTTGGTGCAGGGTCTAATCAGATGGATAAACCTACAGCTGTTGAAATATGATTTGCAGACTGATTTTCTTATCTGTAGATTGAATTCATATAGGAGCATGTTCATAAATGTTATAACTAGGCCTGCAAGCTTTGACAGAAGATAAACAAAGTTTCTGCACTGAAAAAAAAAAGGTGTAGAAACAATTTTTACTCATAAATTGCTAATAAGATTTACAAAGGAAGAAACCTCAAGTAACACTTTGACCTAAACTTGAAACTTTGATGTTAAAAAAAAAGTTATTTTTTTGTAAAATATATTCCAATAAAATGTATTCTACTTACAACTTTGTAGAATACAATTTTATTTTATTTTATTTTATTTTATTTTATTTTATTTTATTTTTACAGTGTGTATATCATATTTGAGAAGTAAAGGGATAGTTTGTAATAAAAAAAAGAAAAAAAAAGAAGATATATGTATAAAAACAGTTCTAGACTAAATTAAGTGCTAAAACATTATATACATATGAGACGTGATCACTTTGATTGTCTTACTAACATACAACTTTATTGCATCTTTTGGAAAAATAAATTAATTTTAATGCTATACTTCAGTGTCACTTTAGCTTCTATCTACACAAATTACAGTAGAAAATATATAAATATTTCAAGATCAAAAGACTCACAGTTAAACATTCAAGTGCACTGGCTTTGTTTTCTCCATAAAAATAAAAAATAAAAATAAATAAATAAATAAATAAAAATAAATAAATAAAAAAATCCACTGGAAAAAAATATATTTGAATTAAATGTACAAAAAACTGTCGGATAATTTGATTACTTATTTATTTGTTTGTTTGTTTGTTCATTTGTTCATTCATCAAAAGCAAATCTTACAGCTCTTATAAAACTCATGCACAAAACTCAATGCCATTTTTCACAAGTATTTATTTATTTATTTTCCAGACTAATCTGTATTTTGTAACCTAAAGTATGTGAAACTAATTCAAATGCCTTTATACTGGACAAACTGCGTCCATTTGGATTAAATCCAGAACATAATTATGTGCCCTTAAATGCTGAATGATATACGGAACGCTTGGCAACCCTAATTACAACCTTAAACTTGAACATAAAGTGCTGCTTACTTTAGCTCACCCTGACAATCCATCTAGTGTCGCTCCCGAAACCTCAATCGCCATTTTCTCTGCTGCTGTGTCAAAGAGGGAGCTTTGAACTTCAATTGCACCTAATGCAGGAACCTTCTATTACCGACGGCAAGCCAAACCTGTTTATCGCTTTCCACATCACCTGTGAACTCTTGAAGCAAGGTTAGATGTTCTCAGAAGAGCAGGAGGCAGCGCTGACAAACTATGATAAATTAGTTGTTTACTGACATTTTACGCTGGCTGAGGATGGTGGTTAGGGAGGAGATGTGTTAATGAGAAGAAAACAAGTCATGGAGATATTCTCACATTGATAAGAAGTCAAAAAAGTGCATACAGGAAAAAGATGATCAGAAGATTAGATCACACCACAAACTGGAATATGCAAGATGCATTCTATATGATGTTTATTCATGTGATGCTTGTCTTGTCCTAGATTGCATACAGTTTTACAGTTAATGGCTCAGTCAGTAAAATGGATGTAATTTTCAGTTTTATTAGATAATTAAAAAAAAAGAGACATACTGGATAAATAATGTGTTAAAAGTGATAGTTTACCCAAAAATGAAAATTCTGTCGTTTACTCTCCCTTAAGTCAATCCAAACCTGTATGGGTTTCTTTCTTCTGTTGAACATAAAAGAAAATATTCTGAAGAGCGTTGGTAACCAAACAGTTGACGGTACCCATTGACTTCCATTGTATTTTCTTCCTATACTATAGAAGTCAATGGGTACCAGCAAATATTTGGTTAACAACAGTTAAGTAAATGATGACAAAAATGTCATTTTTGGATGAACTATCCCTTTAAGTTTTTCATAAATTGAATAATGATTTAAAATAATTTTATAAATTAGAATGATTTTTTTTTTCACATACATTAAAAAAATGTATATGTATTTCTAACATTTTACATTCAGAAATGTGACATGGTCGATGGTAACAACAGATTTAGCGTTCACTACCCTTTTGCTCATGTTTATGAAAAAAAAATCTAATATAAATTGACATTAATGTGCTTTTGGGGCTTGCTTATGCAATTTAATTATGTAATAATCATTCTATATTACATATAAATGCTTATAAAAAAATATGGTGGTAAAAGGGTTGATGCATAACATTATGCCAGATCCTTTAAAAAAAAAATAAAAAAATACACAGAAAAGTTTTGTAAGTGATTTTATTACATATTGCATTTTCAATATTAAACAATTTTGTTATATTGCGTTTTGTATTTTGCATTTATTTATTTATTTTATTTTTTCCACCAGCTTCAAAGCTCCGAAGTCAGTCTGAGGTGCAAGTGTAGATTTGGACTTGACCGATGAACACCACTTTAGAGAATGCAGTGCTAGCAGATTAAATAGCATTTTAATGCACTTTGTAATGATCTTATATGGGCACCTCCTGTGCCTACCTCTCACATGTCCTTAAAATCCCCTTACTGAGCAGATCCTCCACTGTCTGAGTCTTCATTTGTGCGTTGATCATATAGTGAGTGGGTAATGCTTTGTCTAGATGAAGGACATTGCTGACAGCCTCATATTTTGCTGTCCTTGTAAACACTGACCAATCGAAAAACAACAGAGCATGACACCTTTATCAAGCCAGTAGCACAACTACAGAAAACCACTAAAAACTTCCATTTATGGCGGCATATAATGGTAACGCACATATATCACTTAAAGCGTAATGGCAAATAGTCAAAATGGCCATATTAAAAGAGAACCAATCAGACTCTTTGTCACGGCGCCAGTGTAATTAATGTGCCAGCGCCCAGATAGAGCTGTAACTGAAGATCAGTATTAGCTGTCTCGTTAGCATTTTAAATAAGATTGAGATTAGATACATTGGCAAAATAATGTGGCTACCAGCGCAAGTTTGGGGCCAATTTGGGCTTTTTCCCGTCTCCATCCAATTAGACCTTTGACACTCACATTTCACCTCTATTTCACAGAGAGCAATTAAATGTTGAGTTGAAGCTTTAGAGAAGAATGAGAAAAAGAGAATGAAACTTATTTAGCTTGCACGAAGAATGACAGAGAAGTTAATGAAGAAGAGAATAAGAGGCGACAGAGATGAACAGCTAAATAGTTTGGACTGAAAAGGTGTCACTTAATATCACCAGACAAGCCCATTAGCTTCCCATTCCAGTTAGCTTCCCAGATTTACTTCCTATGTTTGGATGCAAAATTGAGCGAAAGTGGAAAATATGTTGCCAGATATCACGAGAAATTAATTTGAACCTGCAGCTGACCCTTAAAAGGGTTGCTGACCAATCCTACCTTAGCAACTGTTGCTATCTGCCATGTCACAAGCTTATGCTCTTTTCTAATGCAAGTTTAATTGCATAGTTGTAAAATGAATTTTGATGTTCTGTAAAGCTATAAAAGCTATTCTAAGTTCAGAGCAAGCACTTATGCCATAATGTTGACTACCATAGAAATTAATTTCCACTTGTCTTCTTATATAAAAAATAAAACTGGGTTACAACAAGGCACTTTCAATGGCAGTGTATGGGGCCAATTTGTTAAAATATTCACAGTTTCAATATTATAGCCACAAGATGCTACTGTGTTTTTATTATTAAAAATCTTTTACTAATCTTTTCTATTTTCTAGCTTTACAGCTCAAATAATACACACATTCTTACAGAAGAATCAATGCAAGTGCTTATATAACATTACAAAATAGGGTCCCACTTTATATTAGGTGGCCTTAACTACTATGCACTTACAACAAAAAATAAGTACAATGTACTTACTGTTTTCATATTGTATTGCAAAACACTTTTGGTGCTTTTGAGGTAAGATACGGGTAAGGTTAGAGACTAGTTTGGTGGTATGGGTAGGTTAAAGGGTGGGTTAAGGTGTAAGGCATGGGTCAACAGTATATTTATAAATGTAATTACAGAAATCAATTACAGATGTAATTACATGCAGGTAATTTTTTAAATGTGAGTACAATGTAAAAACATGTATGTACATAATAAGTGCACTGTATCAAATGATTAATTTAAATGCAGGTACACAGTAGTTAAGGCCACCTAATATAAAGTGGGACCCAAAATACAAATTTCTGCTTTTAAGTCCTTCAAAAATTGGCCCCATTGATTTCCCAATTGAAGAGCTTAACATAACCTTCTTCTTCTTCTTCTTCTTCTTCTTCTTTTTTCAAATAAAACATTTATTTTTAATTGTTATAACTTCATGTCACACATGCTGTTCATTGAGCTTCTTAATGTGTATTGAACCTGAAATATTCCTTTATCTTCCCAATATATTCCCATCTAAATATGATGTGACCAACTAAAAATATTCAAATTTTCAAATAGTCAAATGTCAAATTAAATAACTGTATACAAAAGTCCTTCTTATCTGAAGCAAATCATCAAAGCAACCAATATCAGCTGTGAAACATCAATCTGGCAACGCATGAGAACGTATGAAAAAAACGTATGAGGTATATATCACATAGCATCAGAAACAAGCCACTTCAAACTCAGGATCAAACACAGCCCAACTTGGCAATCATTTCCATCATCAGGCTTCTTGCTGAAAGAACTTAAAACTTTAATCGGAGTCAAAAAAAAAAAAAATTACTGAGTTAACATACAGCATGGGAAAGGTCAAATGCCCCCAGCATCCCTCAGTGCACAGATGTTTAGCGCAATAGCATTTTTCACCCACCGCTGCTGCATAATCTCTGCTGATCATAGACTTGGCATCTACCTGTACACTCATTAATTGATTCCCACCAGTTCGGCTCAACAGCCGTGACCTAACTGACATTGCATCGCCCTGTAAATGGTCCTATTAAATCAGCGGATCTCGTAAACTTGCCGAGCAGGGATGTCTTGCGCAGGGCAGGTCAACATTGGCTATCAATTATATGTCCAGATGACCTTCTGTGGCCTCACAGCGGGACGACTGATCAGAGCGCTCTTTATGTTCGCAGTGTTTTCCTGTTTAACAGAATGGATTTATTAATCTGCTTGTGTTTAGCCTTGCACAGGTCATACATGGATCCAACTGATCCCATGGTCTTTCTATTATTGATTATGTTGCCTTGGATGATGGTGTATGTAATACTCAACATGTCAGCCTTTTGCTGAGTATTAAATGTCTGTGCTACGGACGTGACCGATGCATAAAATCATGTGTCTTGTTGAGGGACTATAGCTTTTCAAGGTGATTTTACTATTAGTGCCTAGTAGACAATAAATTGGGAAAAAAATTGCTTAGTCTTACAAGAGGTATGAGTTAGAAAGCGAGCGACTACACAGAATTCCACAACAACTGCATAATCATGGTTTAGCATCCACCTAACAAAACCCTAGCAACTGCCTAGAAACCACCCAGAGCACCCTGGTAACCACCTAGCTACGATGTAAGGAACCACCTGGAACACTCATATCTATTGCTGTCAACTGATTAATCGCATCCAAAATACAAGTTTGTGTTTACATAATATATGTGTGTGTAAATGCATATGCATGCATGTATGTGTATTTATATATACATAATAAATATACACAGTACACACACATATATTATGAACACACAAACTTTTATTTTGGAATGCGATTAATTGCGATTAATCGTTTGACAGCCCTACTCATAATAATATAAACAATATAAACTGCATAGCAGCCTGGTAGCAACTAACTAGAATACCCTCGCAAACGCATAGGAACGCCTAGCAACCACCTAGCTACACCCCAGGAACCACTAGAACACCATAGCAATGACCCCGGCAACCTCCCAATCACATAGTAATGCCTAAGACCACCTATCTACACCGGAACACCCCAGAAACTGCTTAACAACCACCTAGAACACTATAACAGCTATCCAGAACACCCTGGCAACCACCCATAACACTATAACAATGTCTCAAGAGCCAACCAAACCACCCTAGTAACTATCTAGAACACTATAGCAACTGCATAATTATGCCTTAGCAACCACCTACCAACACTCTAACAACTGCTTAGCAAACACTTTGATAAACACCTAGTTACACAGCAAGAATCAACTATAACAAAATATCAACCACATAGAAATCCCCTAGCAACCACATAGAACACCCTAGCAATCACATATGTAGGAACACCTAACAACCACCCAGAACACCATAGTAATCACATAGCAACCACTCAAAGCCCCATTGGAATAATGTAACAACACCCTACCAACTCCTAGAGCCCCCTGTTAACCAACTATAATAGTTACACCACAAGAACCACCCAGAAAACCCTAGCAAATGCCTGGAAACCAGCAAGAAAATCATATCAACCTCATGACAATCCCCTAGCAACCACATACAAAGGAACACTTAGCAAACACTTTTTCTACAACCTTGGAACCGCACAGAACACCATAGCAATGCCACAGCAACCACACAAAACACCCTAGAAACCAATTAGCAACCACTTAGAACACCATACCAATCGCATAGCAATCTCCTAGCAACCATATACAAAAGAACACCTAGCAAACACTTGTCTACAACCTAGGAACCACACAGAACACTGTAGCAATTCCCTAGCAAACACCCTAGAATCCATTTAGCAACCACATAGAACACCATACCAATTAAATAGCAATCCCCTAGCAACCACATACAAAGGAACATCTAGCAAACACTTGTCTACAACCTAGGAGTCACACAGAACACCATAGCAATGCCCCAGCAACCACACAAAACACCATAAAAACCACTTAGCAACCACTTAGAACATCATTCCAATTGAATGACAATCACCTAGCAACCACCTAGTAACCACAAATGAAGGAACAACTAACAAATACTTGTCTACAACCTAGGAACCACACAAAACACTCTAGCAATGCCCCAGAAAAGACACAACACACCCTGGAAACCACTTAGCAACCACTCAGAATGCCATACCAATCACATGGCAATCCCCTAGCAACCACCTAGAACACCCTAGCAACCACATACAAAGGAACACCTAGCAAACACTTGTCTACAACCTAGGAACCACACAGAAAACTGTAGCAATGCCCCAGAAAAGACACATCACACCCTAGAAACCACTTAGCAACCACTTAGAATGCCATACCAATCACACGACAATCCCCTAGCAACCACCTAGAACACCCTAGCAACCACATACAAAGGAACACCTAGCAAACACTTGTCTACAACCTAGGAACCACACAGAAAACTGTAGCAATGCCCCAGAAAAGACACAACACACCCTGGAAACCACTTAGCAACCACTTAGAATGCCATACCAATCACACGACAATCCCCTAGCAACCACCTAGAACAGCCTAGCAACCACATACAAAGGAACACCTAGCAAACACTTGTCTACGACCTAGGAACCACACAGAAAACTGTAGCAATGCCCCAGAAAACACACAACACACCCTGGAAACCACTTAACAACCACTTAGAACACCATACCAATCATACGGCAATCCCCTAGCAAGCACATAGAACACCCTAGCAACCACATACAAAAGAACACTAGCAAACACTTGTCTACAATCTACGAACCACACTGAACACTGAAGCAATGCCCCAGAAAACACCATAGGCACCACCTAACAACCACTTAGAGCACAATAGCAACTGCATAGCACTGCCCTAGCAACAACCCAGCACACCCTAGCAACCTAATTAAGTATGTAGATCCTATGTGAAATGCGCGGATTGGAATAATAACCCACAGCATTTTCTGCTTTGATTGGTTCGGTAGATTGTTTTCTTTTTTTCTTTTTCTAAATTCTGTGAATAGCAAGGAAACATCGAACCTTAACTGTCGGCCAGTCTCCTTGTAAATTTGGCATTTATCACAGAGTAACACTGTTGTGTGTCACACAAATGCTGAGTTGTCAAAAGGCAGCGTAAAAAGCGTTTGCCAGCCGGTCCATCTGTCTGGTTCAGGTGTGAACTCTTCCAATTCTGTTTGCGCTGTTGTTTGTGCAATAGTGTCTTTATCCAAAAAGCAAAAAAAAAAAAAAAGCAAATGATTTTTGAAATGTTTGCAGAAGCACTCGCGCGGAAAAGCGCAGCTGGTGACACCCGCAAGGTGCGTGTCTGCTCGTGTGTTCCAGAAAGTTGGACGTATCAGCGCCTCCCTCCCAGTCTTTCCGCACTAAGCACTTTCACCTGCTTTACAGTTCTATCAGCGGCAGTGACACACTGATACGTGGGGTCCAACATCCATTAAAATGTGTTTGCTTCAATGTCAAACAAAAAATGTAACATGCACAGGAAGAAATGCGCTCTGAGCTGTTTCTGTCCCTCTCTCTTGCCAAACATGAGCAGGCAGGGACAAATGCATTTCCTGCCCGATGCTCAGTGCATACTGAATGACCGCAGCTGATCAAATAAATAAATAAATAGTAATGAGTAATGAGATCCTTGAAACATCTAGATTATGTTCAGTTGGTTAAACATAGCAGACAAATAAAATGTGTTTATATATTACTGATGTTATATCTATCTATCTATCTATCTATAGAGAGAGAGAGAGAGAGAGAGAGAGAGAGAGAGAGAGAGAGAGAGAATCAAGCTTTTATTGTTTTGAACAATGACTGAAAACTTATTCATTGGCACTGCTCGTGTTTATTACACAATCTTATGATGAATCAATCGCTTGTTTTCCTCAACTGTAAGTTGCTTCGGATAAAAGTGTCTGCAAGATTAGTAAATGTAATTGTAAATGTAAACTGATCAAATGTGACAGTAAAGATATTTATAATGTAAAAAAAAATAAATAAATAAATAAAATACCTTAAGGTAATACAGTGTTATTTTAGTATAATTGAGATAACATTATAGTTTGAATTAGTTTTTATTTTTACATATTTATATTTTATAATCTCGCTTAATCTTACTTTAGTAATTTTGTTGCATTTTTTGTCATTTTTATTATTATAAAAATGACTGGAGTAATGATGCTGAAAATTCAGCTTTGATCACAGGAATAAATTATATTTTAAAATATATTGAAACAGAATTTTTTTTATTTTTTTTATTTTTTTTAATTGTGTTTTATAAAGTATGTGAAATTCAGTAGTAGGGTTTTGGTCTTACTGCCCAGCCCTAGTTGCTAGGTAAGACAAAATCTTAGACCTTGTTATGTCTTCTGAAACATAAGTATGCCAACATATTTCCAAAACATGTTCTCAAAATATGATGGCATTGACATAAACCGAACTCTGCCAGGTCGTTTCGCTCACGGACCACCAGACAGTGTTGATATTTGCAGCTGGTGGAGAGAGGAAGATTGTCATTACATGGTTGTCTACAAGCCAACATCATGTGATGTCATTCTCACATTTGTTTGGCTGTGTTTCTATGTATGTTGCCTTGGCAAGTGATCAAAGCACTTAAACAGAGTATTGCGTTTCCTGAAATGAGAGGAATGACAGTGACGGCCGGCTGCCACTGAGCTGCTCTGTGTGCTCTCTTTGTAACCAGAGCAGACCGTATGTTGCAGATGCTAAACATGTGTTTTTCTGGGATGGGTAAGGCTTGGTGTCGTTTGTACACATTTTTGAGATGGTTGTGTTGGATTCACAGTCGTAGCTTGTGAGATTACCTTGGTGATCGAACATCTTAAACCAGCAGAAAGTAGTTACTCTGCTGAAAAACCAACTTAAACTAGCCAATGCCATCTCGTGACCAATTCATACACATTTTACAAGGTGGCTAATTCGTACGAATTTGTACGACCTCACTTATACGAAATTGTACGTTTTCTGTGAGGGCTAGGTTTAGGGGCAGGGTTAGGGGTGGTCTTTTGTACGAATTCCTATGAATTTGCCACAATTTTTCTCAAAATGTACAAATCCTTTAACCCGTCTCATGCAAATTTGTACGTTTAAAAAAAAAAAATGTGGCAAATTCATAGGAATTCGTACGAATGACCACCCCTAACCCTGCCCCTAAACCTACCCCTCACAGAGTGAGGTCATACGAATTTGTACAAATTAGCCACCTCGTAAAATATATATAAAGTTGCATTCTAAATGTTTTAGTGTGTCAACAAAGGACCATTTTTAACAAATGTGCAACTGTTCATGTGTGTAAACATGTTAGGGAGCCCATAGTCAAACATCACATAAAACAAAAATAGTGTTATAAAATAGTGTACTATAGTGTTACTATAAAATATATAGCGTTAAAAAAATAAATGGCTTTCTGTTGTTTTGTGTAAATTAACTATAATTATTTGACATTTTTTGCGATGTCTTTAATGACAGTATTATATTGTTGAACCAACATGGTTCAAATGTCAGAGTTACGAACATATTAATATAAAGTTCTGTCATGAAACTCTAGATGGCGCAGGCCAATAA
Source organism: Spinibarbus caldwelli (assembly GCA_039654775.1). Taxonomy (NCBI): domain Eukaryota; kingdom Metazoa; phylum Chordata; class Actinopteri; order Cypriniformes; family Cyprinidae; genus Spinibarbus; species Spinibarbus caldwelli. The sequence goes on from CM077267.1 coordinate 22,818,167, forward strand.
TTTCTAACTCAGTCTGATAAAATCACATTATTGTTCACATGGCGCAGCTGATTGGTTACTTTTTTAGCCAGTGAGCTTGCTGCTCAGTATTCAAATATTTGGCCATTGCTTGCTCTAGCCGTTGCAGCGCACTTTAGAAACCCTCCACCTCCCCCAGCTCCACCTGTATAGATCTCCTATGGGGTAATTTCATGAATGTTATATATGGGGGCAGCATCGTAGCAGATCTGTTCTGCCAAGACCAAACACATTAACATTGTCATGTACATTACTATGCTAAACTTGCCAAGAGTTGTCATTACAGAACTACAGTTTTGTTAAACAGTCTGACTAGCTAGATAATTTCTTCAACGATGCATCATACTATGGTATTTAAGCAATGAGTTACATTGTTATATGGGAAATGCACCTCTAGTCACACCAAAATTCATGAGGAAAGATAGACACGTTTTATGATGTGGTGATTTATGAATTCTACAATAAACTTTTTTTTTTTCCTGAAAGTCGTATGTTTTCATACAAATAACATTGTACAGAAATGTATGATTTTTAAAAGAACAATAAGCATGAAGGTACAAATAAGATCATACAAATTCATGTGAATAAGCCATCAATTTGCCAAAACGTAAAATCATTATGAATTGCCATGAGAGTGTGATGGGTCATTTTCAGAGATCAGCCGGTTGATCAACTAAACCAGCTAAACACCAGCTTGACAATTCTGGGAGACGAGTTAGGATTTGCGACCACCTTTTAGTTACTTTTTAGACTAGTTTAAGCGATTTTATTTCAGGAAGGTTGTTACAGTGAAAGTCAGCAGATCATTTATGACATCATAGTGTTTGAATATTCAAATGTTGCAATGTATCATTTGAATATTCAAACACTATGATGAGAAAATGGCTAGCTGTTGTTAGCTGGGAAAGTCTGATGGACCGTTTTTAGTGTCTGCGTGATTCATTTCTTTGACTCCATCTGGCTCTGTTGGTGTACGGTGTTCTAGTATGTAATCTACAACATCCCTGCCCAGATAGTCCTTCTGTCCCGAGCGCTGATACATGGTGTAATCCATCCTCCTGCTCTCGTCTCGCTCGCTCTAGCAAAACTCAGTTAAGGCACTTTCCCCGCCGCCCTGACTAAATGTCTCAAATGCCGCAGCAAAGTTCGCCGGGGGTCTTTGTAGTTGCCAGTCGTGTTGGGGGATGGGAGTATCAGAGGAGAAAGTCTGATATTGTGTCCGATACACTGTTCAGATGCTGTGCTGCACCTCGGATAATCAAAGCTTGTTTGATTGTATCCAGATTTTCCACTTTACATCACCTATTTCAGCACCACCCTATTCCTATCCTAGCTAAATAAATAAATTAATAAAAATATATAAAAAATTAATAATAATAATAATAATAATAAAAATAATAATAAAACAGTAAAATGACATTAAATTAATACAGCCAGGCTTATTTATTTATTTATTTATTTATTTATTTATTTAAAATAAAATAAAATAGCAAGCTTATTTTTACTTAAAATGCCAAATAAACAAGCAAACAAACATACAAACAAGCAAGTATAATAAAATATAATTATTCCGCGACCTGTATTAATACTAACCGCGGTCACATTGAGAATAATCAAGGAAAATGGTAACAATTTTAAAACTCTGATTACTGAGCTGTCAGGGCCGGAGATCTGGAGACGAACGTCAGCGCGACGAGAATTTCAATAATAAGGCGGCGTTGGGAGGCATCGGTTAGGGTGTCAAGGAGGCGCTTTGTCTTTCTCGTTTCCTCCACTGTGTCTGCCCCCTCTCTTTGTCCGTCTATCCCAACGATCCTGCGTAAAATAAAATAGCAAGCTTATTTTTACTTAAAATGCCAAATAAACAAGCAAACAAACATACAAACAAGCAAGCAAACAAACAATCAAACAAACAAATAAATACATACATACATACATACATACATACATAAATTAATAATAAATGTTTATAAATACAAAATCATGGATGAAATAAATTATTGAATAAAAACTCATGATTTACATATTTTTGTCCTTGTCAGTGTAGAAGAAAGAAAGAAAGAAAGAAAGAAAGAAAGAAAGAAAGAAATCGTAATAAAATCAAATAAAACAAATAATATATCAGGGTTATTTTTTGTCTTTAGAAGGTCAAAGTGGAAAAAAAAATATAATAAAATAAATAAATAAAATAAACAAAACAAAATAATAAAATGACAGTACATTGAGACATTTTAGAAGGTCAATGTGGAAAAATAAAAAAATCCTGAATAACATAAATTATTAAAAAAATAAATAAATAAATAAATAAACACTAACACTCACAGTTTGATTATAGTGTATAGTTTAGGAAAAGCATTAAGAATGTATGAGTATGTGTAATGATAAATGTTCAGTGTGGTGTGTGTACTTATGAATATTGAGTCTCCGTTACAAAGATAGATCCTATACACCCTGCAGTCCATCACACATAAATAAAGAGCTAAATATACCTCCTGGAAATAATGCAATACGGTTGGATTTATTTAAACATAATCATCAGTCTTGTGCGGTCATGCTGCGTTGACCGTTTGAGTAGTCTTTCGGACCATCTGCTCTGCAGTATGCTAACAGTTGTAAGTCTTCCATGCTACAGTAATGCACTGTCATTGATAATGCACTGTCCCGGTCTCACATTTAAAAGTGCTCACTAATCTTCTCAAGGCTGTGGCTGGCTCTCAGGATCTTTAGCCGGGTAAGAATCGCTCACCCACATCAGAGCTGGTGCGATAAGCAGAAAATGTCATTGTATGATATCTGATCTATTGGGCACTTACATGCGTCAGTCATAGGAAAAGTGCATCTGAGATTCAAGCTTCAAAGTGTTTTAGGCTGGGCAGATTAGGATGGAAAATTCTGGCTGCAAGGTCTATATTCATGAAAATATATGCTTTCTTAATATCAACGGATAGTTCTGACTATAGAAAAGGGAAGTTTTGATTGGATGAGCAGTGTTGAGCAACATTTACAAGTTCCTACTGTATGTAATGTACAAGCATAAATAGCCTACAGTCAAGATAATGAACTGTATATGCAACTATAAATTTATCATTTTGCTGCTGACAGTATTTGATAAAGTATTAAGCCAGCTTGGAAGCTCGAAGTTTCACCGCAATTTAAAGTATTTTATTTTATTTTATTTTATTTTATTTTATTTTATTTTATTTTATTTTATTTTATTTTATTTTATTTTATTTTATTTTATTTTATTTTATTTTAATTTATTTTATTTTATTTTATTTAAATGGTGAAGATGATATGAGAATATTAAAGACACTTTCAGTAATGAAGTAACATTTATTATGACAATATAATATTTAAACAACACAATATGTTTGATTTTAATATTTTTATATATATATATATATATATATATATATATATATATATATAGATATATATATATATATATATATATATGTTGAATAAATAAATAAGTAGAAAAACAAACAAATCAATAAAATTACAATGCAATGATACATTTTAGAAGGTCAATGTGGAAAAGAATAAATACATGTAAATAAATGAATAATAAATATTTATAAATATAATTGACAATTATATTTATAAATGTATTTTTAAGGTAAATAAATAATCAGGGTAATTTGACCAGGAATAATAATATTTCTTTTCTTTTCTTTTCTTTTCTTTTCTTTTCTTTTCTTTTCTTTTCTTTTTTATTTCTATGCACTATTTTAATAAGACCAGAAGGTAATTAATTAAATTAAAACTTATTATTATTATTATTACTTGATTTGATGGCTATATCACAGCAGTCTTCTGTTACATTTCAGTGATTTACTATAAATTGCAGGGTTTGTACTTTCAACTTTCATTATTATACATTATCATTTTCAATGTGTAAATACACATATAAACTGCATAACAGCATTTAAACAAACCAATAGTTTAAACAGACCTATTAAAAAATTAAAAAAATAAAATCATATCTTAATTTTGGTTCAAAAAATGTCTTGTTTACCATATTACATCTACACTGGCCTATTTGGCATCATGTTTGAGTATCCAGAGACTTGTTCTGTTAGCCCATTTTTACAAGAACCAGCCGTAATAAGTATAATGCTCCATTTTGATTCAAGAAAAACTAATTTTTACATTGAACTGAGTTTTGGCTTTGCAGCAATATTAGATGTTACTTCGGCCAGGTGGACGGCTGTGATTTTGCCATTGCAGCCCTTTAAATAACAGGTAACACATAACTTCTATCCTCCAGGCAAAGCTGGTTCACAGCAGATAAACAACCAAATGTGAGTCAGACATGCCAGTCTATTTGTGCTGACAGGCTGTTTATTATTCCGCGACCTGTATTAATACTAACCGCGGTCACATTGAGAATAATCAAGGAAAATGGTAACAATTTTAAAACTCTGATTACTGAGCTGTCAGGGCTGGAGATCTGGAGACGAACGTCAGCGCGACGAGAATTTCAATAATAAGGCGGCGTTGGGAGGCATCGGTTAGGGTGTCAAGGAGGCGCTTTGTCTTTCTCGTTTCCTCCACTGCGTCTGCCCCCTCTCTTTGTCCGTCTATCCCAACGATCCTGCGTTTATTCTTTTGTCAGTTAATATTACAGGCGCAAGGTCAGGTCTGTTTGTAAGCACGCTCCTGCTGGAGTTTGATATTGATTTTAATCAAAGCTGCGTGGCTCCTCACCTCCGCCTGCTTCAGAACGTCCTGTGTCAGGCTTCGTATTTCACGCTTGGAAAGTTTTTTTAATTGATTGCAATTAAAACCAGCAGGATGGTCCTGTTGTGTCCTGAGCCCTCGTGACTCATCAAGGTGGAGGAGGGAGAAAAAATACACTGGAGAAAACATTCTTTTTAAATACTGTAGAATATTACATCATTTTAATAGTGCTTTTGAAATTGTATATTTAATAAAACTGTAGTATTTCTACAACTATATGGTATATGCTGTAGGTATTGGTAGGAAAAAAACAAACAAAAAAAACATTTAAATTAGAAGTTCAGAGACATCACAAGTTGATTTAGATTTTTGATATATATATATATTTTAGAAAGAAGTCTCTTATGCTCACAAAATCTGCATTTATTTGATCAAAAATACGGTAAAAACTGTAATATTGTCATTAGAGTTTAAAATAATATTTTTTCTATTTTAATAATTTTTTAAATGTAATTTATTTGGTCTTCTAATATGCTAATATATCATAGTACATATGCTAATTACATATATATATATATATATATATATATATATATATATATATATGTCTTGGTTCTCAATTATAACAAGGATTCTTATTATCAATATTGAAAACTATGTTTGCCACACGTAATTATATATGTATATATATGATATATATGTGTGTGTGTGTGTGTGTGTGTGTGTGTGCTAATAATTAGGATAATAAAGGTTACTGTAAAGACGTTTATAATACTACAAAAGATTTGTTTCTGATAAATGCTTTTCCTTTGAACTTTCTATTCATCAAATAATCATAGAAAGAAATGTATAATGGTTTCCAGAAACTTAAATAAATAAATAAATAACACAGTTTTCAACATTGATAATAATAAAAACCCTTGTTAATGATTGAGAACCAACTGAGTACTAAATCAGCATATTAGAATGATTTCTGAAGGATGAAGTGACTGAAAACTGGTGTAATAATGCTGGTGTAATAATTTGGATCAAATAAATGCAGGCTTGGTGAGCATAACAGACTTCTTTCAAAAAATCTTTATTATTCCCAACTTTTGACTGGTAGTATACAACAAATAAAATCAATAGCAATCAGTTCACACACATAAAATCTTTTTATTACCGACAATTGGTGAAAATAATATGGCAGGAATAGCTGTGCAGTGTGTCAGAGAACTTCCACAATGGGCGCTTTACATAGACATATAGCGACTAAAAGAGATTGGATTGGATTTTTTTTCTTCACCACCGACCCTAAGGGTTCTTTCATTTTGTCACCAACACTCTGAGATCAATGCAGCCGACGTCAGTAGGTCTGCTGCTCCGATGAGAAATAGAACCAGACACCAGATATAGAGCGAGAGAGAGAGAGGGGAAAGAGGAAAAGCACTCACTACCATTTCCATTATCTCAGTCTACTCCTTTACACAATGATTCCACTCCCTTGATAACAGATGCTGCCAATTCCCAAGGGACATCCTGGCAAACGTAGGATCCCCAGTGCTTCACCAGATCTTCCATAATGTTAATAATTACATGACTAGCGTGCCTGGCTGGAACCGTAAATAAATACCCACTTAACTAAAAAAAAAAAAAAAAAAATTGACATTCAGGGTGGAAAATGTGGATGTTTTTTTTGTTTATTAGTGGTGAAGATGTAATGAGAAATTTTATTACATTCAGTAACAAAATGTATGTATTTATAATTTATTTAATTTATTAAACATAATATGTGATTCATTATTTATTTAAAGTAAATGATTTTAAATGATCATTACAGTAAACAGTTATGTTGCAATTAATATTGATTTTGACTTTTAAAGATATAAATTACAATTCTAAATATATATATATATATATATATATATATATATATATATATATATATATATATATATATATATATATATATTTAAAGTACAGGATGTATTGGTAAATTCTGAATAATTTCACCAATAATATTTCATGTTTGCTGATTTAAAAAAAAAAAAACAGCATTGACTACAGTTGTAAATCTGAATATATATTTAAATTATATACATATCACAAATAAATTGACAAACAATACCAACAACAATTATTAATAAGTATGTCTGTCCAGTAGCCCAAACAATCTGAAATATTATTATTACTTTTTTTTTTTATATATATTTTGCAAATGTTTTTAAAGACAATATTGATGAAAGTTGTATTTCCAAATATATCTTTCGAATAAATAAATATTCTGAATAAATGTACCAATACTGCTTCTACTACTACTAATATACTGGTAGAATTGTTTTTTTTGTTTGTTTTGTTTTTTTTTGTTTTTTCAATATTTAGCAGATTTTTAAAACAATATTAATGGCAGCTGTAATTCTAATATATATATGTATACATATATATATATATATATATATATATATATATATATATATATATAGATAGATAGATAGATAGATAGATAGATAGATAGATAGATAGATAGATGGATAGATATTTATTTAATAATATTTATAAATATTTATAAAATAAATATTTCATGTGAATACAGCACATATTATGAGTACATTTACTACTACTACTATTAATATCAGTGCAAAAATTTCCAATAACAATACCAAAATGAAACACCTCAGAGCTGTAATTTGGCAATAAAAATCCATCTCTTGCTAACGTCACTGGTCTTGCTCTGTCTCAACCTCTGTGTCTTGCTATAATGATATCCAGTGGAGTCTCAGCAGTCGCATGTCCTCTGGCTGTGGGGGATTTGAAATGCTTCACATTTATTGATCAGAAACGTCCCCTCTGTCCACAGGTCTAAACTACAGTGATTTTATTTCCCCTTGGGGGTGAAAAGGAAATATCAATTCAAAGACTGAAAAGGGTTTAAAGCTACCTAAAGTTTATTTGCGCATTGTATGTATGTTCTACATGGTTTTTATGGTCCTGTATTGATCCGGTGACCCCTGAATATTTTGGGAAACATAGACTACACTACACTATGAATGTAATTGCGTTTCATAAAATAACATCAATATTTTGTTATTTATTGTACTGAAAATGCAGTGAGTGATGTAAATATGGAAACGTATAGTAGAAACAGCTTATTGACCACTCACTTTCTGAACATGTTTCCTTTGCATATTCTCTCTCTCTCTCTATGAAAGAAAAGCTGATTGTAAAGGAAATGCCATGCGATCACCTCCTCTCCATATTCTCCTCGGAGAACGGCTAGCCTCTGCTCTCTTCCTTTCGTCCAGTTCGGCACATCACAAACACCATGAGCAGCGGCAATGTGATCCTAGGCATTATTTAAAAAAAAAAGAAATACATACCAGAAAGGAGAGCGCACAAGGAAGTCATTTACTCGGAGCGTCTAGGCTGGACTCACTGATGTCTGCGGGACCCCTCGAGTGATTTGCTTTCTCCAATTTCTCTCTCTCTCTTTCACTCTCATTCTTTCTCTCGCTCTGTCTCCATTTCGTTTGATTCTTGCCATGTGTGAGCTCTGACACCTTCCTACATGAGAACAGCTGGAGAAAAACTGAAGCCTCCCTTTTCAGATGCTGTGATTTACAGCCACAAGCGCTGGAAAAATTGCAAAACAGCGTTCGCGCAACATGTCATGTTGTCTACGGAAGACATGATGAAATTCGAATGGAGTTGCCGATGATTGTCTAGCAGGTTTAATCTTGTCATCTTTCAATGGATATGTAGTTGAGATTATATAGTCTAGCAGTTTTAACGGTGCTCGCTGAGGCAAACATCACTTTCTTTCACTCGTACTTAGTGTAGGTATTTGAACATACCTCCAACCATAAGAAATTATTCTTCGATCAACCACACCATTTGTCAAAAAGAAATTTATGATTTTTGCTTGGCGGATGATGAAACTAGTAAAAGAAAGTCTCATTTAAGGAGGGACATGAGTCATGCTTAGAAATAAATCAAACATTTGGAGGTGGACTGAACTCTTCTGACTTTTGACTTTTGCCAGTACACAACCACCTACGGTAGCAACCATCCGAACACCCTTGCAACTGCATTGCAACATGCTGAAAAACACCCATAGGACCATTGCAAAGTTCTGGCAACCTCCCATAATACTCTAGTATTGTGGCAATGAGTTTTGAAAAGGCAAGATCCTACACTCACTGTTCAGAGTGAGATATGTGTCAACCGGCATAGGAGGCAGGCATGCTAATAAGGACTCTAAAGGCCTCAGCCTTTAGCATCAGGCACTAGTGTGCTCTTTGAGGTCAGATAAGTGATGTTTACCTGTACAGCTCTTAGTAGCTAGCCTATTGTACTCACCTCCCTAAACCTTATTCTGATCTGAATCACAATTTATCTGATACTACATTGTAGTATCCAGTGTTACCCGGCATAGGAGGCTGGTATGTCAACAAGGACTCTAAAGACTAGTGCACCACTTAAAATCAGTGAAGTGAGGTTTACCTGTGCAGCTCTAACTTGCTGGCCCTCTGTTATACTCACCTCCCTAAACCTTACTCCTATCCGGGTCACGGCACCAATTTAACTGGTCCTACCTGCACTGTTCCAAGTGGAATTCAAACTAGCATCAACCAGGATAGGAAACAGGTGGGTAGTGAGAATTCAAATGACTTCAGCCTGAGAAAAGGAAGGTGAGGTTTACCAGCACAGCTCTTACTAACTGGCCTCTATTGTACTCAGCTCCAAAACCTTACTCGCATTTGAGTCACGGCACCAATTTAACTGGTCCTACTCGCAAGTGTTCCAAGTGGGATTCAACCCACTTCAAATAAATTATCTGTTCTTTAATATTTATTTGCCGCTGCCATGGTGTCAGGGTTCTGGACTCATTGTTCTTTGTTTTTCCCCTGTTCTTCCTGAGTTTCCTTATTTGGTCATTTTCCTGTTCTTGTTAAGTTGATTGATTATTCCTAGCACCTGTTTTAGTTCTCCTTGATTACGTTCTATGTGTTTATAAGTCCTGACTTCTCCCTGAGTCTTTGTCCGTTCACTCGTCCATTTACTTTGCTACTGTTTGTTGAATATCCTGCGTTTGCCATTAAAACCCTTTCTTATCTTTAAGCTGAGTCTCCTGCGTTATCCCTGTCTCCACGAGACGTGACACATTGCTGATTTTCTGAGAAGCTGCTTCTTCTTTGGCTTTTGCCTGACACTGTGGGTTCCGCCAGGAACATGGCCATTGACACTGCAGACTAGTGGTTTGCATGTGTAATTGCATGTCGACGCGGACAACGATGCAGAAGTATAAATGAAAACTGACACATAGCCTACGGAGTAAAGGCTACAGCGTAGGTCCGACGCAGAAGTATGAATCAGCCTTAAGCCTCACTGGGTCACGGCACTAATGTAACTAGTCCTATTTGCATGGTTCTGAGTGGGAGTCGAACCAGCGTCAACTGGCATAGAAGGCAGGCACACCAACAAGTACTTTAAAGACTGCAACCTCTAATGTGCCTCTTGAAGTCAGGTAAGTGAGGTTTACCTGCACAGCTCTTAGTAGCTGACCTCTGTTATACTCACCCCCTCAAACACCACTTTCAACTAGATCCCGGCACCAATTTAACTGGTCCTACTCTGCTCCAAGTGGGACTTTAACCAGTGTCAACAAGCATGAAAGGCGGACACGCTAACAAGGACTCTAAAGACCACAACCACTACCATAGGGGTCTCCAACCCTGCTTCTGGAGAGCTGCCATCCTGCAGATTTCAGCTCCAACCTCAATCAAATACACCTGAACCAGCTAATCAAGGTCTGCATGTTGGCTGCTCTCCAGGAGAAGGGTTGGAGATCCCTGCACTAGTCTCATTTTCTAGATCTAGTTATTTAATATTTCATGGCCTTTTTGCCACTTTTTTGAAGCTTATATTAGCAAGATGGCAAGAAATAAGATTGAGAAAATCACTGGATTTGACCTTGTGACACCCACAAGAACACCACAACTCATGTATTGTAACTGCTAGGCCACAACATAATCAAGCTGTTGTATAAGGGTATTCAAATTTGGAATGAAAGTCCCTATGCTCATTTGCATTTTTAATTAGCATTAAGTAAAACAAATAAATAGAGTCTTATTCAATAATAACAGGCATCCTTTTGGGACAGATGAGAGCAGATCTGCTGAAAACTGCCTCGCTGCTGTCCTTTGTTCCCTCAGGACAGTAATTGTCTGTGTTGTCCTAAGGGACTGCATTTATCTGGGCTCTTAAAATTCAGTCATTGTCTGATTCTCAGTTCCACCGAAAAATGAGCTGGCATCGTAAACTGACGTTGTGCCGATGGACATTCCACCTCAATTTATCTTTAAGAGAAGAGACAGTGAGAGAAGAGTCGGGTTTCAAGCACGTCTGGCTGGAGGCTGCATCTAGCTTAGTGGCCATGCTTAAGCTGAAAATGTGAAAAAAAAATCCATTACGGCAAGGTTTAGGAACAGTAAGACGCGTGGCATTACCGCTGACAGTTTGAAGAGTCCCTTCAGTCTCATTTGAGAGGGTTCAAAGACTACAGCCAGGCGTTTCACGAAAGCTCTTGATGATAAAGACAAGAGTTTAGAGTGCTCATTAAACCTGTAACAAGAACCAATTAAATGATGAAATGAAATGGATGGTCCCATTTTTTTTTTTTTTTTTTTTTTTTGCTGTGTGTAATTTTTACAGTGTTCATTTGAGAAGTCTTACCAGGTTTGGACAAGGATATTTGTTTGTCTGACCAGATTAATGGAAGTGTTCATGAGATCTGCTATCTTTGCAGCTCCCTTTGCAGCTACTAGGTAGAGTAGTAACTTGTGAAATTTGGCCACTACCAAATTTTGAGGTGAATTCTTATAAAATTAGATACTTTTAGTTTACCTGTTTGGTATTAACAATATCAGTAACAGAAAAAAAAAAAAAAAAAAAAAAAAAAAAAAAAGTTATTTGTTGCACATGTAATAACTGTATAATTATTATAATGTATAACTCATTAATACAGCATTAATAAGCATTATATAATCCTAAAAAGTACATAACTGAAAAATGAAGATAAATATTAAAATATCAATCAATAGAAATGTGAATCTAGGTTTTTCTGACATTTCTATTTGTAAGCACATTAACAAACAACCTGTTAAACAATATGTAATTGTGTGTGTGTGTGTGTGTGTGTGTGTGTGTGTGTGTGTGTGTGTGTGTGTGTGTGTGTGTGACTGATACTGGCTCTCTCGGGAGTCTACATGCTGAACTTGAGCAATTTAAAACATTAATTACTTAAGTGCTGCTCCCTAAGGGCTGGAGTCTCACTTTGCTATTTGTTTTCCTTTCCAATGCACTCTCTCTCTTTTTTCTCTCTCTCTCTCTCTCTCTCTCTGTGTGTGTGTGTGTGTGTGTGTGTGTGTGTCACTCTCCTTCACTATTTCTGATGTTTGGTGCCACCATGACCTGTGGTACACCCATAATCCCTTGCCTTCATGGAAATAAGCACTGCTATTAGTAATTAAAAGTATTTACTACAATTTTCTAGTCAGTGTTGATGTGTTGAGGAAAACATGTTTACATTTTTCCAAAAAAGGGGAAGAGTGGAACAGTTCTAAATTATTAGAATGCAATTACTAATAGTAGACAAGTTAGTAAACCTCTTCCACCCCACCCCATAAAAAAGAGGCAGTTAAAAGGGGTAAAATTAACATACTGTCATCCTTTACTGACCCTCAAGTTGTTCTGAAGCTGTAGAGTATGACTTACTTCCTTTTTAGTACACAAAATGAGATGTTAGGTGCAGTATACATTGTTCAGACTACATTTCTATACTTTTTTTTTTTTGTCATTTTTACAGCTTCACAGCACTCATCTACATGTACTTTCATTACGCATATGAGCACTCAGGGAAATCTGAAAATTTACTGATGTGTTCTGTGAAATAAGTAGTCATAAGAGTGTGGAACACCATCAGATGTAACAACAGAGTGAGATGAAGCACTGTTATCCCGTCAAGTATAACTTGACCCTCTCCCTACTGAAAGAACTTTCTCTTTGTGAAACACAAAACAGTAAGATGCATTGTGAATGTAAAATAGCTTTGGTCATCACTCACTTTTTACATGCTCTGATTGTATTTAGGCAATCATGCTGAACATTACACAATTAGACAAATTCTAGCAAGGGCTTCAAGAATGTTAGGTGCCACGAAAGCCGCATATTAAAGATAATAAAAAAATATGGCATTTCCTATGACCGAACATAAAGAGTTACGGGAAATAATCTTGCATTTGTTGCATTAATAACCAAAAATCAGGTTATGCTGACAAGCCAGTGGGCAGGGATAGTTGAATACTGATGGATTTGACCATTTCAGTCATGTGGTTAGGGGTGATTTGCAATCATTTAATTATTTCAATACATTCAATTAATCTTTGCTTTATGAAAATATATGTGCTGTACTGCAGGAAACCACATCATGTGATATCTGAGACTTCCCTGACAGCAAAGGACAAATCTCTAAAGGATTTGGAAGACAATGCATTTGAGAAGACAATTTATAGGTTGCCATCAGCATTTTGGTTGTATCCATCATATCTGTCCAAAACGTCTTCTATTTAGAGAACTGGAATCGCAGCAGAAATAGTTGTGAATGGGTTTCTTTGAGGATATAAGAGGTCAGAAATGTGCTTGTGGAGAGAGAGGCTTTCTCTGATGTCCTTTGTCTGGAAGTCTGTGATCCTCTGGCGATGTGTCCGGACATTAGTGCCGTGACCCCCCTCATCCTCTCTCGATCCTGTTGCTACGCGTCATTAAACTTGAGAGGCTGCCTGCAAACTCTGCAGCAAATCTAAACGCTCGTGGAGGGCACGATGGTCGTTAGGATGGCTGTTTGTGTGTGTGCTACGTATTTGAGTATGTGTATGTGTGTACATGACTGTGTGTGTGTGTGTGTTTGCCTGTGAAGCAGAGAGTAACATTAGCATGATAACTAGACATGAGCTGGAGACTTGTTGAAGTATGAAGAGAGGAAATTGCAACACCCTACATAGCCACTGTAGGCAACACTTTTCAATTAAAAAAGTCAATCATCTTTACGACCTCAAGCTAGAGATTAGCATGGGTCAGTTAGCCCCTGCTGGTAGATGTTGTAAGTACCATCTGAGAGTAAAAATCTTTTTTATTTTATTTTATTTTTTTATTATTTTTATTTATTTTTTATGACAGCCATTTAAAAGGGGCTGCATTTCATTTATTTTATTTTATTTTATTTTATTTTATTTTATTTTATTTTATTTTATTTTATTTTATTTTATTTTATTTTATCAACATAGTCATGTTCAAAAGATTTTTTTTTTTTTTTTTTTTTTGTCGGTAACATTTTTAATGTTTTTGTCACATAATATTTTTGAGGATACTGTCATATTTATTTATTTATTTATTTAAATCTGGATTCCTCAATAAATAGTTCAAAAGAACTGCATTCATTTGAAATATATATATATTTTATTATTATATTATTTATCATTAACAACATAACAGTCAATTACTGTCACCTTTGATCATTTTAATGCATCCTTACTGAATTAAAGAACAAAAAAAGCAACAAAAAAAAAACACAAAAAAAAAAAAAAACAACAACATACATACCCCAAACTTTGGTAGTGTATATATCATAATTTCATTTTAATAAAGATTTTTCCCTCTAGAAAGGCTCTTGAAAGTGTGAAATAAATGCTTTTTTCCAGGTAGTATAGATACCCCTAAACAACCCCCCCAAAAAATGTTTATTTTATGCATAGAATGCATATTTTATGGGTATATTTTATGGAGCAGATATTGGTAACAATAGGAAAGAAGAAGAAAAAATATATATATATATATATATATTTTCTCTGTAGATCTTTTCTTTTTTAACCCTGCACTGAGATGTAAGCACACAAAAGTCATTACCCATTTATCTCTCTATCCCAAGTGTCTCTCCATCTCTTTCTGTGAACCTCAACATGACCACCGTACCCCTTTGCCGCTTTCATCTTAGTTCCAGTCATAGCTGCGTCTCCACCACCAGAACTTCCAAATCCAGCAAACTCTGACCTGCTCAGTGGATCTATTTCCTCTTCTGAGTGGCCGCCTCCCCTCCCAAACCCTCTTATCTCTCCCCTCTACTCCTCCTGAGGAGGAAAAGCCTTGCTGTCAAATAAAACACAACCAACACTATCAATAATCGATTCCAAAGCAGTGTAAAAACTATCTCGCCCTGCAGACATGATGGGATCTGCCGTGTAGATGAGTCGGTGTGGGAGAAAGTGTAAGAAAGAGTTGGTGTTGCATTGCAAACAGCTTTTCAGTCTGTGATACAAGGGTAACGTATCTATAGCATGCTGTTTATAAAGGAAAAACAGAGCCATGAAATTGTTCATAATTTAAACAGGATAACCCTGAGATCTCTTTGGGGAAAATAACACATCAGTCATTCTGCCAGTTGTCATTTGACGTGAAGAGGAAAGTACCAATTGCTTATTGTTAAGACGTCCTACTAATGTTTTCCGCACCCAAAAAGAGCACAACAAACTACAGTGTGCAGTAACGTAAAGTTAAGTCATCCTAATGTAATGACCCCCTCAGTTTGAGCCTTGATTTCGATTTTGTGCCTACATGATTAAGACATCCCTCCTTCCTTGCAGTCCGCATACACTGGACGCCTGCCTCGGCTCAACAGCATCAGCCATTAGGACCGCTCCATGCACCAACCAGTAAACAAGTCTGACACACACGTCCGTCAACCAGATAGGGGACGACAGCTCCTTCAAATCGAGACTGAGCTGGCTCGTGAAAAAATGCTGTGCAGTTTAGCAATCCACTTTGTACATCAGCAGTTCCTTTACGTTGCATTTGCATTAGGGTTGGCATAAATTAAAAGTGGGGAGTTGATAATAGGAACAGGGTTAAACCAAGGAGGTTTATTATACCTGGAGAAAGCCATCCATTACCATTCCCATTCATCTCGATGACAACTACTCTCAACCCACCGGAAGTACGTGACCTGCTTGCTGCCATCTTTGCTCATGGGTAAATCACTCACAGGCGAATTACGATGTGAAAAGGCAGTCATCAAAGAAATACTGAAGTCCATTTCACGCTTTCAAGAGCTCTCCAAATAAAATCGATCGTTGGTAAAACCTCTGCTATAATGTAATTAAACATTTGCGATTTACACAGGTACTTTAGAATGGACCCTTTTTAAAGAGTGTGATTATACGTTTCTACAGTTATTAACATTGTAAATCCAAAGTTCCAAGGGTGTAAAAAGAATGATGCTTTTATCCTCAAGAACGGTGTACTTACGGCATCTATTGGCAAGGACTAGTTAGCCTATGCTAACCTGCCAAACCCTCACCCCTAAACTAGTTTCCAATGTTGTCTTAAGTGGCTAATATGGTAAATATGCTTGGATACTAATCCAGCAAGCAGATAGATAAGAAACCTACTATGGGTCTCTGCTGGTTTAAATGCGCAATAAAGATTATGCTTTTTTCCAGCCACCCCCTTCAAATGATTAAATCCCTGCTGGTAAAAAGAAAATACCAAAATGTGAAATCAATTAAACAGCCTTTGGAACAATTCTAATTAACTGTGCGAGAGACTTTCCCTCATCCGTACAAGGTGGACAGTCCTTGGGAGTTTACAAAAGCTACTACAGCGCTTCACAACTTGAATAATAAACAAATGGATTTTTTTGCATTAAAGCGTATAGGAAATGTTCAATGTCTTATTAAATTGAAAAGTATCCCTTGTCTACACATTGTTCGGTTCAATTTGCCATGTTTTGTGACTTGGCATCACATCCAACCAGAAATGTCACTTCTTGGCATTGTTGTAATATGCAGTATATCGGCGTAATCACAAGAACCCAGAATGCGCGAAAGCGGTACCCTTTCCACCAGATGCTTGGTTTTAATGTCTCATGGCTCGCTCTATTGTAAAAGGTCATTGGGCCCTTCAGCTGAATTCATTTCTGGAAAAGGTCTCGGTTATGGCCAAACACGGTGGAGGAAATCCAAAGGATAAAGTTAGCACAAACGCAGCCAAAGGTGGAATGACATATCCACAGCGTTATTCCTCCAGAAGTAGAACCATATTTGGAAGGGAATATAATGGAGCTTTGATTATGAGGACATGAACGCAACCTGTATGAGAGATCAAGCTTAATACAGCTTAGAAATATTTGTCCTGTAAATATGTGCTACTCTATTTTAAGCCGTTTACTTAAAAGAAAGTATTGTAAAGTTCTAACTGTGGACACTTCAGATTACCATAGTATGTTTGGTTAAAGGTCAGAATATGTCAATGGAATAAGTGAAGGAATCTGAATAAAATTACTGAATGCATGAAAAATTCACTTGTTGATCACATTTGTTGAACCGGACTACATTATGGGCCAAGTTATTGTCCTGGGCTTCAAGCTACCAGGGACATCTAAATGTGGCACATACTTTGAGTCCTTTGGCATATAAAATGTAGGATGACCATTAGGGTCCCCGGGCACATACAATATTAACTGTTCACTAGGGCCATCAGGCCTAGGGGTGTCATGAGACCATGAACAAACCCTGTGAGACAAATAGTTAGACCAGGGCCATCCAGTCTTGGTGGGTCACCTTCTCGCAAAGTGTACAACCTGCTTCAACACAACTGCATGTTTTTAGAGCTGCATTCGAAATTGCATACAGTCAGAATGTCTTTAAAGAAGTATATTCTCTACACTATCAGCAAAAACATAAATAAAAAAATAGCAGAAATTGTACCCTTAAGGTTAAAACAACTTGTCACCTGGACAATACCCTTATTTACCCCTAAAGGTTCATAGTAGTGCCTTAAGTATATATATTACTACTTTCAGGCACCAATGTACTCCTTTTAGGGGTAGAGAAGGTACTAAGTTATCCTTTGGAGGGTACTGCCAGGGTTTTCTGACAGTATACTATTCACAAATCTTCTTACCTGGCCTCATGGGCAGGGCAGCTGAAAAGGTGGGACAGCTGGACTTTTTGTTGGCTTGGGATGGCACAAACAATTGTTTACTATGGCCCTGCTCATGGTATAATAAAGGGTCTATTGGTGTCACGGTGCACACACGAGGGAAACGAAGAGATGAAGGTAAACTCAAAATACAGTCTTTAATAAATCCAAAACAAGACAAGACAGGGCAAGGCTGACACACAGGAACACCGGGAGTAACGAGTAGACCAGACAAAAATGAACAGAACAGGCAAGAACTAAATACACATAATAATTAACCACACATACCTGAAGGAAATCATATACAATTAAAGGAGATGAGGACAGGAACAGTAAGGACCAAATAAGGGCATGGAGGGAAACACATGACACACACGACAGACATGACTGTGACAATTGGATGCATGCTTCAGAATCTCAGTGGAAGCATGAGTTCATTTAGCTAGTTCAGTGTGTTTTTTCATTAAGGCTGGAAGTAAGCTCTACAGGAAGATTGAACACTTGTGGGCTAGATTAAAGGCAAGTTGTTGTTTCACAGCTTTCAGAGATACAGGTTTTATTGTTAAAGGCACTGGGCATTCTTTTATCTCACTTCTGTCCACTGCCACATCAAACTACACAGAGTTCAAGGATCAGAGTTATCAGATCAAGCCTCTGTGTAGAAGAAATGTTCAATATCAAACAGCAAGAAAAAGCCCAAAGATAAGGTGAGGTGCACTTGGTTTTGGTGTCCTTGATCGGCTTACTACCTGACAGGCTACTCATTCTGAGATGTACAACTCGCCCACTCAACTGTAAAATGGGGGGGGGGGGGGGGGGGGGGGTAGACTGACACCCAGTTTAAACTATCACACTTCAGGGACGGTAATTAAAATCACATTATCATAAACAAAACATTTGGAATCAGACCACCTATGAGCGCTAAGAGCCTGGATTTGGGATCGGAATTATTTCAAAGTCAAAGCTTACATTGTTGAAAGAAGCTGCCACCAATAACACACTACTCTTAATGTTGAGAGTTGAAGGTTTTCATCCTTTGAAGACAATGTTAAAGGTGTAGGTGAAAAATTTCTTTTGCAGTTGGAAACGGGGTATGTTTCAAATATTATGTCTGTTGTTTGGTGCATTGGTGTAAGTCTACCTTCAAAGCTACTGTAAAACAAGACAGCTGCATGAAAGGGGATTTTATTCTGTTTTGTACACAAATGGAGTAGTTTTATGCCATTAAGTTCAAAGGAAAGCAAGCCTAGAGAAGAGAGCGCCATCAATCAGTCTAATGCATCTGGGAGAAAATGTGTATCCAGACAATGCACAAGATGCTAAATTTGATCTGAAATGGTTGTCTTAGACTTTCGCTTTCTCGCAAGGTCTTGTATGCGTTTCATCAGCCTTACTTTCAAGTTTGTCGTAAGGGCTGAGTGCTCTGTTCTATTCTAGAGTAATTCTTCCTAGTTCTTATTCTCAGGAACCTTGCATATGTTGTTTCCTTTTAATTCATGCCAGCTGCATGCGTGTGGCTGATTAAATCTGCAAATATTCTGTGCATCCCATTGCATAATTCAGGGTTAATGTGTCGATTGCCATGTCACGCATGCCAGGTGCGCCTTGCCAATTTCCAATTCAACTCAGGCAGTTGTTGTGGAATATTCTGCATTATCTCTGCACTGCAAAATATCCCAATACATTTTAACAAGCAAGCGAATTATGGTGTTTAAACGAATGAACGATCTGAAGGCCATCGCTGCACAGCGGAATAGTTTAGTCCAGATGGGTTGCTTGTGGATTCCTCTGGCATGGGGGACGAATGGACGGCTGCCTATTTCCTGCCAAACACGGCGCTGCCATTGGTTCCATGGCTCTCCTTTCCAGAATGTTCTCTGTGACATTACTTCCTAATGAGCGTGTCAATTAGACTTAGGCGAAAGCTCCAGATGGCTGTTGTATGATCAAGACTGTGTGTTGATACAATGGCAGTCCAGATGCATGGGCTCATGGAGCAGAGTGCAGGAGATGAGAGATGCCAGGACTGTAAGTTGTTTTCATCCCAGTAGATGTATATCTTGTGTGAAGTGTACCATCGTCACTATCAGCTAAGATATATACATTTAGTAATTTGAAGGGTTGGGAATTGAGAACAGGTTCCTATCCGGTTCTTGAACATCTGCATTCTTCCACCGTTAAAATAAATGTTTTAGCTGAGTTGTGCTTGAATGTGATGAGAGAGAAAGACTGGCTGCGAAATAATACAGAACAAGAGACAATGAATAGACATAGCAGACATCTTTCTGTTGCATTGATCTAGCTGGTCTCCAATGACCAGTATAGTCTGATTGACTAGCCGATTAATTTTAATAAATGACTCCCAATCTAATCTGTCTGAAGCAAGTCAGACCCAATGAATCAATCAGAACAGTTACTCAATTAGTTGACCCTGACTCAGTCTTGACTTTTGGTTATATCTAAATTGGCACACACACCACTGCATGAAAAGAGCTGTATACGGACCAGTAAATTTCTATTCACACCGCAGAATTCCGGACAAATCTGGGAGTATTAATGACCTGACACGGAAATACCATGGGTCCGTATATTTCCAGATACGTGCCAATTCGGATGTAGGTTACTGACGTATTCTTCCATGCAACAGCCATTTGTTGCCATGGCAAGTAATCCCCTAAATGAAGGGGGTGTTTACACCTTCGTGGCACTGTGTGCCCTCCCCTTTTGGTCATTCATGTTAAGCAGGATTGGTTGATTTGAAACTAAACCCACCTCTAAACTAGACAGCTATTGGGCCACTGAGCACACAGACTTTCCTCAAAAGCCATTTCATTGGTAAACTTGTGATGTATCCCACCCAAAACCTTTGCGGAAAAGTGACTTTATTGGTTACATTTAGAATACATCCCTCCCAAAAACCTTACAGGTGAATGATTTGATTGACTGCTGACCAGGTGGGCAGATTGATTGTTTGTCTTTATTAGGGGAAAATAGTAAACATAAAAACAGCCAGAAAATATTTCAACAGAAAATGAAAGATTTCAAACAAATGCAGTAAATAAGACATGAAATGAAGTGTCCCAACAGACTCCATTCCTCACTGTAGATCCTGTGAGCGTCCACATCAACAACATCTTCCTCATTTTACGTTGAGCTCCACCATTTCTGTCCTCCACAATGTTCTTTCTGTGTTTTTCTCGGTTAACCTTGTCTCCAGCAACTGCAAAACAACAGTAATGTTGACAATAATCACTACAGGATAATAGCCTATTTAAGAAGTTACATCATGTCAATTTCTAAACTTACTGTTGTCTCTCTTTGCATTTTTTGCTACAACTGTGATTGAGTGTTTCAGCTGGGCCTTTCCAGAGTGAAACTATGAAAACTTCTTCCTCATAGCCTCATCATAATTCCTGCAGGATACCTAAAATACATAAAACGTGTTTAGTAAAGGAAAATATTTAATTGGATAGGTAAAACAATACAAAAATCGCGGATAATAAAACATTGCAACAACCTTCTGAACTTATGTTACCATTTATAATCTATGAGATGAGCTGAGCCAGTCTTGTGTGTAGGATACTGTAGAAAATAGGAAATATTATCTGAGAAAAATTACAGTATAAATATAGTTTTGACA
The DNA here is from genome assembly GCA_039654775.1 of Spinibarbus caldwelli. Classification (NCBI taxonomy): domain Eukaryota; kingdom Metazoa; phylum Chordata; class Actinopteri; order Cypriniformes; family Cyprinidae; genus Spinibarbus; species Spinibarbus caldwelli. The sequence continues at coordinate 22,839,516 of CM077267.1, forward strand.
TTAAATATGTTTGTTTTACACAATATAACTAATTAATCTACCTGGTTTGTGTATGCTGTTGAAGTGGATTCTTCCCAGAACTGTGCAAGCTTACAAATGTTTCAGTCTGTAGCTGTTGGTGTCCTCAAGAAGTGTGACTTGAGATCAGGTCAAACTGAAAAGTCTTAGCCAGGGGTGGGGTGTGTGTTTGTGGTGGTTGGTTGTGTTTGTGGTTGTGGGAGGGGATCATTTATGAAGAGTTAGATATTTTGGAGACCATTGCTTTTTGACACACTTTTTACATAAAATATTTATCAGGGAAATATCTTTTGAAAATATTGTTTGTCTATATGTAGTTTATAATTATAATTATATATATTCTCTTTGCTAGTTTTGACTAAACACAACTATTGAACAGTTCCACTGTTACCCAGGAAAAGAATACACATCATACCTCGTAACACTCTGACTTTTTGGAGGGTATTAATCACTATTGGTAGAGATACTGCTAGAAAAACCACTTCTCCTGATACACCAGTAAAGGACCAGGTCATAATTTCTGTGAAATAATATGGAAAGAATGAAGCTGGAGAGAGAATGCCTTCAAATTATAAAACATACATAGATATGTTCTCTAATGGCTCTGTCAAAAATAATATGGCTAGCTATATTTGAGTTCAGTGATATTAAGACTATTTTGAGGCTGTTTTGTGAAACTTCCCTGGCTCACTCCCTCCCTCCACCTGGGAACACAGTAAGCACTGCTGGTCATTAACATATGAAAGGTCTGACAGCCGTATATGTCCATGAAACTCAACCTAGGCTCATTGGAAATACGTGCCTCTACATACATTTCTGCAAAACTGAAAAAAAAAACCTATATGTACAATTCACTGCAGTTTACAGTTGAAATGAACACTAGAGGCAGTAAAATTCCAACAACTTTTTCTCCTTTTCACACAAAGTATGATTTACAGGTACAGAGTTTTGAATAATAAAGGCTAATTTTCACACAATTACTTGCACAATGTTATATTATGACTTAAAAACAATTTTAACATCCTGCACGATTTGAAAACTGATACTTTTGACCGTTGTCGTCACATATTACTGCATCATATGCATGAGTTTTCTAATCTAGTAGGTTTACTCGGTAGCTCACATGATACAGCGTTGTACTTGGGTGATAAAGAGCTCCGGTATGAATCCCTGTGAAACTACAGTTCGACAAAAGAGCTCAAATCTGCATAAGGAGGTTAAAATATCATGACTGCATCAGCGAATGCGTTTTTATATAACTTTTGCATTTGTCAACACTATCGGGTAGGTTCAGGTTTGGGTTTGGTGTAGGGGATATTTCCAACATGATAGAGCATTAATCTTTAGCGACACTCACTGGATATTTGAATTCTAAATGGCCGCAATACTGTAACAGGGACTCGACGTGACAATGATGATAGATCCAAATGCAAGCTTTATTAAAAACAGTTCATGTTCGAAACAGGCAAGGTCTGAATACCAATCAAACAGTAATATCCAAGGGCAAGACAAAAGCGTAATCCAGAAACAGGCGATGGTCAGGGCAGGCAGCAAAACATCCACAAAAACACAAGGCAACAGTACAAGTTCAAAATCCAAGTGAGCAGTACAAAGTAACAAAATAAACAAGGCAATGAAAACAAGGCAATGACAATGACAATGACAATGAAACAAGACTTTGCAAAACAAGGAAAACACTCAGTAGAGTCCACTACGGCAAAACAATACTTCGCAAGGCCTGTTTGGCATGGCCATCCTTATATGGCTGCCAAACAGGAAGTAACCATAGATGGAGCAGAGGGAGCGGTAACAGTCAGTACTTAGGTGAGAGCTCCTTCTGTTGGCGTGGCATTACAGAATCCCTCCTCCTAGGAGCGACACCTGGCGCTCAAAAAATAAAAAAACACAACAATCCAGGAGGGTGGTGGAACAGAGGTAGACCAGGGAGTGAGATAGAGGGCCAGGTCCGTATAATGGAAGTGAACCTGGATCGTGGAGCAGACGAAGACCTGGGCCGTGGAGCAGTGGCAGACAGTGGACCAATGGAGGACCTGGGCCATGGATCAGATCCCGAGGAGCATGGAGCCATGGCGGAGGTGACACAGAAGGCAGCCATGGTGGAGCAGGTAGAGCAGGGAGCCACGGCGGAGCAGGCAGAGCAGGAAGCCTTGGCGGAGCAGGAAGGCATGGCGGAGCCGAGGACCACCAGAGGATTGCTGAAGGCCACCGCGACGGAGCTGGATACCACTAACACCTTTGGGGGTTCTGCAGCGGTTGCCGCCACCTCTGGAGGTTCTACAGTGGTATCATCAGGATACAAGGAGCGTTCAGCAACAGTTCCTTTGACCGCGACATGACAGGCTGAAAGTGCATTGCTGGGCACCACCATCGTGCAAGGAGCTGAAGCGTGTGCCGCCGCCTCGGGAGGTTCTGCAGCATACGCCGCCACCTCTGGAGAAACTGCAGCAGGCACCATCGCCTCAGGGAACACAGCAGCGAATGCCACTACTTCGGGAGGTTCTGCAGCATTGGCCACCGCCTCTGGAGACTTGGCAGTGGTGTATGCGGCCCAGACACACCATAAAGCGATTCCCATTATGGGAAGAGCTGCAGACGGAGGAATCAGTTCACAAACAAGAAGGGTTGAGAGCGTTGGTTTGGGGATACCAGCTGCACGAGCTGACACCAGCGGTAGGTCCTCCACGCTAGATGCCAGTCTGTGATACTGGAGAACTGATCCTGAAGATCTGGGTTCAACAAATTACATGCTCAGGTCATTTCCACATACATCCGGCAAACCTGAAATTACACGGCAGTTTACCATGGCCAGATATTACCGGATTTGACTCTTTTCATGCAGTGCACATATCTGGTGTTTCCACCTTAAGTATTAAAAGAATCTTTTATTGGAATGTACTGAAAATGGAATCGTTAAATTGAATCGTTAATTTCTTTCCCCAAGGAGTTATTAGTCATTCAGCTGATGTGTTTAACCAAATAAACACTTATTATTTATGAAAGGGACAGTCCCTCATGAGTGACCTGAGGTGAAGTATCTTGATCAAAGACATCATGGCGATCCACTGATTGATCCTTCTGGAGTTTAAATCTTCTACTTTTCAGTTACAAGGCCAGATATTTAGCTTCTACATATGCAGATGGCGTGTGGTCATTTTTAATTGCATAAATTTGACTTTTTTCCAATGATAATGACTTTAGGGAGTGTTAATAAGTGTTATAGTCAGGTTGTCTTGGTAATTATGCGGTGGTAGATGCTAATGCACTATTGTGCTGTTAAGTTGACTAATTATCTAAGCAGAGCTCAAATAGCCATCAGTGCAAACGCATGAACAGGTTTCATCTGGCTTGTGATATGATTCGCCTCTCTGACAGAGCGTGAAGACAATGCTCAAGGAAAGTCATTTTGTTGCATGCCGCTTACTTTAATTTGACAAAACTGAAAGTATTTTTTACTCCTCTTCTACAGTGATATCTCAAATGACCCCAGATTAAACTGCAGAACATGGCCTCCGGTTGCCAGAAATAATACATTAGAAGACATCTGGGCTCAGTGTGTGTTGTTGTGGTTTCGATACAATTTCCCATAGCATTTAGTGAAACCAAAGACGATAACTGAACCAAAACATACATATAAATGGAGAATATTTTGTTTTAATGAATAAAGAAATGAATGCCATTACTTGGAATGTTATTATGACCTCATGTAACAAGCTTTCAGGGACACAGGAAGAAAAATAGGGCATATTAGCTAATGATGTTCTACATAAAACACTGAATAATGACAGTAATACTTTTCAGAATCTTTTTTTTTTCTCTTTTTTTTTTTTCCTGCTGCATGTGAAAAGCAAAAGCAGAAAGCCTCAATACAGCGACACAGTGTTTTGCACATCCACTGGAAAAATGATTGTATGGAATATGGGTCAATTATGTGATGTTATCAAAAATATGTTTCATGATAAGGTTAGTGTCATGGTGCACACAAGGAAATCGAAGAGACGAGAGGTAAGCTTCAAAATAGCAGTCTTTAATCCAAAATAACAGGGCAAAACAAGACAGGACTGAGACACACAGGGAGTGTAACGAGTAGACCAGACGAAAACTAACTGAACAGGCAGGAACTAAATTCACAGGTTAATTCTAGATAATTAATAAAACACAGCTGAAGACTAATAAACTAATCAAGAACAGGAATCAGGAAAAACCAAATATGGGCATACATGAGGATGGGGAGCACATGAGACAGAAAATCGGACACAAAACGAACACTAGCCTGACATTACTCCCCCCTCCCGGAAGCGCATCCACGCGCTTCCTAACATCCAATGGTGAGGGGGGGGATGGGCGCTCTAGGCTCCAGAGCAGAACCCATTCCGGGAGACCATGGCGGCGCAGGGATCTCAGGAGGCCATGGGGGATCAGGAAGTTCAAGACTGCGGATGGATAGTCCGGGGAGCCATGGCGGAGCTAGGAGCTCGGGCGGCCATGGCGGTGCAGGGAGCTCAGGAAGCCATGGCAGAACAGGGAGCTCAGGAAGCCATGGCGGATCGGCTTCCGTGGCCTTGGCCAAAATTTCTTGGGGAGAATCTCGAGTCTAGAGGCCCTCCCTGGGTTGGATTCGGGGACTGGAGCTCTCCGTGGGCTAAACTCAGGAACAAGAGCCCTCCTTGGGCTAAACTCGGGAACAGGAGCCCTCCTCAGGACTATCCACAGGAACAGGAGCCCACTTAGGGCTAGGCTCGGAATCTGAGGCCCTCTCTGGACATGACGAGAGCACAACAGCCCTCCTTGGGCTGGATGTGGAGTCAGAGGCCCTCTCAGGGTTGATCTCAGGAACCGCTTCCATTGAGGCAACAAGAGAACCCCAACAGACAAGACAAGACAAGACAAGGTTGATTAAAACTGTTCCTGTGGACAATACTTTAGGGGAAATGACAAGACTCTGGTCAGGAGCTGGAACCTGCACTGGACTCTTGGTCAGGGGCTGGAGCCTGCACTGGACTCTCTGGAACTGGGAACGGCAATCCTGGCCGAAACTGGGGAACTGGATCCACTGTGAATAGCAACGGCACTCCTGGCCGAAACTGGGGAACTGGATCCACTGGAGCGAACTTTGGAACTGGCTTGACGTCAGAGTGGCCGGCGGGCTTGACTTCAGACCGGCTGGCAGGCTTGAGGGAGCCGCAGCTGGTGGGCTTGACAGATGAACGGCCGGCTTACTTGACTGAGGATCGGCCGGTGGGCCTGGACAGATGAACAACCGGCGAACTTGAGCGACGAAGCGGCCGGCGGGCTGGACAGTATGAACGGCCGGCGAACTTGACAGGCCAGTGAACTCCCTCGGTTAGCTTTAGCGGGCTTGGGCAGAATGACGAGCGGCGACTTCCATGCCGCGGGGAAAAAAAAAAAAAAACAGCAAAAACTTTCAAAAAACGGAAAACAAACACAGGGAAAAAAAAGCGCCGCTCATTTTCTGTTTGTTCTGGCCTTCTGTCACGGTGCACACAAGGGAATTGAGGAGACGAGAGGTAAACTTCAAAATAACAGTCTTTAATCCAAAATAACAGGGCAAAACAAGACAGGACTGAGACACACAGGGAGTGTAACAAGTAGACCAGACGAAAACTAACTGAACAGGCAGGAACTAAAGACACAGGTTAATTCTAGATAATTAATAAACACAGCTGAAGACTAATAAACTAATCAAGAACAGGAAACAGGAAACAGGAAAAACCAGATATGGGCATATACAAGGATGGGGAGCACATGAGACAGAAAATCGAACACAAAACGAACACAAGCCTGACAGTTAGTCCCCCAAAATTAAAAAAAAAAAAAAAAAAAAAAAATCTTTCTTTCTTAAAAAAGATTACAAGACAGGACATATTAACAATGTGCATGTTTATATGAGTGTTATTCAGTTTTAAAATCATATTTCTGTATAAGCCTCCTTCAGACCTTTATGGCGTATTAATACACCATATAGATATACAACAAACTGCTCTGTTGTGACACCATATTCATAATTGGGAGGTTTTTAGTGCTCATTACGACCTTGTGAAAATGCAAATGTTGTCTTGCTTTCATTATGTGCTTGTTTGGAGAAGAAACAAGACAGTTTAAGTGTGGGAAAGCCAATATATTTCTGGCAAACATATTATAAAACTTTTTTATTTTACTTCTGGAATAACGGGGATTCGGTTTGCTGGTATTAGCATGAAATATCAGTGCCCTCTCTCCCTTTCAGACCGCCTCACGCAATCTTGACATTTTTAAAGCAATTTCTCTCTCTCTTTCTCTCTCTCTCTTTTTTTAGACATATTGCATTGCTTTTCAAGAACACCCCATGTATTCCTCACTCGAATTGGTTGAATGGCTCTCAATCGAGTAATTTATTTATTTCTCCCCTACTTTTAACTTAATTAGTTTGGTCAAACGGCTTCCTTCCGAAGGCCTTTTTTTTGCAGTTATTGTTCCAGAATGTTAGTCCCGACTGAAGTTTGTGGGCTGTTCACATCTTAAATTAATACAAGTCCCCCATGTCTTTAATCCACGGCTTCCCATGCTCCTTTGTTGCATACATTTATTTAATGCCTACCATTTTGCCAAGGCTGAGAAAGAGCGGTCTAGCCACAGCGGGGCTTTGGTTGTTTTGTAAATCTAGAAAGCACAAACATGTGAGGCCGGCCCAGTGTGGCTGTAACATGTTTCTCGCGCTTCCCCATTACGTGCTACAGTACCTTCCATCGCAGGTCATCTTCCCTAACCTCATCTTTCCTCCCTCCCCAGCATTAACTTACAATGACTTGCAGAATATCAGCGCTGTAAACCTGTAATTGCTTTCCTTGTCTCTGGTCCCAAGTGGTCCTTTATGCCGAAGGATCCATCTCACTCCCATTTAAAGGAGGGTTCCCTTTCATCCGTGCCTGGGATGTGTAATGATAATATGAAACCGGATTTAGCCTCAGTCTCTCTGAGTGCTGTCTTGGCAGCGGTTGCCTTCCTTACTGTTTTTATTGATGATGCTCTCTATGTATCATGGGTCTCATATCACCCATGGGCTGTCCTCTAATATTCCTAAGTGTAAACCAAGCCCCATGTGAGAGTAAAGGTCATAACTCAAAGGGTTATTTAATAATGCAACAAAGGGACATGCATTTACCAAGGCACAGCTATAAGAAACTTTACTGGGCTGCATTCGGGGTTATTTCTTTGATGGGAATGTACATGCTGTTTGAAAAAAACAGCTTAAAAACACACATTTTGCATCATTTTTGCATCATTTTACATCTATTCCCTTAGAAGTACACTTGCATACTTCTAAAGAGAATACTTATTATGAAAATAATATACTTTAAAATAATATACTTAAGTCTGAAATAAATGTAATGTTTTCCGACACTTATTTTTGTTATTTACAGAACAAAAGAAAGAAAATAAAAGTACTTTAAATAATAACATTAAATGCAATTAGTTGATCTTAAGAGTGTTTTTTGACCCACTTAAATTAGGCTTAAATACATCTTTATATGTAAATTATAATTGCTTCTATTGTATGTGAATATGGTACTTCTGAATCTACTGACAAGCACGTATGGTAAACTAAAATATATTTTAATGTAATTTCAATTGAAATTTGTATGCCATTCATTCAAATATATTTGTAATTGCACATTTGCACTGATGAATTTGCAATTTGTACATTTGAAATATCTTTAAAACTAATTAAACTTTTCATTCAAATTTAATATTAAAATATAGCTGCAAGCAGCGATTCCGGGGCCAAGCCCCTTTTGGCTATTTTTGGTTATTTTTGGCTTTTGGCTTTAGACGTTAAAACTTTAAAGCTTTTGAACTTCAAATTATCTAATATTTCTAATATATCTATCTATCTATCTGTCTATCTATCTATCTATCTATCTATCTATCTATCTATCTATCTATCTATCTATCGCGCTTTCCCCTCTCTACACACCTTTCCTACTCTACCCTCTTTTCCCCTCTCTACCCCCCCCTTCCCCCTCTCTGCCCCCTTCCCCTCTGTACCCCCCTTCCCCGTCTCTACCCTCTACCCCCCCTTCCCCCTATAATACCCCCCCTTCCCCCTCTCTAACCTCTACCCCCCCTTCCCCCTCTCTACCCCCGTTCCCCTCTCTACCCCCCCTTCCCCCTCTCAACCCCCCCTTCCCCGTCTCTACCCTCTACCCCCCCTTCCCCCTCTCGACCCCCCCTTCCCCTCTCGACCCCCCCTTCCCCCTCTCTACCCCCCTTCCCCCCTCTCGACCCCCCCTTCCCCCTCATAGTAAAATGATGTATACCCCCCCTTCCCCCTCTCTACCCCCCTTTACTCTCTCTCTACCGCCCTTTCCCTTCTTTACCGCCCTTTTCCCCTCTATCCCCTAGTGACACTCAACTAAAAATTAATATTTTGTATATAAATATGCACTATTTACTAAGCTTAGATGAGATCATACTTTGAAAAGCACAACATCTAGAAAGATGCCACTTCAGCATCATTTCATGCCACAGTAAACATGCTGGTCTTGACATGTGTGACACCAGATTCAAACCCATGACCTCAAAGCTTGGAAAACAGTGGCTTAACAGAGCACGCCACTCAGTTGACACACATCAGACAGGCTGCTGTGGAGAGGTTTAGTCTGAGAATGAGCTCAAAAAAAGTTCTTTAGCATTTTAACCAGCATAACACGCAAAGTTAAGTTAATTGTAAAGCAGCTTATGGTTAACTTCATAGCTGAAGAGTCAAATTAAACATTTTGGTAACCGGTTAGCCTGTAACTTATTAGAATGTTAAGCTAATTAGCATAAGTCAACAAACACGGGCAGGGTCTATTTTGGAGAGATATTTCTCAGGATCGGTAGTGAATATCAAAAATCCGTTCAGTCATTTCTGTGCGGCTCGGTCCAAAGATCATTTGATAAGATTTTGGACAAAATTGAACAACATTTGTAGGAAGAGTAGCAAAAACACTGTTTTTCATTTACTTCATTATGGCTGACAGGAGCATTCATGGAAACTGACAAATGAGACATATCTAGAATCAGCAGAAACCAGGGAATAAAATGATATTAAAACAACATCATTTGAACAATATTTTCAAAAGTTCTGGAGCACTAGGTGGCGCTGTCTTGAAACTTCGGAGGTACCTCCAGGACATGATGTTGATGTTCCCTACCGATTTTTGTGCAGATATGTCAAATGGTTCAAAAGATATAGTAATTTAAGTCAAATTTCAAAATGGAGGACACGTGGTTCAGTCAATACTAGCAAAATTGACATCGTCTGATTCGCCATTACCCAAGGAATCCACAGACACATATATCATGATTTTCTGATTGACTGTTCAAAAGTTATAAGCTAAAATGTGCATTTTTGGTATCTCACGACCCATAGGTGGCGCTGTTGCCAAAAAAAAAAAGATTTTCTGATTGACTGTTCAAAAGTTATAAGCTAAAATGTGCATTTTTGGTATCTCACGACCCATAGGTGGCGCTGTTGCCAACTTTGTCATGGACCCTCAGCTCATGGTGTTGATGAAGAGTACCAAGTTTACTTACAATTGATCAAAGTTTGGCCGAGATACAGCCTCTAATGCAATTTTGGGTCAGCCTTGTTACGTTCACAAAATCATAAAGTTTTTTTCACTAGTTGTTAAAAAATTATGTTCAGTCATTTCTATTCAGCTCAGTCCAAAGATCATCTGAGCCAATTTTCAGAAGAATTGGATCAATTTTGAAAGAGTAGTAGCGAAAAGACAGAATACTGTACTTTTCAAAATGGCCGCTACTGTAATGGGTGGAGTCTTAATGTAAGCTATTGAATGTGATCAGCATGAAGAGAGTAATCAGGTGTACTAAATTTAATTTTTCTAGAATTAGAGGTTCAGGAGTTATTACCATTTCAACGTTGAGTAATTGAACTGGTGGTGGCACTATAGAGTTGGTTCTAGAGACCCCAAAGTTGGTCAGATGACTATTCACGACCATCACTAAAATCTAATAGAACGTTATAAGCGAAAATGTGAATTTTTGGTAACTCACGACCCATAGGTGGCGCTGTTCCCAACTTTGGCATGACCCCTCAGAACACGGTGTTGATCAAGCGTACCAAGTTTCATTTCGATTGATCAAAGTTTGGCCGAGATACAGCCTCTGAAGCAATTTTGGGTCAACCATATTACGTTCACAATATCATAACTTTTTTTTCACTAGTTGTTAAAAAATTCTGTTATGTCAGTTCTGTTCAGCTCAGTCCAAAGATCATCTGAGCAAATTTTCAGAAGAATTGGATCAATTTTGAAAGAGTAGTAGTGAAAAGACAAAATACTGTACTTTTCAAAATGGCCTCTACTGTAATGGGTGGAGTCTTAATGTAAGCTATTGAATGTGATCAGAATGAAGAGAGTAATCAGGTGTACTAAGTTTCATTTTTCTAGAATTAATGGTTCAGGAGTTATTACCATTTAATTGTTGAATTTTTGAACTGGTGGTGGGGCTATAGAGTTGGTTCTAGAGACCCCAAAGTTGGTCAGATCACTATTCATGACCATCACTACAAGTGTGCCAAATTTCATCATTTTCCTATATTCCGTTCATAGGGCTGCCATAGACTCCCATTGGAAGAGAAGAAGAATAATAATAATAATAAAGAAAACATACGATTACAATAGGGGCTACAGCCCTTTGGGCTTGGCCCCTAATAAAGAAAACATACAATTACAATAGGGGCTACAGCCCTTTGGGCTTGGCCCCTAAATATAGCTGCAAGCAGCGATTCCGGGGCCAAGCCCCTTTTGGCTATTTTTGGTTATTTTTGGCTTTTGGCTTTAGACTTTAAAACTTTAAAGCTTTTGAACTTCAAATTATCTATTATTTCTAATATATCTATCTATCTATCTGTCTATCTATCTATCTATCTATCTATCTATCTATCTATCTATCTATCTATCTATCTATCTATCTATCGCGCTTTCCCCTCTCTACACACCTTTCCTACTCTACCCTCTTTTCCCCTCTCTACCCCCCCTTCCCCCTCTCTGCCCCCTTCCCCTCTGTACCCCCCTTCCCCCTCTCTACCCTCTACCCCCCCTTCCCCCTCTCTAACCTCTACCCCCCCTTCCCCCTCTCTACCCCGTTCCCCTCTCTACCCCCCTTCCCCCTCTCTACCCCCCTTCCCCCTCTCAACCCCCCCTTCCCCGTCTCTACCCTCTACCCCCCCTTCCCCCTATCTACCCCCCCTTCCCCCTCTCTAACCTCTACCCCCCCTTCCCCCTCTCTACCCCGTTCCCCTCTCTACCCCCCCTTCCCCCTCTCAACCCCCCCCTTCCCCCTCTCGACCCCCCCTTCCCCCTCATAGTAAAATGATGTATACCCCCCCTTCCCCCTCTCTACCCCCCTTTACTCTCTCTCTACCGCCCTTTCCCCTCTTTACCGCCCTTTCCCCTCTATCCCCTAGTGACACTCAACTAAAAATTAATATTTTGTATATAAATATGCACTATTTACTAAGCTTAGATGAGGTCATACTTTGAAAAGCACAACATCTAGAAAGATGCAACTTCAGCATCATTTCATTCCACAGTAAACATGCTGGTCTTGACATGTGTGACACCAGATTCAAACCCATGACCTCAAAGCTTGGAAAACAGTGGCTTAACAGAGCACACCACTCAGTTGACACACATCAGACAGGCTGCTGTGAAGAGGTTTAGTCTGAGAATGAGCTCAAAAAAAGTTCTTTAGCATTTTAACCAGCATAACACGCAAAGTTAAGTTAATTGTAAAGCAGCTTATGGTTAACTTCATAGCTGAAGAGTCAAATTAAACATTTTGGTAACCGGTTAGCCTGTAACTTATTAGAATGTTAAGCTAATTAGCATAAGTCAACAAACACGGGCAGGGTCTATTTTGGAGAGATATTTCTCAGGATCGGTAGTGAATATCAAAAATCCGTTCAGTCATTTCTGTGCGGCTCGGTCCAAAGATCATTTGATAAGATTTTGGACAAAATTGAACAACATTTGTAGGAAGAGTAGCAAAAACACTGTTTTTCATTTACTTCATTATGGCTGACAGGAGCATTCATGGAAACTGACAAATGAGACATATCTAGAATCAGCAGAAACCAGGGAATAAAATGATATTAAAACAACATCATTTGAACAATATTTTCAAAAGTTCTGGAACACTAGGTGGCGCTATCTTGAAACTTCGGAGGTACCTCCAGGACATGATGTTGATGTTCCCTACCGATTTTTGTGCAGATATGTCAAATGGTTCAAAAGATATAGTAATTTAAGTCAAATTTCAAAATGGAGGACACGTGGTTCAGTCAATCCTAGCAAAATTGACATCGTCTGATTCGCCATTACCCAAGGAATCCACAGACACATATATCATGATTTTCTGATTGACTGTTCAAAAGTTATAAGCTAAAATGTGCATTTTTGGTATCTCACGACCCATAGGTGGCGCTGTTGCCAAAAAAAAAAAAAAAATTTCTGATTGACTGTTCAAAAGTTATAAGCTAAAATGTGCATTTTTGGTATCTCACGACCCATAGGTGGTGCTGTTGCCAACTTTGTCATGGACCCTCAGCTCATGGTGTTGATGAAGAGTACCAAGTTTACTTACAATTGATCAAAGTTTGGCCGAGATACAGCCTCTAATGCAATTTTGGGTCAGCCTTGTTACGTTCACAAAATCATAAAGTTTTTTTCACTAGTTGTTAAAAAATTATGTTCAGTCATTTCTATTCAGCTCAGTCCAAAGATCATCTGAGCCAATTTTCAGAAGAATTGGATCAATTTTGAAAGAGTAGTAGCGAAAAGACAGAATACTGTACTTTTCAAAATGGCCGCTACTGTAATGGGTGGAGTCTTAATGTAAGCTATTGAATGTGATCAGCATGAAGAGAGTAATCAGGTGTACTAAATTTAATTTTTCTAGAATTAGAGGTTCAGGAGTTATTACCATTTCAATGTTGAGTAATTGAACTGGTGGTGGCGCTATAGAGTTGGTTCTAGAGACCCCAAAGTTGGTCAGATGACTATTCACGACCATCACTAAAATCTAATAGAACGTTATAAGCGAAAATGTGAATTTTTGGTAACTCACGACCCATAGGTGGCGCTGTTCCCAACTTTGGCATGACCCCTCAGATCACGGTGTTGATCAAGCGTACCAAGTTTCATTTCGATTGATCAAAGTTTGGCCGAGATACAGCCTCTGAAGCAATTTTGGGTCAACCATATTACGTTCACAATATCATAACTTTTTTTTCACTAGTTGTTAAAAAATTCTGTTATGTCAGTTCTGTTCAGCTCAGTCCAAAGATCATCTGAGCAAATTTTCAGAAGAATTGGATCAATTTTGAAAGAGTAGTAGTGAAAAGACAAAATACTGTACTTTTCAAAATGGCCTCTACTGTAATGGGTGGAGTCTTAATGTAAGCTATTGAATGTGATCAGAATGAAGAGAGTAATCAGGTGTACTAAGTTTCATTTTTCTAGAATTAATGGTTCAGGAGTTATTACCATTTAATTGTTGAATTTTTGAACTGGTGGTGGCGCTATAGAGTTGGTTCTAGAGACCCCAAAGTTGGTCAGATCACTATTCATGACCATCACTACAAGTGTGCCAAATTTCATCATTTTCCTATATTCCGTTCATAGGGCTGCCATAGACTCCCATTGGAAGAGAAGAATAATAATAATAATAATAATAATAAAGAAAACATACGATTACAATAGGGGCTACAGCCCTTTGGGCTTGGCCCCTAATAATACAGTTAAAATGATAATGAAGTAACATTATGAGTTACACATGTAATATGTGCTTTAGTGTGTTATCAATAAGTGCACTTTAAAGTATGACAAAAGATTAAAACAATGAAAAAAAATGCAACAAAAAAGTACTTCAAAGTAAGATTTTTAATTTGACATTATTACAAAGTACACTTTAAAATTCTACTTAAGTAATATTTAAATACGCTTAAGTGGCATTTTATTTCATTAATATCATTTGCAAGGACATTTAAAAGAAAAAGAAAAAGATAGATTCAAAGTGCACTACAGTTGCACAATCAGTACTTATACTTATCAATGACTTATCGTTCATTTATTGGGGCACATTATTCAAATTCAAATTCTTCATAATCTTTCATCAAAATAACTTTCCCTTCTTATTGCATCACTTTTTGGATGATGTTGCAAATGTCTCTCTCCCTTTTCAACCCCTCTCCTCCAACCATCTGGCTCCATTCTGGTAGTCCTGCCCAAGATTTGTCCCATTTCATGCCTTGATTTCCCTCAGTTAAAATGGGTTGCAAACATCATTTCATGTTGACTTTAAACCAAAAACCATCTTCTAAATAATCAGGCTATTTCGAGGCAAGTTTCATTCATGCAAAGCTGTTTACCGTTGCGGCACATTGAACTTATTTGTACGAATTAGAAAATGACTCATGTGCCAATAGCAGAAAATCATTTAGCTTTTTTGACAGGCAGACATCTTCAGCTCACAGGGTCTTAATTTGGTATACACAGTAAAGGCCATTATAGTGTCTGCTCCAATATAATCTTCCATTTAACAAAAGAAACTTTGCAAGTGGAGATCTTTCTCTGAAACTTGTCAGAATGATGAATGGTGCACGACATGATCTTAAAAAGATCAAGGGCTTCGTTTGTCTGAAAGGCAGGGATGCAAAAGGCAGGAGCTTGCTGTCTAATCCTTGAAAAGCCGCCATGAAATCTGGATCTCGATTGGCTTCGCCTGCCTTTATTCTAAATGCATGGAGGAAAGTTGACGGTTCCACCTTTATAATCCACTCACAGATCACACAAGCGAGAATTTCCCTTGTTATTCATTAAATATCATTTTCGAAAGCAACAACTGAGAATTAAAATCAGTTTCTTTGCATTAGACTGTACATTAGTTGTTATATAGGAAAAATGACTTATTTGGCTGCTTAATGAGTTGTATGCTAATCTTCCGTAGTGCATTATGGAATACCGCTGAGTAAATAGAACAGGGACAGATTAATCTCAAATTGATTAAAATGTCATCTAAATTCCTCATCATTTAGTCTTACATCTGAGCCAAGTTCAATCAACTCTGCGTGAGAGATGTGTGGTTAAAACTTAATGTTGTAGATAGATACCTGTGTTGAAATTGATGTCATACTTTGCCCAAAGTCCCTCAGGATGTCAGTGAAAGAGTAATTAAGGACTGAATTACCCGCAAATCCCTCTTAAAGAATCTTCTTCTCCATCTGTTGTCTTTTTGTTTTTTCTTTGGCATAATATATGATCTGTCACTGATTTATTTTCTAGTGTTATTAAACAGATATTAAATCCAGATATTAAGGGGGGAAAAAATCATGCTTTTTGATAAACAGACCACTGCCACAATTGCTACAGCAAATCGATTTATTATTTATAGCATTGTTCCCACTTTTTTTTTTTTTTTAGAATGAACCAACCTGGAGGTGACCTGACCATATATGCACTCATATGTATCAAACAGCACTAATTTTAATAGACTAGCTTTAGCAGGTTTGAGCAGATTTTTTTGCATTTTGTGAAGATAGCTGTATATATGGAGTTAGCAGTTAAAAATGAAGTGTTTAAAATATGTTTTGTGGTGTTGTTGTTGTCTAGACATAGTCAACATGAAAGCAAAATCAGCCTCTTTTTGTTTTGTCAATGCACATATTTTAGTATTATTTACAATAGTTTAATATTATTTTACTATTGTCTTAATTTCAGCTGAAGTTTTAGAGTTAAGACAACAATGACACTAACAACAATTTCATTAGGTCATGCTATTCCAAACGAGAGAAAAAAATAAAAATAAAATAAAATCCAATCAGTTGCCCATGGATAAAATCAAGTCCCAACCTCCTTTTTACTCTTTGAATGTTCTCTTGCGCTAGGAAATTTGTTACATTACTTAAGTAAAATGGCTTGCTCCATGCTGAAGGCATGCATGGCAATAATGTGCATTTCAGCACAATGTCATGAGAGAGTGCAGAAAAAAGCACAGAAACAGCATATTTCCTTTGTTGAATCTTTGAACGATTATTTCCCCACCATTTGGCATCGATCAAAGTCACAACAGGACTCAAAACGCTAACATTTCCTCCCAGACCGAACTCAATGTGCTAATGTTACAAGTCTCAACAGGCATAGATACAGTGAAAGTCAGGGTGAGAGACCTGTGCTCACCTGTCTCTCTCTCTCTATTCCCCAAGCTCACACCTTTGGAACAATCCAGAATCCACATGACAGGAGCATTCGATCCATGTTTGAGTTCAGCGAGCACACCTAACATCCCTGGCCTTGATAAAAAACATAACTTCCAGCCTTATAAAACAGAAAGTAGGCTTCCTTACTTCCATCACACCTCAGTTTTAGTTTGAATTGTATCGATCAGTTTCATGCCAGTTTCATGTGGAGGTTTTTTTTTTTTTTTCATCATAATATCCTACTTCCACTATAAAAAAAAAAAAAAAAGAAGAAGTCGTGACGTATTGTCAAGTATGGTGACCCATACTCGAAATTGGTGCTCTGCATTTAACCCATCCAAGTGCACACACACAGCAGTGAGTAGTGAACAAACGCGCACACACACACCGTGAACACACACCCGGAGCAGTGGGCAGCCATTGCTCCAGCGCCCAGGGCACCTCAGTCATGGTATGGAAGGCAGAGAGAGTGCTGTTCATTCACAATCCCCACCGGTGCGAGAATCGAAGAGGCAACCTTCAGGTTACTAGCCCAACTCTCTAACCATTAGGCCACGACTTCCCCTAAAATATATTATATATTAAGAAGAAGAAGGAACATCGTCACCAATTTGTTTACTCAATTTCTAAGACTCCATCATGTTTGCTACCTCTGGGAGTGAGCAGTTGTGAACAGCATTTGCCAAGTGAAAAATAGTTAAGGCTATGTCAATAATGATTAGAGAAGTAATCTCTGGGTTATCTTAATATATTTCCTTTCTTAGCATATCACTTCCTGTGCATTACACCGTCCATCAAAAAAAAAAAAAAAAAAAAAAATGAAAATAAGCCTCCAATTTTAGAGATTTGTGCACATTTTAATCAGATTTTAGCTGCCGATAATCTTTATTTTGTCATCCTCTACAAGCCTGATTATTAACATATTGCTCTGTAAGACTGAATGTGTAGTTGTTGCTTTAAAGAGCTATTTGCACGTGATCTAAACCTTATTATGACTTTCAGTAACTAAATGTAATGTAAAAGCAGTATTTTTACTTGACTAAAATGTATTTATTTATTTTAATATTTTAAATGTATAGCAAAGTTACCTGGAAAAACGTATATATGATTTACAATGTGGACATAATAAAGACCACAAAGAATAAATAGCCAATCAAATAAAAACACTCAGTTTGCTACGTAGCTCTGCACTCACAGAAATTGCAATTCTCTTTATAAAGAAATGTTTATAGTTATGCAATACAACCAAGCCAAGTCACCGGCTCTAAGCCAAGATATGAAGCAAAATGCATGCATTCCCTCTTCCTCCCTCCCCTCTTCCTCTCTCTGTAGCTGTAAACCATGTTCGAAGGGATCGATACTCTCTCCGATAGAGCAGCTAATGCACTGTGAGCTGATTTTGCTCAACATGGCAGCAGCGGCTCTGCTTGTGTGTAGTGTTTATTACTGACCAAACAGGAAGAACGAGGGGAAAAGGGTTATTCAGATATTCTTGGCTTTTTGTCAGTAATGGCTGAAATGTTAGACAATCAGGGTAAACAAATATAACAGAGCTGTTCGGTTATTATAATATTTACATACCTTGTAATCAATGTCATTTCCGCATGGATGGTAATTGCATCAAAAAAGACATTTAAAAAGCATTATTCAGAACCGAGTTATTCTGTGCATCGAACATGCGTCCGTCTTTCGCAGTGAGTGATATAAGCGATACCTAATCTATGCCTTTTGGATTTCTCTTAAGGAAAGTCTAATCCTCACCTCATACCATCAAAATGCTAATATAATTTCTGTTTGAAATGCTAGGAGCTTTCACTCTCTCTAATTTTCCTATTCTGAAAAAGACCTTTCTGAGTAACATGAGAGAGCGAGAGAGATCAATAACTCACTGAAGTTTATTATTTATTAGCCTACAGACTGAAGGCGGCCGAGGAGAGGTGGTGTAAGGATTAGCTAGCATGGCTATCCCTGCCAAACGTAGTCAATAGATGCACAAAAGCGGCCCCAGAAATAAACTCCATTATCCCTTCCTAGTAGCATGCTATTAGCAATTATAGATTTTGCTGAGTTGCATCCCTCTGGGTTGAATGCAAACATGCCAGGCGCCTTGTCTAAGTTCAGTCATAATATACGTGGCAGAACGTGATCACAGAAGTGGCCTGAAACTCCCCAAAGTCAACAGAGCTTTGTGGCAAAAATATCAATGTTAATGATCTCTCACTTATTTACTGATGCATGTCGTCATTTCGGATTTTGGTCGTGGTCACGATATGGTCATTAATGAATGGGAGACTACACCACCAGCTTGACTTTGAGAGCAATGACAATAAGAGTCAGCGGATCAATAACCTAATTCTAAGTTTTTTAGACAGGCCTTCTCCAATATGTGTGAAATGTAATTGTCAATTCTACTCTGGTGAGCCGGAGCTCAGCTGGAGTGGGCATATTAAGTCAAACACCTGTCACTTGGGAAGGCTTTGTGCTCAAAAAGAGGGAGGTTATTATGCAGCATGACTGAGTCAAAGGGATGGGAGGACTGTGATACATGATCTGGGTCTCTTTTTCTCAGAGGAAGAACTGTCAGTGTCTATTGAATCAACTTGTAATATGTGCCAGTGACTGAATTTAAGGTTCCTTTGTGCCGAAGTGGCCTTTACTTTCAGAAGATGCCTGCACTGTGGCCTCCTGTCTTCCGGAAGCACGACTGCTCAATAAATTTCTAGCATGCTTCAGACCCATTGTTCGTTACAGCAACAGTTTCATTGACGGTATGCACGGTCGTTCACTCTACTGTACCGTCCAACACAGCAAAGAGGTTGCTGATGAATATCTTTGTTATGTCGAGTCATGAGTTGCCCATCTAGGTGAAAAGACCCACAGCAGTTGCACTCAGTGATGCAAGAGAGTTGTCTGTCTCTGTCAGCACAAATCGATGGACTCTGTCAGAGCGAAAAGTGCACACTCACCGATTTCCAGGTTGGTGGTGTAATTGTGTTGAATTAGGAGGATGTTGTTTGTGATTTCGCATCTGTGAGAAAATGAAATCTGAAATGAAACTCAAAATGGCACCTAAGGAAGAAGACACTGTTCTATTACTGATCGCAAAGACCATACACAGTGGCTTGAAAAACAATTTGTATTTATTTCACATCAGCAAACTTTGCCTCTGTTCCAAATGGTGACCTCAGCTCGTGCAGACTCCACATTGGAATGACGTAATGTTGCATGAACTGTTGCAGTGCAATCTTCACAAAAGAGCACATTGTGGGTGCATTAACTGAGACACCGGTAGGCACCCTTTTGAACCACAAATTGCCAATTGGGACACCCAGTGGTTTTTATGGCCCCATGGACACACAAAAACAGCCTTTGTTAGCTTGTGTCCATGAGGTCGTGAAGATCTGTAGGTTTCCCAGTTGGCATATTATGGCCATGAGACTGTAAGTTCACATCAAGCACATCATTTTTGTCATGGGCTTTGTCTGAAGTATCATTTGATGAACTCTTTTGATGGTTTTACTGAACGTCATCAATTCTTAGTCAAAACTAGTCTTGCGTAGCCAGACCTTCAGACTGACGGCAAAAGGTCTGGGAGCCTTGGCTTTGAATGGCCAAGGACCGCCCAAGAGGCCATATGACTGACAGGTAAAGCAACCAATCACGTTTTGTTTTGTGTCGCGTCATGTTTAGAGACATGGAAATGTCCTCGCAATAACAGACCAGTGTGTAAAACTCTTGGATGCAAGAAACTTTACATATTTCACATACTTTTGAAAATCCAGTGTTTAGTTGGTCCTGATAAGTGCTCATTGTCATAGTTGTAAAAACAACGGCTTTCTTCTTCCATGAGGGGGTTTGGCGTCACGGCATCTTTGTTTCCAGGTGGAATGTTAAAGAACGTGATACACATGTCTCCCGGAAAACCTGTATAATTCAGCCAATCCAATGATGACTTCGAAACTCCCTTTTTCCAATTTTGTGTGCGATATGCATCAGACGTTCAGCCAACGGTCTGTGGCCGTGACATCTAAGGCTGAGACTAAATCGATACCACAAGACTTTTCATCTCAAAACAAACTGTCCTTATTATATTGCATCCACTCACCTTTCCTTCATCTCATGAAGCTCAAACTTTTTCGGAGTGCAGGAAAGTGACCAGCCACCTCAGTGGAATATTCTGCCACGTGTAATTTAGGTATCTGGCAAGGAAAGACGATGTGAGTGTGGACTGGCTTTAATTGATTGTTTGGCTAATGAGCACTGAGAGGAGAAGGAAGCTGGGAATAGAATCCTAATGACTCTGTCAGAGTGGTGATGAGAGGAGCACCTCACCAGGGCCCTGCCTTACAGCTCACACAAGGCCCCTGGGCAAATTTCCAGTGGTTTCAGCTAGCTGTAGGACACCAGTCTCTGGGGTGTGAACATGAAGGTGTGAAAGGAGAGAGTTCACCAAGCAGATTCTGGTACATCCTAGTACAGATGACACCAGAGTGTCCACATAGTCATCTAATACTTATTTAGTGACAGTAATTTGCCCATGAGTACAGTGGTAGATAGGGTGGCCTATGTTTCTGACCAAACACTATTATATTTTTTGTGTAAATTCATCTGTGCCTTAAGGGAAATTGCAAAAATAGGTAGAGGCCATGTTGCGTGACATACACCCATCCTTAAAAACCTCTAAAAAACCTATACAAGGTCAAAGAAAATGCCCAGACTGCACTAAATATGGGTTCGCTTGCAATAAACACAGTTTGTGCTAACCATAATGTTGGGCCACAACTTGATGTCCAGTGTAAAATCTGGGTCCTGATGTAAAATCATTTTAGAGCAACTGATTTAGCAGATAATGTTTTTGAAGCTACTTTAATACATAGTTTAAAAGCGATAGTTCACCCAAAAATGAAAATTACCCCATGATTTACTCACCCTCAAACCATCCTAGGTGTATAAGACTTTCTTCTTTCAGACGAATAAATTGTCCTGGCTCTTCCAAGCTTTATAATGACAGTGAGTAGTGGTCAAGATTTAGAAGCCCAAAAAAGTGTCCATCCATCATAAAATCCACATGGCTCCAGGGGAATCAATGCGTTTGTGTATGAAAAACATCTATATTTAAAGCTTTATAAACCATAATCTCTAGCTTCCGCTAACTGACGTACACACGTTCACTAGAGAGTGGCATTCCAGCGGAGGACGAGGTGAGAAGTGACGAACGCAGAGAGCAAAATAAAACACAGATCATGAATCAGAAGTACAGAACGATGATTTGCGAAGAAAAATGTGGGAGAATTTTGATATAAGCCAAGAGGAGACTGGTTTTCCTTTGCTGTAAACAAAACTTGGTTCTCGCGATACTAGATACATTAGATACTAGATACATTCTCATCGAAGCTTACGCTGCACCTACATCCTACGTCACCTGCTGAAACGCCACTCTCTGTGTACAAAAGCCTACGGAAGCTAGAGATTATGGTTTATAAAGTTTTAAATATGGATATTTTTCATACAGAAATGCATCGATTCACTTCAGAAGAATTTTATAAACCCCACTGGAGCACTTTTTATGATGGATGGATGCACTTTTTTGGGCTTCAAAATCTCAACCCCCATTCACTGCCATTATAAAGCTTAGAAGAGACAGGACATTTCTTAATATAATTCTGATTGTATTCATCATATACACCTAGGATGGCTTGAGGGTGAGTAAATCATGGGGTTATTTTCATTTTTGCGTGAGCTATAACTTTAAGGGGACAGTTCCTCTTATGTCAACTAGGGTTAAGTCATGGATATGATTTTAATAGAACCATGCAGGGCTTGATCTGTCAACCTTTAAGTCCACACCTCAGATCTTCAACCTCCCCAGCCTATGTACAATTGTTCATATCCTTCTCTGTAAATTGTACCCACACTAAAGTTTCACTCATTGGCAGTTTCTGGTCTCTTTGGTCCTCTGAACAAAAAAAGAAAACTACACTGCCCGAGAACTGAGTAAGTGGTGAGGTTTCACGGTTGACATCTACCAGGCCCACGGACAGAAATGATCGGAGAAGGATAGAGACACTGTGGTATTTCGGTTTGAAGGACTCTTGGAGGCAAATAATTATTTTGCAGTGGGCAGAAAACGCCCTGGCTTCAGAGCTAACCACCTGTCAGTCTCCTGATGCTCTCCTCTCCTACTCTTATTTCTGTATATCTTTCTCCTGGCATTTCTCGTCTTCTCTTTAAAGCTATTTTTAAGAGATCCTCACATTGTGACTTTTACACATTTCTTGCTTGGTGTCCCACATCAGAATAGCAAAGTAAACAGTTGGCTTGAGTTTCGGTAGTTTGTCTGAGGAACAGATGTTGCTTTTGCACAGAGGTGGCAGAGGCAGACCCCTGTACCACCACAGGGCATTCCGCCCGCCAATTGCCAGCTGGAACCTTTGAACCCGAACTATCTGAATGGCTGACTCTGTCAAACATTTGTTTCCCTCCCAAGCACTGTTATTTTTATTTATATGCTTTGTTACATTGACAAATTAACCTTTTTCACCATGGATGATGTGGTTAAGCATAAATACGATCCAATCAGAACAATGGGGTGCAAAGAACGGGGTGGAGCAATAAAATCCATTTTGCTTTTTCATTGGGCAGCCAGTTGGCTGATTATGTACTGTGATCCATGGATCTTCCCAAAGACTTTGGAGATTGAAAGTTCTGCCTTCGTCTCTGCCTTCGTCTCTTGGGGAGAAAGAGAGAAACAAACTGTCCTAGACCATTAGCCTGGGCTCTGCATGACAGATGTCCTCTTTAGGCCAGTAACCGATAGAAAAAGGATAATTACATCACAAGTCACAGATCACTGAGTCACTGTCAAGAGACTCGTACCACTCCTTCTTAGCAAAGACTTTCTAAAGTCTGATGCGTTTTGGGCCCACAGACATTAGCAAGAGTAATGCCTGCAGAACTTATTCATTCCCAAAAATGAGATGGGAGTTTATGACTTAACTTGATTATATCAAATTATTTTTATAGCCAGTCCACTTGGTGGCCACCAAGGTACATTTATTCGTTCAGGTTCAGCTGCTTCAAAGGGAAAGACTAAGATTTCCAAAATTCATGTTTCAGTAATACTGTATATGTCTAAGTTTTGCTTCTCGGAATGCTTACTTCACCTCTTAAAATATCTTTGAAGTATTGAGTACTAGTACCTTAACAATTGATATTTTGTTTATCTGTTGGTTAAATGATGTAAACAACACTATCCTTATCCAGTACTTCACAAACACACACACACACACACACACACACACACACACACACACACACACACACACACATAAACCTCTTACCGAGGGTAAAAGCATCCTGTGTGCATTCCGCTATAGGGTGACTGCTTATTTAGTCTCCCCGTAATGTCCCAGTTGGCTCAGTGTGGTTAGCACACAGGGTGGCCAGGGTAAGGACCAGGCCCAAAGCAGGAAGGGTCTATTCATGGGTGCTGCATTTTAAGGTCCTTGTGGAAAAAAAAGTAAATAGAGTGTTTTTAGCTCCTGCATAGAGCTCTGTTTATAGCTAGATGAGTCTTTCTTCAATAACTCATTTAGAATATGAACTACATATTTACTGCAAAGTGGGATTTTGGGTAAATACCAGCAGCACACTGTTTGCAGTGGGACTTTCTACTTGCATTTGCACAAGGGCTGATACATGTCATGCAGATGAGTAATGGCAGAGAAAAACAGTGTAAAATCACACCTAACAATCTGTATTACAGCCTATAAACCAATTCTGTTGATGGCCTGTGTACTCACATTGGATAATATAGCCATAAAGTGCTTCTTTAATGGCACTGACAGATGAATATTCATTGCATAGGTCCATCTGCACTATTTTATCATAAAAATGTTAAAGGTGCCATATGCATGATAAACTCTTTATGCTGCATGCTTTAAAATACAGCTGTGCTAACTTGGCATGGGGAACACAATGGGTTCGTAATTGGATTGCAAAAAGAAAGTGGCCCAGCCTAAATGAACACTGCATTGCATGCATACTGTAAGTAGATCAGTTGATAAATAAGAGTGTCCAAGATAAGGAAAAGGAAAAATATATTTAAAATCTTTTTTTTTTAATCAAATATGCCACTTCTTTGAAATTGACTATTTGTGTTCTTGTTTGATTTGTGGATAATAAAAACTTTTATACCTTATTTATTTATTTATTTATTTATTTATTCATTCATTCCAATTAAATATGTAATATTTTATACCAAATTTAAATGTAATAACTCTAAAAATGTCACGTGGTGTAACCACTGAGTAAAAAAAAGTTACAACATATTTTCATTATTCCTTGAATACATGTGAATACACTGTAAAAAATAAACAGTTGAGGAAACGTAAAAAATAAGGCAAATTGATGCAGTAAGACTTTTGAGTTCTCTCAACAATAGTTGTTTAGTTCTTCTCAGTAAAGATACTTTGTTTAGCCAATGTAAATTTGTTTGTTCATACAATGCTGATTGTCTTGCTATTAGAAAAATTATTCACACAGCAACTGAAACAACAATTACTGTAGTTGAGGTAATTATTTATTTATTTATTTTTCTGTTTTCTGAAAGAAAAAAGAATGTGTAAAAAGTCACCACATTACCACATTTTTGTTTGTTTACAAATGACGAACCTTAATGGATAACTTAGTTTAATATGTAGACAACATTGTCTTTGTTTGTAAAACAAGTTACAAGACTAAGATATCCAGGAAGCAGATATAAGTGGTTAAACATACTCTAGGCTTTAAAACTAGACACACAAACCTCAAGAACGGTGGCAATCAACAAATATTTAAAAGATGAGATATTTCAATCACAGTATGACATACAACTAACATTAATGATAAAAAAACAACAACAATAAAAAAAAAAAAAGTTTAAATGAACTCAGCAAACTGCAAAACAATACTGCTTGTATTGTTTTGCAATACAATGCTTGGAACTCACAAAGCCTTAACATTGCAACAATATGAAATTCTTTGTTCAGACAATGGTGTTTGACTAGTTGGCACAACATTTGGAGTAATTTTGTTGGTCTGACAAGGTTTTTTTTTTTTTATGTAGTTTCAAGAAAATAGCATTTTTTTGTATTTGAGAGTCAAAATATTTTGTGAACTGGAAAATATGCAGTTGCATTTTTTACAGTGTATGCACATCTTTATTTTATTTGTATTATTATATTTTTCTTACGAACATCATGAATTATTAATCTATAGGCCTACATATTATCATGCTTTTGGGGAGTCACACCACATGATATTTTTTATACGAACTATCAAATTAATCCTGTCAATTTATCTGACATTTTAAGAGGCATGTTGACCTTCACATACAGTAATAAGTTCCCTCTATGATATCATCTTTTGATATCATATTCATTCTGATATCAAGCATCAAGCTGACATTTGTGACTTTATGCCACAAAAATATAAAGATAAATTTATAAATTAAAAATGTGCATCATAGAAAAGTAATTCTTTGTATGACTTGTATTTCTAATATGGGTCTATGAGCTGTCCAGATGGTTTCATGCACATTGCCTTCTACCTTCATCTAAACATACTCCCCTATACACATTTGAACTGAACACAGGTGCCAACCAGCTAAGCGGGATTTGTTGTAGCGTAGCGCTAAAGCACTGATCCAGTATTGATCATTGGCCTGTTTTTTAAAATAACACCAGCACAGCAGCCTGCAGATCACAGCCTCCAGGCTTTGACAGGATTGACATTGCATTTTGCATGCGATTAGGGGTGATGTGGGGTTGAAATGTCAGGGCTATTGGCTGTATGTGTGCATGGCCATGTGCCATGTGCGTTGTTGCATGGGTGCTAATCTGAGAGATCTCTGATACGACTGGATTGATGGAGGGAATTAGTGTCAGGAGGGGTCTTGGATGCAAGACTTTAATTACAGGATGTGACCTCAGAGTTTGTGTGTGTGTCAGTAAGAAGACTGGTGCCTTTATGGAAAATTGATTGAGATTTTATCTTTGGATGTTCAGTCACATTTAGGGCTGACTATTGAATATTCATGATATATTTGGGATGATTTTTCTGGAAATGTAAAATTAGGAATCATCATGAATATCACAATGATTTCAATGCAAGCTTTTTATTTGGCCATTAACATTCTTGAAGCTGTGTCATTAGACTAGTTTTGCAATCCTTTCTTCCATCGTGACTGATTAAGACAGAGATGCTTTAATGCAGCATCTGATTTGAACTTCATTAGTAAAATGGGCATTAAGGTTGGTAAGTTTTAATAATATTCATAAATCTTTATTTTGATGATTTTATTTTGTTTCCTGTATATCAGTACTGATATTGGGATTTAAAAACTGATTTGCCAGTGTAACATATGTTAGTGCAGGTATAAGAATTTAACTGCGTACATGTAATGGTGAGCTATTTAAGCTATTTAAACTCTATGGAGACAGCGTTCACTGTTAGAAAGCATTGATATGCTACTGAAGATTTTCAGAGTTCACTGCCACTGGCAGTGCTATTTGTATTCAACATGTAGACCAATCTCCATATCCTTTAGGCCACATTGATTCATATTGGAGAATGCTTTGGCAAGTTGAGAGATTTTTCTGAAGGGAAAGTCAAAAAAAAAAAAAAAAAAAAAAACAGATAATAAAATGTCTTTGCGATTTCCATCCATCTGTCAGTCAAAGGTGTGGCGGGATTTTCCTGGCTGGTACTATTTTGTGATACTTCATACATTCTTTGCGAATATTCAGTTCAGGCTTTCCAATTTAAATGCAAATTTTACAGGACATCACAAGGAACCTGAGACGGGTGAAAAAAATCATTTGGCACAAACGATGAATTATATATTTTAATTAACCAGTGAGCGAAATGCTTCTATTCAGCAGCAATGGCCATAAATAAGAAATGAATAAATAAATAAGACAGAAGATAAAGGCAGGCAAAATGGGTCTCATTGAGGAGCATTATTATAAAATCTGCAGTGCCATGGGATGTCATTAAGAAAAGAACCCTGAGCTGTCAGATATCAAACGTATTGTTCTCTAGTTTGATGGGCTAAATGCTACTTATGGCCGCCTGAAAGAGGAGGATTTTTGAAGAACTGACAGAGAGATACAATTTTAATTTCACTCCTGTCAGTCCATTTTTTTTTTCTTGAGTGCTGGAAAAAATATGAAGTGTCAGTCAACAGACTAAAGTATTTCTCTGCTTTACTCAAGATTCTCAACGGAATGGAGGAAAGCTTTGGTTTTATAAGTGGTGATAATTGAAAAATTGAAAAGTGCACTTTAAAATACTGAGAGTACTTTTGGACATACTTTAAATTTGGATATACTTACGAAGCTACAATTAATTGAGTGTCAAAGACTGTACCCTCTAAAGATATTGTGCTGTGCAACAATATTTCAGTAATATCCAGACATATGCTTGATTTCAAAGGGTTTATTGTCGTCTGTACGTAAATGATGACCTCATGCAATGTTTATGATGGATTTTTGATGAACGACACACTGAGACAAACAAATGCAAAGGTGTTATTCAGCGAGAATGTACAATATTGACTTTGGTCTGTGACATTGATCAAACAAAGAAAATAGTTTGCTCTCTCGTCTTCACACTTGTGTGTATGTGAACCTTGTGTTTAGTGAGTGATGAATGCTGGGTAAATACAGCGTGTTGATAAAAGACACCCTAAGTATGCAGACCCATGAATCAGAACATAATAAGTAGCTGACAAAAGCTAAATATCCACAATATTAAACACCCACATCAATAAAATTATTGTGCAAATATTATACGCACATCACTCCCACTTACGTCGTCGACGCCAGCCAAGACAAGGATGTTCTTGCCAGCAAAAACAATCAAGAACTTTTGCTGTAAGTGCGAGCTAGGTTCTCCACAATTAGTGAGACGGTGTTGTGATTGTGATGTTAAATATATAAATAAAGTGTGTATACATTTCCTTTAGTAAGTTAACCATCCTGATAATGGGGCGTGTTATAATTTCCTGTTTAACTTTAATGAATAACTACTGTTGGGATCATGGGAGACAATTAAACAAGTGAGTGCACGAAAAAAAAATGAATGCTTGTATTCCATTCGTGGCTTTATGTGTGCATTCATCCAGAAGAAAGTTTTTTATTCTCCAGTTATGAATATTCCCTGTCTCACTTTGATGAATGCCTCTCTTTGTGTTTGTTTTAACTGTGGGCTCTTTTTAATGTTTTACATTCTGGTGTGCTTAGGGAGACAAATTGATTTCCTGACCCTACAATGTGTTGTTTTTGGTCTGGATTTCAAATGTTTCACTCTAAAGTCTTCCCATAGGAAAGAAAATCACCAAAGGGATCCTTTTAATATCTTAATTATTTCTCCTCAACGTAAATGAGATTAAATGGAAGTCTTCTGCTACTGAGATATTCCTAGATTCAGATTTACTACAGTTTTAAAAGTGATCTTAGCAATGTCTCAAACCATGGTAAGATTAGCTAAGATATGAAACTCTTTCATTGGAGATCTTATCAACTCAATTCACCAGTTTTTCCAAAACCAAACTTCAGCCACACATTCTGCACCTAACAACAGGCAAGGGAGTGTTTGAAACTCAATTGAAAATGGTAATTATTTTTGCAGTTCCGTTCGGTGCCACTTGTGGTGCAGAAATGACACACGGCACATTTAAATGAAACTGGAACTCTATTAAAGTTGCTATAAGCAATTTCAGCAAACTTCCAATGTTTTGCTTACTCCAACCACATGCCCAAAACTTTGCCCTCCAAAGGCAAAGTCAGCTCGATGTCTCTCAAAAACCCACGAACACTCAAAATGATCGACAGGCCTAGAGTATTTCTGATATAGAAGTGTAGGCTGTTTTGCTGTTCACAGTCTAGGGCTGTCACAGAAACAGTTCAACTGATTGATCAAGACACATTTCAATGATATATGTAAGGTAGTGGGAATATCTTTGCTGTTTGTTTGAGTGGCCAAGAACATTGGCTCAGTTAGTGAGTTTGGAACGAAACTACCTGTCAGGTCTTGAAATGTGTGTGTCACAAAAGGAAGACACATTTAGATATTTACATTTACATTGTTATTTAGCAGACGCTTTTATCCAAAGCAACTTACAAAAGAGGACAATAGAAGCAATCAAAACCAACAAAAGCGCAACAACATGCAAGCGATATGACAAGTCTCGGTTAGCCTAACGCAGTACACATAGCAAGGTTTTTTTTTTTTTTAAGAAAACGTGTAGATAGAATATAAAAAAAGAAACCTAGTGTTTTTTGTTTTTTGTTTTTTGTATTTTGTTTTTAAGAAAAAAAAGTAGAAAGAAAGCTAGTGTCAGTTTTTACAGAAAAAGTAGCAGTTACAGAATAAATATGCAATTGATAGAGGGTCAAGGGTGTGTGTGTGTGTGTATGTGTTTTGTTTTTTTCTTTTTTTCTTGTTTTAGACAGATAAAGACAGATAGATCAAATATAATTAAAATAGAGAGTGACAGAGTTAGAGGGTCAAATAAAGACAAGTAAAAATAAGTAAACGTCTTTACTTCAAAAACATACAAACGCATAGGGCCTACTATTGGGTGTACTCCAGGAACCAGGTTAGGAAACACTGTCCAGAGTTATGAAATAGCAATTGTTGATCAAATAAAATTTGACAAGAGTTTGTGTGTGGAGAGGGACAGAAAACAGAGAGATAGAAGGCCAGATGGAGAGCGACTGTGAAGGACTTTATGATGGTCAATCCTGGATCCAAACATTCTGGCATTGTCTTTCCTTCTTCCTATTTCTCATCTAGGTCTGTCTATCCCGCAGCCAGTTGGGCAGAGAGAATATCAGTCCCTGAGGACATTGATTCCACTGATGAGATGCTATAAAGTAGGGAAGAGAGAGAGAGAGAGAGAGAGAGAGAAGTGGGGCGGGGAATCAGGAGGCAGAGACACTGGAAGAGAGAAAACAAGCGAGAGAGAGAGAGAGAGAGATAGGGAGGAAACTGTCCTCATGCTGTCTTGGCATTGGTGCCACACAGTTTCTCTCGGGCAGGCCAGAAGCCTCACGATCTACCTCTGTGTGTGTCTCCGCAGATGGCCAACATTGTGACGTCCTTCTGCTGTGTGGTGCTTGCAGCCGTGGTGGTGGTTTATGCCCAAAGGCGCAGCCAGCAAGGTAAGTCAACATTTTGGATACTTCCTCCATCTGTTGCGGGTCTCCCTTGTATGTGTTTGTAAAGGAGCAAGACAATTTCCTAATGAGATCAGCTTGGTCTTTCGTAGATTAGAGATCATTTTGTTCTTTTCTGGTTATGTGTCCTGTCTTCTTTCTTTTTACTTGTCACTTTCTTTGTGTCCCTCCTTCAATCTGTCTGTCGGAGTGGAACAGAGAAGTCACATTGTCAGCGGAGGGTCAGTATCACCTGACTGTGGGGAGGGGTGTGTGAATGTGTGTGTGTGTGTGCGTGAATGCTGTTTAACGCATGGCCTGGCTGCCCGGAGACACAGAGACTAGCCTGTCACTGGATCAAAAACTAGAGCTCCAGAGCAAAGCAATCCTCGGAGTGCGTATGATTGTCTCTAAATTTGGACCAGACATGTTATCTTGCTGGCTGTGATGGGTTCTCTCATGCTTGGGTGAATAAACAGCTATGTTGTTTCTGCATTCCAATTCAGTGTCATTTTGTGAGACAGCAGGGTGGAAGTGCTATTGAGACATCCTTGCTTTGTCGGAAGCTACTACTTTAAAGCTATTGTCATTATCTGAGTTATTATTCAAGGTGGATGCAACAACATATTATGCCGTTTTGTAACCAGGTGCAACTCAAGGTTCCATCAACAAGTAATTTCCCTGTCTACGGTGAAGGCAAAATGCTACGCAACGCCACAAAATCACTGCCAATCAGAACACATTTTATGGCGCTTGCACACTGGAGAAAAGTTTTTGATGGAAAATAATGCATACAATACATTTTAAAGGTTTGGAAAGAGTGAGAGAGTTTAAAATGAAGAAGGAACAGCTAATTGGATGAACTAACTATGTCATAGTGCATTGCAGCAAAAGTGTTTGGTCGCATGACAAAAGATCACACTTTAGCAGACTTTAGCGTTTAGTCCTGCTCCTGGATGGCCACCTTCCAGGAGAGTTTATCTCCAACCCCAGTTAAATTCACCCGAACCAGCTAATCAAGGTTTTATGGAAAACTTAGAAACTTCCTGGCAAGTGTGTTGGAGCTAAACACTTTCTGGATAGTGGCCCTTTAGGAGCAAGATTTGGCACCCCTGCTTTATGTCCTTATGATGCCCCATCTCCTGTGAAATCAATGGATTCAATGCATTCTCTGACACAATGTGAAAAACTTGACTCTAGCTTTGGGTAAAATGAAAAAAAAGTTGGAAGAGTTGCCATAAATGCGAACCAACCTTACTTTTGGACTGTCAATGAACATGCGAGGTTGAGGTTGGGATGAGAATGGGATGAGGTGTAGTGGTTAAAGACCTGGGTTGCGTTTCCCAAAAGCAACTATGGTCGCAAGATCCTTCGTTATCAATAGAGTTCAATGGAACTTGCGTCCATAGATAGCTGACGATGCTTTTGGGAAATGCACCACTGGTCTCGCAACGGAAAGCTTGTACCACCATTGTGACTCTGATATAGACCAGGACTGGCCAGTCCTGCTCCTGGACAGCCAACATCCTGCAGAGTTTAGCTCCAACCCTAATTAAATCCACCTGAACCAGCTAATCAAGGTCCTCCAGGCAGGTGTGTTGGAGCAGGTTGAAGCTCAACTCTGCAGGACGTTGAAGAACAGAACTGGGCACTTAGAACCTCAGTGTTTTTTTTTGTTCAAGAGGGACTAATTTGTACTATATATTGTACTTCAAGTCACTTTCAATAGAGCTGTCAGCTAAATGACTACTTACTAAAGAAGGATTGCCGACCTCATGCCAGCCAAAACTGCAGATGTAGCTAGAAGTTGGGAACACTGTTTGAGAGTGATAAAGCATTTTCTTGGATGTCTCATGCTGTTGTCATCCCCCCACACCCCTGCAACGGCCCACGTTAGGTTGAAGTGAGGCTCTCACTAAAGCTGATTACATCGCTATAATGCCTAGTCATTGGCATGTGTTTCTTTGGCAGGGCAGTTTGATTCGATGATGTCACGGTGGGATGACATCACCACGTCATCCATCAGCAGTGCTGCTTATCTGCTTCCACATGTGTTCTGATTGGTCAGCTGATCGTGTTTAATCTATACAGCATTCATCACAAACACAAACCATGCAACACTTAAAAGTGGCCTCGGTGAACGCTAGTATACAGACAGACTGAAGTAGGGGTGGACCAAGACACATGCAATCGGTGACTTAATGAAAAATGTTTCTTGTTGACTAATTATAACAAAACTCTATTTGACATCTTGGAAAGTCTTTATTTATTTATTTATTTTTTCTCCTTTTGGGCAAAGCTTGATACTGCACCATATGTTTGTTTCAGTGACAAACTGTCAAAGCATCCTAACTCAGCTTCAGGTGGCTCTCTTCTAATGAGAGTAATTGCATTAGAGCTTTGTGAAACTTCCAAGTTCCAACAGGGGCTGTTGCTGGCCATGACTTTTAAGCAAAGTTGAAGACCAAATGAAGTTCCGAACAAAGATTTCAGGTTCATATAATCTTGCCAATCACAAGGATAAGAGTGCAAACCCTTTTGCCAAGAACGAAGTGTTCCTGCGTCAACATCTTTTGTAAGTCCCAGAACAATATTCCAGGCAAACAAACAGTTTTAACCCTATCTATAACCCCATGCCTAGACAATAACTACCTCACCTAAAAGCAGATTGAAATGATAGGTTAAGAATGTCTTTCAAGCTCAATCACCTCCTGCATTCCATCCAAAAACGGATGTGAGATATTTCTAAAATGAATGACTTCCAACATTACACTTACTGGATGCTCACGAATGGCATGCTATTGTTAGCTTTGCAGGTGTTTCAACAAAGACGCCTTCTGCCATCCTAATTGCACAAGATAAACAATGCTATATAATGTTAGCATATGTTCTTCAGATGTATGATTATAAACATAGCGGATCATTTACAGTGTTTAACCCACCTGTCTCTGCAAACATTTGCTAAGTACGTTTAATAATCACACCATGTAGGAGCTTATTGATCGGTGCCGTACACCCACATACAAAGTTTTCAAGTTTCATTTTAAGTGGTTTTCTATTTTATTCTTTAAAGAAAATTCCTACTTATTAAGTTGAATGGAACACAGCATGAGCCTAAACCTAATATCTGATTGGTTAAACCAAGATGTTGATCCAAGATTATTAACAATAAACAGTGTGCTTCGTTTTCCATCTGCTGTTACATCTTGCACACACGCGAGTCTTGATGAGTATACTTCACTGTCCATGAACTTATGTGATGCATGTGCACTGCTGCTGTGGACCCTATGATGAAGAAATGAATGTAATATGTAGCAGCACATTCTTCTTGTGCATCATGCAGCCCAGAACTAAAATGTAATTAATTTTGCATAGTTTAATTAAGTAATATAGGCTACTGTGTTACAGAACAGAAAGAGTTAAAAAGTTTGTTTGAAATATACATGGGTTTGCACATGCTGTACACACTGACACTGGAAAGTTCAATGCTGTATAATTTTGAAATGTTTTGATTGGTTATTTAACAGGGAGTACTGAGTGTTGTATAAGAACACACTCTTAATTCCCAAGTAAAACAAAGCAAAATAGACGACTGACCACTGCTTCTGTGATGTTTTATGCATCCTGAACAGGTATTATATTTCTGTTTATTTGTACAGTGTGCTTAAGATCGCTGTATGAAACCAATATGGTGCAAATATAGAAACAGTGCTAATCGCAATTAGCATATAAGCATGCTCAAACTCTTTCTGGAAGTATCATTTGTCATGTTGTATTTATTTGCTACCGGAAATTAACATTGTTTATTGATTATATTAGTAATTAAGCTGTCTCATACAGAAAAAAAAAAAAAAAAAACTTGTTTTTTGGTGGAAGAGTTTACTAATCTTTTATTTTTTGTCATCTGTTCTGTAAATTCAAAAACCCTGTTTAGACATTTACTCCATTTATATATTGAGTACATTAAAATATATTAAGTAGGTAAATCACCATGATCTATATTCTTACTTGAAGGCAATATTGATGAAGGTAATTTGCAAATAGACACTTTGCACCTGTGTTGATGTCAAAGTATATCATTGTTGCATGAGTTTCTTACGCATTACATTGGGAATAGGGACTACAATATATGAGCATGTAAACTGGCAAAATAACAACATATATGGTGTCAGTACACATTTGGTGCAGATTTATGTAAATGGAATGTTAATAAGAGTGTAAAGTACCTGGAAATAGTTTTCATTTCAGAAATGAAAGGTGTTAGTGTTTTTATTTTATTATATTATTTATTTATTCATTATTTATAATGTGACAGTGTTATATTAACGATGATCTTGTATTCTTATCTCTGTGGTAGACAGGAATTTGTGTGTCTTTACTTCCTGTCTGATAGCATCTCTGTACCCTTGGGGCCTTATTTTTATAAATACCTAGAAATAGTTTTCATTTCCATATGAAAGACATTGGTTTGGCTATTTTGCTGTAATGGGTTGGAACACATATTATGAAATTTATTTATTAATTGTTTTCTTCTAAATCTGACACCTTTCATTTCTGACACCTTATTTAATTGGTTAATAACCAATTTGAGTGAGAAAGCCATATGGCCGCCTACATTATATTCAACATTTGTCCTCATTAAGCACAAGATTCGTATGTTTTACACATAACAGAAACAGAAATAAATGGTAGAAATGTAAACGGCATGGTTTTGAATAGAAATGATGACCAAGTCTAGAGATATTTCTGAACTAGAACTAAGCGCACAACCCACCCCCATCTTTCCACCCGAAAACGACAGACAAAGCCTTGCGTCAGTGAGACTGAGTCCAGACAAGCCCATCTCTGACAGTTTAATTATTCATGAGACCCTAAGTGAGAATGAGAGCAAATATATTTCAGAACATCCATTGTCCTGGTCACTTCCAATCCGGCTCAGTGTGGAGAGGCTGTTGAATTCAATCTATCACTTGTTTGTCTCTAGTGGCCTAAAGGGCCTCACAATACACAAGTACCCCATTTGATGACGAATCTTGATCGAGTATAGCAATGTGGAATGAATAATGTTGGTGAGTGATGTGTCCCATGTCCAGACTTGCTGGATTATGAAGCTGGCACACAAATCTAAGCAAATGGATGATTTTCAGATATTTGCATTTCAAATGCGTAGGATTGTCTCTAGTTGGTAATCTGTGATTATGGATCAGGAAAATGGAGGAATAATTTGAAAGCTGTCTACTAGCTGTTCTCTCTAAACAGAGAAAACTGGACTCCCTTTGGGGTGCAAGTGTGAATTTCATCAACAACTTTGGCTTTGTTAGAGGTGTGAGAGTGTGCATTGCCTCCCTAGAGAATTTACGTGGATTTTGTGGCGCAATTGCGCATTTATGTTTTCTTCAAAAGTGTGAACCATCTCACACGCTCATACCTTGAATCGGCAGGGGGTGAAGAGACAATAAAAGCCAATGTGGTGGCAATTTTCAAGCACAAAAACAAGCTTGTGAAAGAAGCCAGGTGCATGAACTGCTAACACCATCAGCACCCTTCAAAATACATATCTCTTTCACTACTTTTTTCAAGGTGCTCTAGCACCACTTCAAAGATTTTAACTAAACACAGCTTACATTGGGTGTCAGATGAGGAAACGAGCTTCAGCCGTACCATTTGCTTGTTGAACGTCTAAAGGACTGTTTACCTCGGAAGATGTGCAAAAATAAACATCTCACAACAGTGTATAAATCATTCAAACTTTCCCCTGTCAATAAAGTTCCTTTTCCCAGCATCAATCAATGCTTAAGATGTTCTCCTTGGAAATCCCAACACGGAAAGCATAAAATTGGCATGGCTACACACGTCGCTGAGGAAACAGCTGTTTTGTGTGAAGCTACAGATGTAGGCCGTGTACTTCCCTTCCGTAGTTGCAGTGTTATCCTCCTTTAATTAAACTCTGGAAATGAGGCAATAAAGGGGGATCTTACGAATCCTGTCAAGGGCATGTCCAGAAACAAAGTTTGTTTTTAATAAGTAAAAATGCATGTTTATTCATCAGATTTTGGAGTGAAATATGAGAACGAAATATGTCTCTCTTCAAGATTTCTTCAAATTTAAGGGATAAAAAAAAAAATGTTTTAGAACTTCCAAGACCTTGGAAGAACATTTTGACCAACATTCTTCAAGAAACTTTTATTTTATTTTATTTTATTTTATTTTATTTTCTTCCCACAACAGATAGATGGATGGATGGATGAATGGATGAATGGATGGATGGATGGATAGATAGATAGATAGATAGATAGATAGATAGATAGACAGATAGATAGAATTAGAAAGACATGAGTCTGAGTAAATAATGACAAAATGTTAATTTTTGGGTGAACTATAACCAAGTACACAAAAATGTTTGATCTTCCTTATACAAAGAGAACAGAAAATAGTCTGTGAATCATCATTTATAATGTGACAGTGTTATATTAACGATGATCTTGTATTCTTATCTCTGTGGGAGACAGGAAGTCATGTGTCTTTACTTCCTGTCTGATAGCATCTCTGTACCCTTGGGCCTTGTTTTTATAAATCCCATTCTTGTTCTCCATCCAGTTGTACATAAGTCATATTGATTATTTTCTTTAAAAAAAATGAACATTTTTAAACATTAAAACTCAAGACAGCATTGAAAAGAAAAAGAAAAAAAATGGCCAAAATTAGGATGTTGGGTCAAAATTATGCCCCTTACCATTTTTCTTTTTTTGTCTGGAGCATGTCTAAAATACCTTAAAATACTGTTTTGGTTGGCCGCTCACTAGGTTTTGGAACAGAGGTTAAGTGTCCATCCCCTTGGTCATGAGCCAAATAGCATAGCCATTCTAGGATTTTGTGAGCTTGCTAATGGGGAATGTTTACTCATGGAGGTCAGCAGAGTTCTTAATATGTATTCGGGCGCTGGGCTGGAAGTCTTAATGGAGTTGCACAATGCATTGTAGTTTCAGCGCTCTGCTGTGTCTAAATTCATCTAATTGGCGAGGCAGAGGTGAACCGCGGATCAGACTGCTGGATTTGTGTTAGTTCATGCGTAGTGTTCTTGTTCAGTACAGTGAACACTGTTTGACAAGAGAGAGTCTAGTATTGTTTCACCTTAGTGAGATCAAGAGTGTTTCTAAGAGATGAGCAGGATTTAGTTTGCAGTATACTGTAAATGATCTTGCCGAGATTTAAAATCCCTAGGTGTATCTCCTAGTTATGCTGCTTGTTAGTAATAGTGCTGAATAAATAGGAAATGCATGGTGTTATTCCTTATTAGCCCTTATATATGAAGTTATTTTAATTATTTTATTAATATTTAATTATTCTATAATAGTTATTTATTTGTTTTTTTGTCAGCACTGTGTGTAGCCATGCTAATAATAGTTTTATTTTTTTTTCTATTTATTTTTTTTATAATTTTTTATTTATTTATTTTATTTTTTATTTTTTATTTTATTTTTTTTTTTTTTAGTTATCCTCTGTTAGTAATAGTGCTAAATAAACATGATAAAATAAATAGAATTCAGGAAACTATTTATTTTATTTTAGATTTTTAATAATAATAATAATAATAATAATAATAATAATAATAATAATTATTATTATTATTATTATTTTTATTATTATTATTATTATTATTATTATTATTAACATCTCAGAACTTTGTGTAGCCGTTTATTTATTTATTTATTGCTGAGTAAACAATAAATTTAGGACGCAACTCTTATTTTATGTTGTGTTTTTTGTTTTGTTCTGTGAATTTTGTTTTATATGCTGCATAGGATATTTAAGAACAATAAATAATAAATAAATAAATAAATAAATACATACATACATACATACAACAAAGCATGGTCTTCCAAGGACGTCTCTTTTACATTCTCTATGTGGGTGTAACTTTTAAATTTTATTCAAAATTTAGAATTCCCTCTGCTAAGACCATCTAACTGCCCAACTGGCAAAATGATCAAAGCTCTAATTGATAAAAAAAAAAAAAAAAACCCTCTGCAATTTTAATGAACTTCATAAAGTAAAGCACACACCTAATGTCGGGCTAGCAGTGGTCATGTTTGATTCAGATGGCTCTTAATGATTGTGCCTGGAGAATAAGTGATACATTACAACTGTGCCTATCCATGACTTGCTTGATTAAACTTTGTAATGAACTACTCAGTTTTTCCAAGAGCAAAAATAATAATCTCCCAAACTTGTGTATTGTTGCTTTAGATGGAGATTGTTAACTCTATTCTCTTGTTCACTATTCCCCTACTCCCTATAAACTCTTGGCAGCTTCCTTCGGTGAGTCTCTATACAACATTGCACATCTTGGCATTGAAATTTTTGCCCGTTCCTTTTGGCAAATTTGCTTAGCTGACATCAAGATGGTTTGTGAACAGCAGTTTTTGAGACATTTCACACATGCGTAATTGGACTCAAGTCTGGACTTTCACTGGTTTTACACCACACCGGAGCAGCTTTGACCCAATGTTTGAGTCATCACTCTGTTGGAAAATGAATCGTCTTTCAACCCCAAGAGCAATCGCAGATAGCGACACATTTCCATACAGGATTTTTCCATTATTAGCTTCATTCTGTTTTCCTCCTCTTTATGGGTTTTCCAATTCTTGCCACAGAGTAGCATCACAAAGGAACAAAGCTCCCACCACCGTACAGCACTGTGGAGTTTTCCAAGTGTGATGTGCTGTGTTTGGTTTGTAACATTGAGGTCAAAAAGTTCTTATTTTGGTCTCAAAGAACATGTAATCTTTCTCAGGAATATTAACCAACCTAGCTGAAATGCAATGCAATGCAATGAAATGAAATATAACATATAAAATAAAAAAAAATAAAAAAAATGAAATAAAATATAAAATAAAATAAAATAAAATATAAATAAAATGTAAAATATAAAATAAAATATAAAATAAAATACAGAAATAAAATAAAATATATTTTACTTTCATATTTTTTGTAATAAAATTATTATAAAAATTATAATAATAAAAAATAAATTTAAATGAATAAAATCACTTTCATATTGTGTATAATGGCCTGCATACTGTCTAAAAACAGCATGGCTGAGATCTTAACAATGAAACTGGAGTGTTCTATCTTACAGTGAAAAAGTAAAATGCAGTGATTGTTTTGAGCTAGGCAAAATTAAGCTCAAATTGTCATCACAGCATCCTGCCTGTGTGATTTATTATTTATTTATTTTTCTTTCTCCCTTAAAACAGCGTCTATAGCAGCACATCAGTGCATCTCCCAAGGTTATTTCATGGACTATCCAGACAGCTGTTTAAATCACCCACACTTCCACACAGATGTTTTATTTGTAAATAGAAACTAATGTGGAGGACATGAGCAATACATTTCTGGTGTGGACGGTGTGTTATTTCCCTATTGCCGGTTAACTGTGGATGCACCTTTAGAGGGAAATGAAGCGCCTAACAGATGCAAATGGGGAAATAAAATTTAGGATCTGTATTGCGGAAGTAAAAAGGTGTGTGAAGGTGCACATGCAGTGTTTGAATTTGTTTCCATTTACCGTACTGAGACAATCACTCGCATACGAAATAATGTGGCGGAAGTCCCTCTCGCCTTCTGTTTACTAATTTGTATGTTCAAATAAATAGGTGTGTGTGGCATTGCTT
This sequence comes from Spinibarbus caldwelli, assembly GCA_039654775.1. NCBI lineage: Eukaryota > Metazoa > Chordata > Actinopteri > Cypriniformes > Cyprinidae > Spinibarbus > Spinibarbus caldwelli. The sequence continues at coordinate 22,879,694 of CM077267.1, forward strand.
TGCCTTTTGATGTCTTACCCAGCCTGGTCTCATGATGAAAACGTACCTGTGGGAACTTTTTCGCAAGATGCAAAATACGTACCGCCATGTACATTCTGTGACATATTCGATGTGAAATGTCCACTGGATGGCGATAAAAGAGTGTTCGGTGTTTTTTCCCTGGAACAAATGAACGTACATATGGTGTGTTTTATGTGATGGTTTTGTAGGTGTCACTGCAGTTTGGACTTGAAATGTCCATTGAGTGGTGCTATAAGTCTAATGCTCTGTGACATTTTAAAATAACGTACCATCTGCACTACACCTAAACCTACCGGATAGTATGAACAAAAGCGAATGTGACGTAAAAACGCAATCGCAAGCATGCTGTTTTAGCTTGTTTTTCGATCTCTCATCTTTCAGCTCTTTCATCGTGAGTCATGTTTTTGATAGGATTCGTACCCAAGGATTCTACATCCTAAGTCCAATTCTGTGCGGCTGAGCTACTGAGCAAAGCTTGTTACATCCGGAAAGCAAAACATATAGAGCTGTTATCATAACTGTGTATAAAAACGTTTACAAGTGCTCACTGTTTTATTGCCTCTAGTGTTCATTTCTGTTAGAAACTGCAGTAATATGTACTTATAGGTACATAAATCTGCGAAATCTACTTTTAAAAATATAATAATAATAATAATAATAATAATAATAATACATAATAATAATAATAATAATAATTATAGCAACATACAATAAAATACATAAAATGTAAATATGATAAAATACTTCTAACATAATATAATGTATAGTTATATATTGATAAAATTATCATGCTTAAAATATAAGCATGAAGATCTAATGAATGTGTTGTTTTTTGTTTGTTTTTTTAAACGTAAACTACAATTGTAAAAGTAGAAATTGTTCCCCAAATATTCCTACAGCCCCTTTTGTCCTGCCACATGTACTGTGTTAATATGGAGGATTTTTTTCAGTATTGTTTTTATCACAGCCTGTATTTTGAATTAGACATTGCATTGTGTCGTGTTTTATGGTTAAAGGAAATGTCTGTAAACTCTATGGATAATGTCCTGGCAGAAAATTACTTTTGTGTTTTTCTCCAGATTTTTTCCTTACAGTGCATTTGATAGAGCCAGACGTCGACTAGTCAGACCGCTCAAATAAACAGAGTAATGTTTTGAAAGTTTGTCAGTGTTTACACTCTTTGGGGAAATCAACGTATGAATGGCTTACTCATAGTTGTCTCTGCACATTAGACCGAGAGAGGAAAGAGTATTTTAAGACCGAAAATATTACACACTTCAGACTTTAAGGTGCAAATCCGCCTAAACCTTTTGATCCCATATTGTTAAAGTGCATTACTGCTTCACTGCATGCACACATACCCAAACAAAACATTTATAAGCAGGTCTCCAGATGCCAAAAGCGAGTATTAAAAGGATTTTTGAAATTTAATCCCTAGTGTCTTGAATAATCTACCAGGTATTTTTCAACCTCTGGCCGTGCAGACGTTTTCCATATGCGTTTTTGTAGTTGCATGTTTAAATTTCCTTTGCCTGCTCGAATTTTGAGTGTTTTTCCTGCTGTTGTTCTCAGAGCACCACTTTAAAATATACAGATTAACTACCTCTCAGATGTCAGGTGGTATTACACAAATTATATATATGTATGTATATATATATATATATATATATATATATATATATATATATATATATATCATTTGCAGCACAGGGCCACATTTACAGTATTGTACTATACATCTTAAAAGTTGCAAATCCAGTGCATCGTATGAATGAAGAGACACTGACTGGAAACTTAACCCGAGCCATATATAAAATAGAAATACTGCAAAGCGCTGGGAGCTCTTGCACAAGCAGTGGAGCTCTTTAAGATTTTCTGCAATTGATTTGCTGTGATATTCTCTGTCCTCTCTGTTAGCTATCAGAGTAAGAAAAACACCCCCATGCTCTGTCTGTAACCTTTTCAGCCAAACTGGCAAAAGTGATTCAAGATAGGAAATTGGTTCAAAGGAAGGTGGAATTGGATTTCCAAACTACAGCACCCTGGATGGATACTGCCGCCTTAAACATGCTCATTGGGTTAAAGAGATTTCTGAGACATTCAGGCAAGACCTCTAGCAGGAGAAGAAAGCCAGTTCAGGTCAGCCCCTAAGCATTTCAACAATAAGCTATCTGCTATCAGCGCAGCTAAACTAAAAGATAGTTACAGTTAACCAGCAAGACTTTCTTGGTCAATAAGCTTTACAAGAGATACAGTGCTGGTTGACCAGCCTCAGTATTTCTTGTGAATAGCATTGATATGCTAGTCCCAGGCCTCAATAATAAGGTCGGCCCACTGGCCTGAGACCGGCGTGAGAGAGTTTGGGACCATTTGACGGAACAGTGATTTTCCCTTGTTTGGCCGGTGCTTCATTGTTAGCAAATCTTACATTTAATGATCATGTACACTACTGTGGTTCAAAACTTTGGTGTCAGTAATGTGTTTTTTATAAGGCATTTATAATGTTTATAATAGATTTCTATTTCTATCATGACAACTCTCGGGAGATTTTAGGATGGTAATAGATATGAGAGTGTTAATGTATTTGGTCTTGGCGGAATAGATCTGCTACGCTGCTGCTGTTAGTTATTGCTGTTGTTGTAGATTATTGCTGCTGCTGCTGCTGCAAAGCAAGTACAGGAACTTGCTACTGCCAATACATATGCAGAAACGGTGCTGTGAGTATTTAAGACATACTGCTGCTGCACGTATAACATATAAAATAACTCCTAGCAGATCTATATGGGTGGAGCTGGAGGGTTTTGAGCTGCTAAATGCTCTAGTGAATGCTAATCAGCCATTTAAATGTAAAGCAGAAAGCTCATTGGCTGCGTATGTAACATGAACCAATCAGCGTGTGCCAATTAGTTTAACACTGTGAATATCATCAGTTTGCATTAACGACCCATCAGCCTGCGCCATCTAGAGTTTCATGACAGAACTTGGCATTTCTATATATCAAACAGTAAAAAAAGAATAATGTGTCCACAAAAGTATTCAAATATTTCAACACTGATAATAACCAGAAATGTTTCTTGAGCAGCAAATTGGCATATTAGAATGATTTCTCAAGGATCATGTGACTCTAAAGACTTGAGTAATGATGCTGAAAATTCAACTTTATATCACAGGAATAAATTACATTTAAAAAATATATTCAAATAGAAAATTGATGTTTTAAAATTGTAATAATATTTCACAATATTTCGGTGTTTACTGTGTTTTTGATCAAATAACTGAGCAGAATAGACTTCCTTCAAAAACAACAACAAAATCTTTCCAGCCCAAAATTTGTGAATGATAGTGTAGCTGTATTTCATGCTTTACATTTGGTTTTCATTTGGTTGCAAAAATTGAAAAATAATCTAGTTTGCTAACATGAAAATACAAGAATGAATTTTGATAGCCTTGGACGCAACATTATAAATGGGATAAAAATTAAAAACCTATTGTGACGTGCCATGTATGCCTGTATGTTCCATGTATGCATGTATCAGTTTCCAGCAAAATTGTATGTGAATTTATAAGTATATGTGAAAACTACATTCATTTAAACTATAAAGTTTTGATGTGATGTAGTGAAAAAAAATGTAAAAATCTGAACTAGGGTTTAAAATATATATACATTGTTAAATTATTGTTGAGCCTTGTGGAACTCAGCTAGACCAGACAAACCTGGAAAATTAATACAAGTCTAATTGCCTTAGTGATTTAAACCGTCAGGACTCCATGTGTATTTAAAATCCTGCACCATCCATTGTGAGAAGCTCAACTAAGTGAAATCTAGCTTGTTCAGCAGTCAATGTGTTCAGGTAACTTTCTCTGTTTGGTAATCTGGATTTCATTCAATTGTAGGCCCCACAATTAACCTTTAGCCAATCCATTAGTTTTTAACAGGGAATGAGTATGACTATAATGCAGGCAGTCTTGAGTTGCGGTCAGAACATTGTTGGGTACACCATGTTTTAGCTCGCTTGCCATGATCTGATAGGACTGTGGTCTGCCCTGTTCTTGTATCTTCTGTACTGCAAAAAGACACTCATTAGCTCAGCATACCAATATTATTTTTTACTAATTAACTAGTTAATTCATGTCTCGAGGAGCTGCTTAGGTAGCCCATTTTATCACCAGACCGTGATTTCTACCCCCGGGACACAATTTACTTCAAGATCCTCAAAGATTCCCATTCTAGCTCACTTCTAGTAGCTTGACCTGTCTTCAACTCATCACCCATCTCTTCAAACTCTATGTCCGTGCTTTGTAGAACATGACCTCTAACTTCTCCACACACCTCCAGCTGTGCTACATCGTCTTGGTCTGTTTGGGACTGTTGCTCTTCCAAGACCTTAATGACTTGAAGGTTAATGACATGTCCATCTTTCTGTCAGAGCAGAGTCTCCTTTCCTTCAGCAGCTTCTGCTAGTGGATTCCTCCTTTTGTTTTTTTTTTGTTTTTAATTTATTTATTTATTTATTTTTATTAACCAAGGATTGTCTCATATCCCAAAACAGTTTTGCCATATATGTTGCCCTTGGCCTGCCCTTGGAGGTTTAAGCCCTAGGCTTTCTGGAAAACATTGATACCATTCTTAAAAGGATTGAATTGAAGTAGGAAAAAACCTTTCTGGGTTTTGATATTTGTTTCTGTCTGTACTGGCTGAATGAATCCTTCTTTATAAAACTCTAAATTAAACATATAAAATAATATATATATATATATATATATATATTATTTTTTTTATATTTTTTTTTTTCCTTAATGTACCAATTGCCTCTATGTGGTGCAATATTTTTCTATACCTAGTGGAAAAAACACATACACACACACACACACACACACACATAACTGAGATAACTTAAAGGTATAGTTCACTTAAAAATGGATATTGTCTAAATGTACTCATTTCGTTCCAAATCTAATACAGTAACGTCTTTAAAAATATAATTCATCTAATACAGTAACGTATACTTTTTAAAATATAATTCATCCTGTGAAGCAAAGCTGATTTTTCAGCATCATTACTCCAGTCTTCACTGCCACATGATCCTTCAGAAATCATTCTAATATGCTGATTTATAATCAATGTTGGAAACATTTGTGGAAACTTGTGGAATTATTGTGGATAATTGTGGAATTATAAACAATGTTGGAAACTTTTTTTGGGGGGGGGGGGGGAGAGCTGTGATACTTTTTTTCAGGATTATTTGATGTTACGTATATTGTTAGAAAATATTTCTATTTTGAATAAATGCTGTTCTTTTAACTTTTTATTCATCAAAGAATCCTGAAAAAAAGTATCACAGGTTCCAAAAAAATATATATATATATATATTAAGCTGCACAACAGTTTCAACACTGATAATAAATCAGTATATTAAAATGATTTCTGAAGGATCATGTGACACTGAAGACTGGAATAATGGCTGATGAAAATTCAGCACTGCATCACAGAAATGAATTATATTTTAAACTATATTAATATAGGAAACCAATATTAGAAATTGCAATAATTTTTCTGTCACGTTCGCTGGAGCATGGAACGAGGAGACACGGAGATTCTTCAAAATACAAACTTTTATTGACAAAGAAACATGGAGCAAAGGGGTAAGACAAACAATACCGGACCGGGAAACGAGGCTAGACACAGGGCTTTTATACAAATCAAAGACAATCAGGGACAGGAACAGGAAAAACCAAATAAGGACATGGAAACACTGGGAGCACAAGGAAACACAAGACATGGGGACAAAGGTCTGACAGTTACTCCCCCCTCCCCAAAGGCACGGAGCAGGAGACTCGGGAGGCCATGGCGGAGCTGGAGACTCAGGAGGCCATGGAGGAGCTGGAGACTCGGGAGGCCATGGCGGAGCAGGAGACTCGGGAGGCCACGGCGGATCTGCCCCCGAGGCCGCGGCCCCAGCACTCGCCCCGGCCTCTACGGCTGAAGCCATACTAACTCAGGAACAGGAGCCTTTCCTGGGCTGAACTGGGGATCAGGAGCCCTCACTGGGCTTACCTCGGGAACAGGAGCCCTTCCTTGGCTTAACTCGGGAAGAGGAGCCCTTCCTGGGCTGAACTGGGGATCTGGAGCCCTCCCTGGGCTGAACTGGGGATCAGTGAAAAAGTGAAAGTCGTGACGTATTGTCAAGTATGGTGACCCATACTCGAAATTGGTGCTCTGCATTTAACCCATCCAAGTTCACACACAGAGCAGTGAATAGTGAACAAACACGCACACACACACCGTGAACACACACCCGGAGCAGTGGGCAGCCATTGCTCCAGCGCCCGGGGAGCAATTGGGGGTTCGGTGCCTTGCTCAAGGGCACCTCAGTCATGGTATCGAAGGCAGAGAGAGTGCTGTTCATTCACAATCCCCACCTTCAATTCCTGCCGGTGTGAGAATCGAACCGGCAACCTTCAGGTTACAAGCCCAACTCCCTAACCATTAGGCCACGACTTCCCCCTCAGGAGCCCTCACTGGGCTGAACTGGGGATCAGGAGCCCCCACAGGAGCCCCCACTGGGCTGAACTGGGGATCAGGAGCACCCACTGGGCTGAACTGGGGATCAGGAGCCCACACTGAGCTGAATTGGGGATCAGGAGCCCTTCCTGGGCTTAACTTGGGAACAGGAGCCCTTCCAGGGCTTACCTCGTGAACTGGAGCCCTTCCTGGGCTTAACTCGGGAACAGGAATGTGCTTACGTGGAGCTGGCACTGGAAGACGCCCTTGAGGAGCGGGCACAGCGAAGCACTATCGTGGAGCTGGCACTGGAGGGTGCTCGGGAGGAGCAGCCACAGCAGAGCGCTTTTGTGGAGCCGGCACTGGGGGGCGCTCTGGAAGAGCAGGCACAGCAGAGAGCTTTCGTGGAGCCGGCACTGGAGGGTGCTCTGGAGGAGCAGGCACAGCGGAGCGTTTTCGTGGAGCTGGCACTGGAGGGCACTCTGGAGGAGCAGGCACAGCAGAGCACTTTCATGGAGCTGGCACTGGAGGGCGCTCTGGAGGAGCTTGACTTCGGGCTTGCCATAGGAACCGCCGATGGGCTTGCCATATGGACCGCCAGCGGGCTTGAGGGAGCCGTGGACAGCGGTGCTGATTTCCCTGCGGATGGCGGGCTTGAGAGAGCCGCGAAAAACGGCGGACTTGAGGGAGCCGCGGACGGTGGTGTTGATTTCCCTGCAGATGGCGGACTTGAGGGAGCCACGGATGGCAGGCTTGGGAGAGCCGTGGATGGCGAGCTTGAGAGATCCGCGGACGGCGGCGGGCTTGAAGGGGGAACGGCGGACGGACTGGATGGCGAGCTGGTTCTGCCTCGGGCCCGGACACTCCCCAGACACCGGAAGACTCCTGCCCTCCAACTAAGTCCCGTTGTGTCGGGGAGGTCCACGGGGTGATGATAATTGGCCCCGAGCCAGAACAGATGGTTAACGGCGGTGGCGTCCTGCGCCGTTTCCGCGACGAGCCTGTAGAATTCTCCGGCGTACTCGTAGAAGGGGAGATCCTTCTGGGCAAGGGCCAGGAAGCGAGCGGCAGCTTCCATGCCGCGGAGGGGGAAAATCAGGAAAACTAAAAACTTTTCAAAAACGAAACAAAAAACACAGGGGAAAGGGGCACCGCTTACTATAGTTTCGGGGCCAGTATTCTGTCACGTTCGCTGGAGCACGGAACGAGGAGACACAGAGATTATTCAAAATACAGACTTTTATTGACGAGGAAACATGGAGCACAGGGGTAAGACAAACAGGCCGTGTTCACAGAAAAGCTATAAAAGTAACATTTCTAAAAATGTTTTAGAAGAACATAATAATCTAAAGAACATTTTGTTCAATGGAAATGTTCAATGGATGTTAAAGTATCTTCATGGAACCATCAATGCCAATAAAGAACCATTATTTTTAATGGTAATGGCTTTGAAACAAAATGCAAGATTACTTGCATCTTTACGCAAAAGCCTCTATTTGCACTCTGTTTAATGCTATTACTCTCTTTGAAAAGCTCTCTTCTTTGATTGAGACTCAAATACAAATGAAGCAATTCCTGAGAACACAAGCAAACCAGACACAACACCAGCAACCCAAAGGTTTAAGGGACCTAATAGGGATAAATCTTCACCTGGTGTAATACGAGCCCAGGATGAGTTGAGTGTGGAGTGCACTGTCTCCTGAAGTCCTGAGTGGATCTCATGTTCAGTGTTTCAGTGTTTGATTTCAGGTGATGGGGACTTATTATCTGAAACAGTGCAGGTTGGCTGCTTATCCTCTGGGGTTTATCGATCCAGAAAGCTCTGGGACAGCTAGACCATTTTATTCTTACTGATGCATTTACTCTATCTCCCTCTCTTCCTCCAGCTCTGCACGCTCTGCCTTTGTGCTTTCTTCATCCTCGAGAGCATTATGTTACCAACATTGACTGTGGAAACCAGCAGTGTGACAGCTCTTACTGTCAACTCCTAAAGAACAATGCGTACATTACGCTTCTATTAAGAATGTCTTATTTCTGAGTCAGTTTTTTGAATAATATGTTATTATAAATATGGATTAATTAAAGTAATTACATGATATGCTAATTATTTCTTAAATTAATCTCATATATTAGTTTTTCCTGAGAAATTAATGATAATTGAAGAACACCTGTTGCCTGTTCTTGGTAAGTGGGTTGCACTGACTGCTGATTGGCAAAAACAAGGACATTTCTTATTTCAGAATTTCCATATAGGTCTTTTTTTAATATATAATCACATTAAATTAATAGCCCAAATTATACATACTGTAACTGTTGGAACCGAGATATCAAGCGTGCAAGCATGTAAAAGAGGGGAGAAAATGGGCAGATATTCTTTACCCGTGTTAATGCAGTCCTTGCACTTTAATTGTAACTAGCGGCAAAACACGTGAAACTTTCATTAGCTAGTTAACTATATCACATAACATTTTAATATCTCATAGGAAAAATGACTTGCTTCTTAAAAATGCCCTGGTGTAAATTGTGCTTAACTAAAATAGATTCATGCTGTGAATGGCCTAGCGGATAATAATTTTATCAAACTAGATAAAAAACAGACAGCAGAAAGTAAAGTAAATGAACATCATTAAATAAAATCTAGTTAGACACTGTATATAAACAAAACAAAACCACATTATATCAGGAAAGACGGTAAAATGGTTTATTGGACTGTTTTATTTTTATTTATTTGGTTGTTTTATATTACTTAAAAACTAGCTGTTTTTGACTACTTTATTTAAAATTATCTACTAATTTTTGAACAACTATGTATTTTATACTGATTATGTATTTTTCATCAGGTGGTCACTGAAATATAAACATGACATGTTAATGTTGTCATGGTTGTGACGTCAATGCCATGATTTCTGAATGTCCTATATTTGCAATTTAAAATAAAATAGTCTGTGGACTTTGGAGGGAGTTTTTACAATACTTACATTAGTACAGTGCCTACTTTAAATATAAAGTTAGTCAGTCACCCCTGACAAAGACTTCAGAAATTACTTCGGTAATAACTCAAGCTGTGCATCATAATGTGAATCATGCTGTGATTTTGCTTTCCTCAATTTTTAATGCACCTGCTTAGTTGAACAGTTTCAACAAGTATCGTTCCACTCATTCCGTCTGCGGATGGAAAACAAAGAAACAATACCTGTTCAATATTCATTTAAATATTCATTCATTATTAAAGGTGACACTGTACCAGCCGTATTTGTAGGCAGATCAGGCTGAAAGCAATTTCATTCTGCAGCTTTTGATGTGGACCCAAGCCTTTTTGATGTGAGAGATTTGTTCAGTTGGTTGGTGTGAACGCAGCTTTTTGGAAACTCTAGCAAGCTGCAACAAAGTCCGATTGAAAAAAGTGGTAATAGAAAATCACGGTGATTTTATTGGCTATAAAATTAGGCATTTATTTATTTATTTGTTTATTTATTTATTTGTTTGTTTGTTTGTTTGTTTGTTTGTTTATAAATAAACATTTATTAATATTGTTTAATGGTTTTGATTTTTTCTGCATATATAACTACCTGTTTTTTACATGAATGAAAGTTAATTAACATTGAACAATAGTTTATAATTGCGTTAAGATTATTTAAAATGCTGCAAAAATAAGCTGTTAATTTTTAGTTCAAGATACCTCATTTATTAACTATTATTAGTGAATTGAACCTTACAGAGCAGTATTACAGAGACATTTTAATACAGTTTCTGATATAAACTTCATAAAAAAACTGATTTAGAGATTGATGAAATTTTGTTAAGTTCAATTCAGCTCTTCATTAAATAGATTCAAAGCTCTGATTCAGTGACTGTTTTTCAACATCAAGTTAAATGTTGCTGTTACCGTTACTATGAACTCTTGTAGTGGTGTATATGAATGAAAACGATGTAATAACTTTCTTTTTTTGTATGTGGAAAACATGTCTGAACTATATTTTACTTCTTGTGTTAATCATCTTAAATATATGATGTAACAGTGGCTATTTGGTTAAAATAATAACCTGAAAATAGCATATTTTTTTTTTTACATCTGAGAGCAAATATCATCAAAACAGAAATATCATTCCTTTTTAAAAGCTCACAAAGCCATATTAACTGCCACTGATAATGAGACATTTTCCTGTTATGTATTTCTCATGGCTACCGATCTCAGAAATTGTCTTTGGTGAGTATAGCTCACATTTTGAGGGGGGGGAGGATGGGTCAAAAAAGCAAAGGGACAAAGACATGAATAAAACAGTAAAGATGGCATCATCTCCTTCTGAATTGTTACTTCCATGCAGTGGTGTACAGCTGACACTATTCATGATGTTCCTCACAATGCTGATGCAAAAGTACTGTAAGACGGAAACAAACAATCAAACCAAGTTTGAAAATAGCTGAAGATACCCTGTCAGTGACTCTAACTGTTACTTCTGTTTTCACACGTTTTCATTGCTTCCGTCTCTGCTGTTGACTCTGTATGAGCTCATTAAGCCGAACACATTAAATGAAGCATTTGTGATCCGTCTGGTGATACTTTCTATTTCTGCCCTTCATTAATCCTTCAAAAGATGTTGACGGTGACAAAAACATTCCCCAAACGACTTTGAGCTTTGCGCTCTGTTCCCCAAGTATATCATTGAATTAGTTATGCGAGACAGGCGTAACTTGATACTGAACTTGATGAAAGTGCTAGACTTTCATTGTCTTATGATGCATTATTAAGAAAAAAATGCTATTTGTGGTCCGTTGAGGATAAAAGCTGCTGACAAGTGGACTCATTGGAGAGTAAAATGTGGGTTGCAGCTTGCAGATTGTGCATGAGGTGTAAACATGAGTGTTCTTGCAGAGTTGATTCTGAAAGCATATGCAGGTGTGCTAATGTGTCAATGACACAATCCATCGTTTCGCCTTAATTGCCTTAATTTATTAAAAAAAATACATACAATGACTTGAATACACCTTTCTTATTAAGAGCATGTTTTTAATTTCTGTATTACAAATTAGCCTAAAGTTGTAATATTTATAAAAACGATTTATCTTAAAAAATACATTTAAAATTATTTCTGAAAATAATTATTATAATTTGCAAACACATATATTCAAAGTGATATATTCATACTTTTACTTAACATTTTTCATTACATTAACGGTCATTACAGTTAAACTTTCTTAAATGGTTATTTGTTTATTTATTTATTTTACATGGACACTTTTATGTTATTGACCCTACATTTAAAAGCATATGACATCTATAGGGCCATATAATTTCGGCAATGTGAAAATGCCTCAATATATGAGTACATGAACACATAAACACTTTGGGTCACTTCATGAGCATTTCACCATTTCTTTATTAAAAAAAAAAAAAAAAAAAAAAAACTAAAGAAACTTTAAGAAACTAAAAACCATTGTCATATACAAACAGAAACTTAAAGGTCTTCACAGCAACCCGTCAAAAAAAGTTTGATTTAACTTGAATAAATTGTGACAGAAATATATTACTAAGTATGATGATAATACTACTACTAATGATAAAATTATTCATTAAAGCATTATTTTTAAGGAATATTTACCAAGAAAAATGATTTACCAAAATTTATTTACAGGAAAAATTTAACATGTAATGAAACCTTTAAAATAGAATCCAGAAAATTAATGGAAAACACAGAATTTGGTAAAAATAAAACTAAATTTGAGAAAAATATATATTTTTGTTAAACTTTTAATAAACTGCTGTTACATTGTGCAAGTTTCATGATTTTAATTAAACATGCTTTTTGATTGATAAAACAGAGTCTAGAAAAATAAAACGGATTTCATACATCTAAACACACTTTAGGTAATTTTGCTGTTCTTAGTTGGTCAGCATGATTTTCCACACGTCAAAGTGGTCAGATTTGATGGTTTTTGGGCTTTGTTTTTTTCCTTTCAGCTGGTCAGGATAAAAGACCATTTTGGCCAAACTTTCTTAGAGTGTTTCAACCGATTCTTTTCAGCAGGGCAAGTCTGAAAGTATGCTGTAAAAACTTCAACTTTCATTTTTGGTTGAGTATAATCAAACTCCTGAAAGTGGTTGCCTCAAGTTTTTGAGTTTTCTCAAATTCAGATTTTTTATTTATTTATTTATTTTTTAAATACACATTATACAGCCAGATATTCTTTCTCTATGCAACTGAGTGCATCTGCTTGTTCAGCATTAGCTGCCCCTATACCAGTCCAGTTGAGCCCATTGACCCAAATGATGACAGCAAAAGTATGCATGCCATCTGTTTCAGACTCCATTTGATATATCATGCTCCTTTCACTATACCCACAAGCATAGAAACTCAGAGTAGCTCATCAGATGCTGTGTTGATAGTTGTACAATACGCCCTCACCGTCTTTGTAACTCACTTCTTCTCATCACTTGCAGTTATAGGTGCCTTCTCCTCTAAAGACACTAAAGAGCAGTCCCCTTACCTCAGCGTTTGTTTTTCATTTCCATCTAGCCATGCTAATTCATCAAAGTGAAGCTAGCATTGTGTTTGCGTGAGGCCTAGCTTGAAAAGAGGGTATTGGCATACGCGAAAAAACAGAGAGCCCACATATGTCAAACGGCAAAGTCTGGGCATTAATCTTCACGCCTCCATCTGCACACACTCAAGGTTTGTGTTGGAGCAGTTGGGTCAGGAAATTCACGGTTGTTAGTATTAACCTTTGTTATCGGCTCTCGCCACTCTTACAACTGAGAGTCACCAATATACAACTAATAGCTTTTTTCATGTCTGTGATACTGATGCATAACTTGTTTTACAATGCACACTGCAATAGAAAAGCACAACTTTAGAGGTCGATAGCTGTCCACCAGGCTGACAGATGATATGGCTTTTTCTAAGTATGCACAATTAGCAGCTTCTAAATGAGCCTTTGAAGGTCACATTACATGTCAAGTTCATATTAATATATTTTATGCTGTATTTATGAATGTCATCACAATTAATGAATGTTACTTGAATTATACTCATCAGGAGATGTGCCGTGCATAAAAAACATCCGTGTTGTTTAAAAGCACCGTCATTCTGAGCCTCCGCTCCTTGAGCTGCAATTTAGTATGGAAATAAAATATACTTTGAGATAAATTGTGCAAAGATAATTACGTTTTAATATCACCATAAATGCCACGACTGTATATGTAGTCATAATATTAGTGCAATTACTGTACATGATCTAATGTCTCTGTTTGCGTGTGTGGCACTGACAGTAAATCTGCTGATAGATTGCTCTCTTAGATTTCGAGCTTCAGTGTATGTGTGCTCGGATTGTGCACAAAAAAGCAAACATTGGAGTGGAATGGTTGTTTCAAAAACTAATGCTTGCAATAAGTTTTAATTTCCTGTGTGGTTTAGCTGCTGTCTGGTGGCCATTAAAACAGAAGCTCAAAACGAAAATTTAAATGTAGTGATTATTTAGAAGACAGAAGTCAGCTTAGACATTTCTGAAAATGTGAAGGACATTTCCACCATAAAGTTCTAATGTGCCTGGTACATATCATAAAATCCCATTGGTTGCACTTTGCCAGCGGTGTCCATTCCTGCTTCTGGAGGTTAGTGTTAATTTTGTCAGCCATTTTTAATTTAGTCTTAGTTTTAGTCTTTTAAATTAGTCTTAGTCTTAGTCCTGTGTCAAATGTACTTTTTAGTTATCATAATTGGTCAACCTTGTCCTGTTTTTGTTTAGTCAAGTTTTAGTCGACTAAATGTCAGATTTTCGTCATATTGCATAATGATTAAACTGATAAAAAAAAAAAAAAAATATATATATATATATATATATATATATATATATATATATAATTTTATTTATTTATTTATTGTTCAAAATTATAATTGTAATGATTGTTGTCATTTGAGAAATTTATGTTTACATTTCAGGTATTGCACTTTCACAAATCAAAGCACAAATCATGTGGACTTTTACTTCATCCAGTGTACTGATCTATAATAGGCTATTTATTATATAAATTAATATGAAAGACTTATGTATGCATTATGAAAACTGGTAAAAACAAACAAACAAACAAACAAACAAAAACATTTAATAGTGAAATTACTAATAGTAATTCCAATAATTCCGAATTGCAGTAAAGTTTCTCTATTAAAACAACAGCGTTTGAGTAAGAGCATCTATTCAGCAACCACAATCGCAAACAATAGTCTCTTATAGCTCTCTGATTTGGGGATTTGAACTCTTGATATATTCCGGCAACTGCACACACGAAAGCTTGCGAAGTAGAGGCATGTACAGCAGTTTCATTTTTAGATGAAAATGAAAAGACATTTTGGTATAGTTTTTATTTTAGTTATTAGTTTAATCTTTTATCGTCAATGACATTGCATGTTGATATAGTCAGAGTTATCATTTATTGACCTTATTGTCGTCTTGTCATCATCATGTTTTAGTCATGGGAAAAAAGCTTGTCGACGAACATTTTTCGTCATTGTTTTCGTTAACGAAATTATCACTACTGGAGGTCCACTGTCCTGTAGAATTAGGTTCAACCCCAACTGAACACTTGAACCAGCCAATCAATGTCACGTAGGATTAAATAAATAGTAGGCCAGTGTGTTAGGGCAAGTTGGAGCTAAACTCTGCAGGACGTTAGTCTTTAAGGGCACTGCGCTTGGTCGTCCTCAAATTTCTCTACCCATTACACACAGAAAAGGCAAAGTAGAGACTGTAATGTTCTGAACCCATCGAGATCAGAACAGAAACATGAGGAACTCAAAATTCATGGGAGCTAGTCATGTGTTACTGATGACGTGGTTGGACTTGCTGCAACGGTGGCTGCAAGATCATGCAAGGTAACATCTAACACCAATGGAAGGTCAGCTCAATCCATCATACAATCTATCTCTACAACAGGAGTGTCAAACTCAGTTCCTGGAGGGCCACAGCCCTGTAGAATTTAGATTCAACCCTAATTAAACGCACCTGATCCATCTAATGAAGTCCTTCAGGCTTATTTGAAAACTACATGGTTTGTGTGTTGGAGCAGGGCTGGAACTAAACTCTGCAGGGCTGTGGCCTTCCAGTAACTAAGTTAGACACCCCTGCTCTACAAAGACCTTACACCACTGGAAGCATTCTCTGGTGTTATGTCCCTAGTAGCTGGAGAAACCACCCAAACGTTCTTTTCTTCAAACGGGCCTGTTATTCCAGTGACACTCACGAACAGACCCTCCCTTTCCGGACAGATTATCCTAGAGTGTTATCCAAACAAGACTCGCACGTTGTTTTCCTCGAAGTGGCAGTGTTTGGTGAGTAGCGTGCCACCTGTGGGAGCAAGAAGGGCCACTAAGCGGGGCAATCACGCTGGGATTACCCTGAGGTAACAAGAGAATTTGGATGAAGTCACGGCAGCTTTTGGTCGCCCTGCAGTGAGAGGCTCCAACCTAGGGTGTGAGTTTAGGGAGGGCTGTTAAGAGAAAGGAATGAGAGAGATGGATACAACAGAGGAAAAGTAGATGGGAAAAGGAGGTAGGACAGATAAGGATGAAGCACATGAAAACACGAGAGCATAAGATGGTGTTATGAAAGCTTTTCTCATGGGGAGTAATAGTGTGGAATACAAAGCAGGCTTGTCAGAGAAGAGCCTGTTGGCCTGCCAGAACGTGTACACTTCGTAAACGAGAGCGCCCCGTAGCAAACAGCTGCAGTTTCCTGTCTGCTGTCAATCCGCTTGCCCTGTTACCTCAACTGCTCTCTCTTGGGAACCTGTAGTAGAGATGCTGTGGTGAAGGAATAAGGTTTTGATCAAGATGGCTTTGGATCACAGATGAGTTGCAAACTCACAATCAATAGACATTCTCAGATGTGAGAATACAGTTGGTAATGCAATATTGCCAAAACCAAAATATACATGTATCAGCCAAGACCATAAATTAAGAAACTGATACCAAATTTGACCAACTGATTAATGAGGTCAACTATTAAAGCTGTATTTTTAAAGAATTTGGAGATGCAAATTCTCAGAGAAGACTTTGGGAAGTGTGCTATTTGTTAGCATGCTAAAAACATAATAATAATTGTTACGCTGCATGTATACAGTAAGTGAAAAAAACTAGATCTCTTCGATTATAATCAAACTTGCTCTTTATGCTGCAAACATCTAATATTGCTGCATTTGCAGTGTAGACACGGTGTAAAACTATCAGCATCATAAAACTCCCTCTGAGAAGTTGGGTTTTTAATTCCATCCCCAACTTCTACATCATCAAAGCAGTGCAAATTCACAAAAATTCAAGACAAACACCATTGGACTTTAGTTTGCATGCTCTGAACAATGTTCTCATTATTATGCATAAATCATTTTTTGTGTGGTCTATAACAGCGCAATAAAGAAGTTTGGCTATATTGCTCATTCACTTAGCTCTTCTGAAGGAATGCATCTGATGGGTGTTTAATAAACTTGAACCTAAATCAGCCTAATTATACAGGTTCCTTGTTTTATGGGGGATATATAGGATTATTCTTGATTGCAGTTCACCAGAGGCCATTTCATCCTCTGGTCCAGAGAGATCTTGTAAACCCTGGTCAAAGTGATTTTTCTCATCAGGAGAATGACTTATCTTTCTTTCAGAGACGTGCCTAGGCCTGACATGATGAATGATCTAAAAGTGCTACTCTGGCCGAGACACTGGTATCCTCTCAGAAATGCTTTGTGTTCCCTTCAGCATAGTAACATTTTCAAATCGGAGTACATGCTTCGCACCAAGTCATCGGATTCCAGTCGCAAGAATTTCCCCTTTCGACATAAACACATCAACATCTCAAAAGACCCTTTGCATCAGGATTGATTGGGGGAAACGATAACAACGGCTGAGCAAATAGAGACAAATTACACCAAGCGTTGTTGGTGCTCTGAGTGGCTGTCAAAACAGACGTAAAAATGAACGGCAGGATTCTTTCTGACCCCTACCGGAGCTCGTTCCTTCCCTGTCCCTGCTGCTGCCACCCTGCGAGGGGAATGGGAACAGGGAAGGAGCGATTGTTGGTTTTAGGCCTCAGTGTACTTCCTGTAAACGATGGGAGTGCTTTGTAATGACATCCAGGTATGTTTGCTCTTCATTTTGCACGGCTCATCTGTGATCAGTGCTGGAGGACATGTGTGCCGGTGGAGATGTAGCAAGAGAGGGAGGCGTAGATCAGGCAGATTTCCATTCCTCCTTCTGATGAGGACAGGGGGCCGCAGACACAGGCCTGCCACGGGATGTTTACATTCCACCAGCAAGGCCACGCAATTCCCTCATTCAAAGCAGAGCTGAGGTAGAGCGGCGGAATAAATGTGCAAGTAATCTGGGTATAACAGCATGTTTTCTCCAAGGGCCTGGAGCCAATGCAGCAGGTTCATGCCATCTACTTCATACTAAGAATGAATTAGAAACTAATTGCAGAGTCACCAGGCACCAAAGTGCTCTTGAAACTTGATTTTACAATTGGTTTATTTCTGCCAGGCTTTATTTTTGAGCCACATCAGTTGTTAGTCCAAGTATACAAATATGTATAAGCTAGAGGACTTTATAACATGCCAGTGGCACTGAAAGAAAGCTTCAGTGACTTACCTGAAGACTCCAGAACACTGTCAGTTGATTTTTTTAATGCTTTTTGATCTGGCTTGCTACCAGTGAGCATTGCACTCTGGAATATCTTTGCCCATGGTCATCCTTCAAATATGAATGAAACCTGGTTTGGAAACAGATATGTTTTTTACGCTGTGAACTTACTGTACAATGTGTTTATTGAGTTAGATGGAATATTTTTGGCTTGCAGGAAAACACATCCCAAATCTTAGCTACACTGCAGTGTTCAACACATTTTTTATTGTTCTTTATCCAAAAGGCTAAGCCATGATCTTTACAGAAGTTATATTGGAGTTCCCTGACACAAAGCAACTTAGTAAAGCGACAAGCAATAAATCACATTTCTCAAGCAACGTCTGCAATAAGCAGAGTTTTGCTTTTATTGAGTCGCTGCTTCAAAATCTCGTTGGTTCAAAAGACAGAAATGGAAATACAGAATTTTCAACTTCTCACTTGGAAAAATTACAAAAGAACCTCACTTAAACTTGGACTTTCAACTTGGAAACTGAGAAATCAATACATACTTTTAGCAAATCAATTGCAACCATTGGTCTTTTTTATTTGCAATTTGTTTTAAAGTTTGTAAAACTCTCTGCATGTAGAACAAATGTTTTTTTTTTTTGTTTTTTTTTTTTGGAGTTTGGTTGCTAGTAAACTTCTAACACTTTCTAAACTGGAAGAGCGGTAACTCAAACGTCATCTTCCATGCATCAGGTAAATGGTTTCCTTGTACATCATTTTTCAAAACATTGGCATGTCCATCAGTCACTGGAATGCCTCTATGACTGGAAGTAGGTGAGGAGAGATATCCCACATCCAACTTGGAATAAAACGCAGCATTACACTTTAAGTATGTTCTAATTGGCTTTTGCATAAAAGCATAAATACCTGACACTGGAAACACCCGGCTGGTTGGGACACGGTGAAAGACTAAACCAGCTCCCTGCATACGTCGCAATCACGATAATCACAGCATAGCATCACAACCACCATGGTAACATTCTATATGGACCAGTTGCTGTAATAGTCTGATGCTGCCAGAGCCATGCTCTAACAGTGTAGCTCAGATCCCGAGATACAGTCTACCCACTTGATAGGCCATTTTACTGTACGTGGTTCCCAAAATTCCCAACCTTGCACCCAATCAATGACATGAGCACAGCGAGCCCAACTCCATATATCTACTCAACCTGTCAGCAGCAGCTAGGCTTCAGCTCCACATGTGGAATGTTAAGGATGTATGTTACTGTGTATTAGCAAATGAAGAGAGGGGGTGCTATTGCTGTGGAGTGCATTTCTGAGATTAGGATCCAGTTCAATCAGGGTTGCCTTTGTGTATTAGGGCTTTGGGTGGGAGTGGGATGGGGTGCTTTAATCTCCTCTGGTGCCGATTTGCATTGGAGCATTGCCTCATGCTACTCTCCATCACAAGGGGCTGTTGAGTTGTACATCCTGTTTCATCTCCTCTGGCAGGCTGCTCATGTGTCTGGGGAAACAAAGTGAGACTGAGTTTTTATCAAAAGTTCCATTGTGCAATGAATTGGGAAAATAATAAGCCATTATTTAAAAAGAAATCATAGAATGATGCAAGGAATCTGGTAATATGATTATTTTAATGTTATGATTCATTTTTCTATAAACACACACCTGCACTGGGCAGTACATTGCCCACATCATTATATCCTACTCAGTTTTCCTTCTGACTATTAAAGTTATTATATAAATGTTACATAAAGATATATTATGTAAACGTTACAAATAAATCATAGCTTTGCACAATCCCTGGAACAGATATATGATTTTACTGCTGTTGAAGGACATTGTTAGACATGACACTAAGCAGAAAGATTATGACCAATGTTCAAGAAGTAATTATAATAACAGACAATTCTTATAGTTTTATATTGC
Organism: Spinibarbus caldwelli; assembly: GCA_039654775.1. Lineage (NCBI taxonomy): Eukaryota > Metazoa > Chordata > Actinopteri > Cypriniformes > Cyprinidae > Spinibarbus > Spinibarbus caldwelli. The sequence goes on from CM077267.1 coordinate 22,899,770, forward strand.
ATTAACACATGTATGCATTCATTATAATATTCTTTGTGGGCTGTTTATGATTTGTTCTCAAGAAATGCAACCGTCATTTTATGATCTTGGTATGAAAATCAACTGGTGGGCGTAAATCAGCAATTTTACAATAACATTAAACGTGGCTCCAGCAGTAATTCTGTAAATTGTGGTCAAGGATCGACCACTGGCTTTGAACATAGTTCCATCTCTAAATATACATTGGATAATAATTAATTTTAGTTAGTATGCTAAGCATACACCCATTAGGGGGTTTTCGTAGGTCACAAGCTAAAGCGAAACTTGTAGAAAGAGCGTTGGTCTTCAACTGGAGTCTTTGAAGCATGTGGTGCATCACGGGAGGTCTGGGAGGAGAGAGAGAATGAGGAACAGCGCCAGTGGCTATGAGTAAGCAAGCATCCCCTCCGACAAGTGTAAGAAAATAAACCAAGTAGCCAAACCCACATTCCCAATGTAGAGCGTCTAAGCCCTGGACCCCAATGATGAAGCTGTCTGATCCATGTAGTATCAATCTGATGCTTTCTAATCCTATTGACCTTTCCAGACTATGTAGCATTTCATGACCTTTGTTTGTGTGAAAATCCCTTTGTGTTACAATACAATATCAGCCAGGGAGGGAAAACTTCCATATGCCGCAGTTCTGCCCAGCCCACCCGCAGCCTGGGGGCATGGCTACTGTGCGATGAGCCCTTGTAAACTCTGGCAGCTCTGAGTGCATGCTAATGCCATGAAATCAAGGATGGAACCAAATATTCATAATTGGGGGAACTACATTTTTAGAATCAGTCACTGAAAAACCATTTCTAATTGAACTTTTTGAATATTGGTGGTGTTAAAATCTATTTTGATGCCAGTTTAAGCTGATTTGGAGCTGGTAAAGCTGGCTGGTGAAGTTTTGCTGGTAGAGTTAGTTAAGAATCCTCTTGGGACAGCAGCATACCAACATTAATGGGCACCAGTATCCCAAACATGACAGTATTGCTACCACAGGGTTTTCAGCAGGCAATGCCTGGCATGAAACAATTGGTTCCACTGTGTATTTTCACAAAGCAATTTTCTGAGATTGTGAGTTATTAAATTGTAAGTTTCATTCATTGCTGTAACCAGGGTTTGAAAATTAGTGAGGTCTGGGGTGGGGTTAACAATTGTGCTATAATAACCTCTACAAATACAGCTCATTATATACACTACACACTTTAAAAGAAGCAGACATGTAGGTGTTTGTGAAAAATATTTTTTGGAGGGGTGAATATTGTTAAATTATACCATATTTATTGTATCAAAATTTGTTAATACTTTACTATAGGTTAGGGGTGGATAATTTTATCAGTTGTTTATTATTCATGCAACAATACATATTATGGTTATAGTTTTCATTAATAACCATTGTTATATAGATGATAACTTTGTCGAGTGCCCTTATGAATGTTTTTAGCATGACTTTGTGGAAATTTAACTACTATACTGAATGAAATAGCATAGACATCTTTATGGTTAATGTTTGCATATTTAATTTCATTCTGTAACCTAATTGTTCTACAGATCTGGGTACTAGTGATAAATGTTTTTGATAGCGTCAATAATGTTTCTGACAGATAATATCTTGACGTTTTTTTGCGTTTACCTTACTGAATGTGGTATTCTGTCAGCAATAACCTGTCAGTGGGTTTTTTTGATTACTGTCAGTTTAAGTGCCGACGACGATGCAGTGTTGCCAGGTATTGCTATGAAAAAAATAAACACAGAAAAATAAACAAAAAATAAGCTGAAATTAGTTCAAATCTTTTGCAAATAAAATAAGGTAAAGATATTGCTAACCCTAAATTGCAACTACCCACTTTATTAACTTTGTATAGTCTCAAATTAAGTAGAAAAGACAAGTCCAAAGATGCTTATAATAGTTGAATCTGGCAACACGGCAGAGGCTGTGCCCGTGCCCTCACTCACAACTAAATATGTACTCCACTGTCATGAATGGTCTTTTCTCTGAGAGTTTGAAAACAAAGGAAGTGTCCATTCAATTACACAGACAGCTTCTGTTTGAGCAGCCAATTAACTGCTTTGTGCTTTTGCCGCATGTTTCAGAAGGACAGCTGTTCCTCATCTAGCCAGGAGTGCTAGTTCTAGTCCATCCAGTCCTCTGTTGGCCAGTCTAGAATTCCCTCCACAAGCAACACCGCATATGTCCTGCTCATAAACCTTTAGCACTTCCATGTGGGTGTAAAGTCCCTCTCCTCTCATCTCTACATGACACCTCCGCTAACCTCTGCAGCCAGTTTACATCTACATTATCATGTGTCAGTTTGAGTACTTCTTTAAACTCCGACCATATTCCCATTCCATCCTATTCCTAATGGGAACTTCAAACTCATTGCCCTTAAAACTCTACGCATCTCACGTTCACAGCAAGTTTTACTGCAAGTAAGTTTTTTGGCTCGTGGAATCAAACTTGATGCCCTAATTTCCTGTCCTAAAGATAATATTGAGTTGCAGAGTATTAGCTATGCCACCATGTGGTAAGACTTGGAAGGAAAGCAAACCTAAGATCTGATATGGCCATAAAAGAAGTACCTGCTAATTACATAATTGCAATTAGGTATTCTGAGCTATCGAAAGGTTGCAGATATGAGTGATTGTTCCTGGGATTTGTTGTGTTGTGCCAATGCACCACCATTTACGCGCCCTATCACTGCCTGCCCACCGCTTCAACAGATAAGCAGGCAGGAAACAAGAAATGGATTTATTTGATGCTCCGTAACAACACGGTCTGGCAAAAGTAGGCAGACAAGTGAGAGACAACCCCTTAATGAGAATCCTCAAAGGGAACAAGGCAGAGGGCAAAGCAATGACTCCCGTGCTATAGATATTTGGAAAGGAGATATTTCACAGGCTTACACAACTGAGATTCCCCACAAAGAACTGTCTTAAAAATAAAGCTATTAAATGGGCTTTTGAGAAGTTCAGCCTGAATTCAGGCATTTAAACTCCTTGCAATTATTCTCTTTTTTTGATATCTAATGTGTTTGAGAATGATAATTATGTTTGGTAAATGGACACAATTAAATTGGTTCAAAGAAATGATAGTGTGTAGGGGGAGTTGTGTTGAATAAAAACAGTACGATCACATGCAGTGCATTACATGTTAGTTTAAAGCAAAGAGAATATAATTACCCTTAATTTTAAAGTAGAAAAGAATCTATAGAATGATAATCGGGACGAAGAAATCAACAGACATTCAAGTTAGTTCGCAGTTCAAGATGACCTGAGATTTTTCTTTGAGCTGAAACGAACACAGAACTTATTCAAAAAAAGATATTCTACTCCCATTGTGTCATTTTAAAATGATAGATCACATTATAAAAATGTCCTGTTTGGATTCAAAGGCATAAGTTTTTGGTTGCTTAGCAGACAGCAAATCGACTTTTAGGATAGAGGAAGTTTCCCTGTATCAACTCTGGCAAGGTGTTCTTTTCTATTAATATTAAGATATTAATATATTCTATTAAGATATTAATATATATATATATATATTTTTTTACGATTCTGTCATTGCTTATAAGCTTATAGGTTATTATCTGAAAAGATAGAAACATGTTTTCTGTAAGCAGGAAATTTGCAGCTAAATTTATGACTGCATGTCATGCTATCTGAACTGAACCAGTCCTAATGGGCATTTCTTTGACAGTCGCCACTGTCGCCATCCTCCTCTTTTGAACGAAACAGCCTTTCGCTTTCTATTCTACTCAACACTGTGGTATCACAGGCTTTGACATCGGAGTAAATGTAAAATTCATGGATTTAGTTTGCCCAGAGCGTGTGGATTAAGCTACAGGGGTAGTTAGTCAGGTCAGTGGAAGAAAGAGAAATTGCTTTTTCCAACCTCTGTGCATTGTGGGAGTCACGACGCCGTAATGAAAGTCAAAGAGGAGCATTGATGTGTTCTCAGAGTTTTGTTTGCTTGCCTGTTTGTGCATTCTGAACCTACTTTGTTCTTATGTTTCTTTCATTGTCGCAGCTGTCACATGATGGCGGACATCTATAGGGCATTGCTCGTAGTTGCGACATGAATAAATATATTTTTGTTTGATGTCAAAGCCCATAACAACGCGCCTTGGGGTGTAAATAAGATTCTAAGAAAACAACCACATCTTCCTTTTTCCTGTGAAAACACAGTAATGACTAAACTGATTGTAAGTAGAAAAATAAACAGCCCTGCCATTTACTCATCACAGAAAACCAATTGTATTCGATATTTGACTTGATATTCATAGCCAGATCATTTATAGATTTTTTTTTTTTCCTCACACAATCTCATTTAATCCAATGTGACAAAAACAAGCTTTTAAGAGAATCTCGATCTCCTCACATTCTGTCTCACACTGCCTTCAAGTCATGTAGGAATGATCATGTTTGAGACAAGCGCACATGAACACCACCAAAATGTTCTAAATACCAGTGGGAAACACTGGATTATCTTTGAGCCCAAGGTTTTGTGGGAGTGGGAGTGGTGACGATTATTGAAAGAATGGCTAAGTCAGAGTTAGGAGCCATTTCAATGTTGTTGCATTGAAAACAGTGAGACGTGGCCAGTGGAATGGGGAAACAGTTCTTGAGACATTAACTTGAGCACCACATTTTTTGTTATGTCCAAACACAAAAGGTCAAAAGTTATCCATCTAGAGCATGTTTATATAGCAAAATAAATAAATAAATAAAAAATACGTAAAACAGAAAAGTAGATCACTAAAAAAAAGTAGCAACTAAAAGTAGATGTGTGCGAACAAAAAAAAATCCTGGGGGGGTCTATAAAAAGTCTTGAATGGTCTAATAGTCTAAAAAGTCTTAATATTTTATTACATTTTAAATTTGGGGATGAAATAAAAGAAATCATGATACAGCCTATGATAAGGAGCCCAGTCTCATGAAAATGCGTATCAATAGGACCTTTTTTGTATTTTGCGTGTTATTTATATGCAGAAACTGACTTTGGCATGCATACAATACGCACATATAATACGTGCAAATAATACGCAGTTTTTGCGTGCGTATGATACGCACTTTGTTTGCATGCATACAATATGCATTTTGGCATACATATAATACGTACCTAAACCTAATAGTTGCATATCATATGCACCCCAAAGTCCATTTCTGCGTATAAATAGTACGCCAAATAGAAACAGAAAATCAGGAAAATCATGCCATTGAAACACACTTTTGAGATCGGGTTAAGTTTTAGAGCATTTATGATGATTAAGTTGTACTAGTAGTGCATATTTTTCTCCCTGGTCTTTTAGAATGAGCAGTCACTAATTGTAACGCGTAGACATTTCAAAATAAGAGTCCCTTTGTATTTCATGCTTGTTTCTAATTAAAAGTCCCACATTATGCTTTTTTTCTACTTCTGGTTATTATTGGTATTTTGGTTACACAATAAACCAACAACACTCTTCTGTGCTGGAAAAGAATGTCTTATTGTATCCTTTAAGTAAAGACAAACATGTTATTTGATACTTTTTCACTGTGCCTCAAAAGCTGCTGAATTTGTCATTTTTCATTTGAATTCGACCATCTGTTATGTTTCCTCAGGTGCCAGGATTCAGTATGAAAGGATAGGAAGTGATGTCACCATGCAGTGCGGCTCGCTGGATAATGACGCCTCAGTAACATGGAAGGTGAATGGTACAGACGTGAAGGCTCGTCGGCGGGAAGAAGGACCACAGCTCATCCTGATGGAAGTGAACATGAGTAGCAACGGCCTGTACAGCTGCTTCCAGAACCCCGACGGCCAGCGCCGCGACCAGATCAATCTCCGCGTTGGACGTAAGTAGTGTCTGTTTATCTCGATTTCCTGTTCCTCATATTCACTACATCCTTCCCAGAACTTGGAATAACCCTGCACAGTGTTTACCCCGACACTTATTTTTCTAAACAAGCACTGCGCTCGTTTCCACCACCTGCTACCCGGTCATCTCATAGAGGCCGGTGACCTCTTGTTTGGATGTCTCCTCTGTGTATTTGAAGAGTCTAATTATTAACAACAAACGTCATTGTTTGACCCTGACCGTTCCTTGGTTCTCCTCCGGCCCCTGATCCCAAGCCTTGTCTTCTCCAACAAACAGCTGCTGCTATTTGTGTGGGAGTCACTGGGGTGCAAGTTTTATGTCTTATCTATTTGTCAACTGGATTAATTTGTCATGATAGATCTTTTTTATGAGGACACAAGACGTGATGGGAGAGGAGACAGTAGACGTCCAGATGTGCGCAATACAACGGTCATTTGGTGGAGCTTCTGAGTGGCCCCCCAAAAAAACTGTTTGGATATTCAATGACTCTAAAAAATGTTGAGCATTCAAAAGAAGTCAGTTGTAAATCAGACAGCAGTCGAGTAATGAATTGAGACTGTACTAATGGTACTGTAGAATGACAGGGCTCAAATAGTTTCTGGGCAGTTAACCAAAAGTTGTTTTTTTTTTATTTTTTTTTTTTTTTTTTATGAAGTATGAATTGGATGTGGATATGGATTTTTTTTTTTTTTGGAACTGTATAATTTTTTTTTTTTTTTTTTTTTTGAATAAAGGCTTTTCTAAAGAAAACCTCTTGTTTTGAGTCCTGGTTACACTTTTTTATTTTAGTATAAACTTGGTACCAAAGTACCAAAGAAAAAATAAATAATAATAATAAAAATTGAATATTAAAAATTGAAAATCTCAAATATAGCTGTATATTAAACATCAAATGTCTTCGGATCAGCTGTGCACTTCGTGAACATGCAAAACAAAGGTGGGCGATGTGGTTTATGTGATCTTACACTTAAATTATTTTCCTCAACTCTCTGATAACCCCAAAGCTAAATTATGAACTGCTACGCTGCAAAGCACCGTAATCAATATTATGTGACAAGATGCTACCCGTAACGCCGCCTGACAGCAATTTCATTGACTAATCAAATTAGACGAATGAAGAGGGGAAAAGTGGAGATGAGTCCTCTTATGAGAACATGATGAGGAATGTGCTTCATCATCCGCCTCTGCATGCTTCCACGGCTGCCGAAAATGACTTGAATGAAATTTAAGCAAGATCACACGATTACTAAAAATGGTCTAATTCCTCTAAAGGAATTTCATTTTACATGCTTTAATAATGCAAAGAGCATGCAGATTTTCTTGTCAAAAACTACAGAAAATTTCCACTTTGTTTCTTTTATTCTGTCTCTGCAAACTAATTGTCTTTAATATCTTAATTGTTTCTCATAAGATAAAATAGAGAGGAAATTAAGACTTTTGTTAAAGGAATAGGTATAGTCGTTCCAAGCCTGAATCACTTTCACACAGCGTTGAAAAGATGTGATGTTGAGTAAATGTTGACAGAATTTACATCCCTTTAAGACATTAATCCTACACGTGTCTCATCTGTTTACTTCTGGAATTAACATCTGTTCCAGGTGATCTAAACACAAGCGTTCAGCCAAGACAGATTGCCATTTACACCTGGTAGTAACATTCTAAATGCATCTCCTGTGACATCTTATGATCAGATTTCTCAACCACATACTTCACCTGCTACATCAGTGTGTTACTGTGTGTTGACAAAGCACAAAAAGTTGAAAAAGTCAGCACAGTTTAGCAGATGGTCCCATTTTAGAATCCTTTAACCAAGCAAAGGTGAGTATTTCATTGTGTGACTTTGCTGCACAAATAACTATTGTGAGCTTAGTCTAAAGGGCTGGTGGCCATGTGGCCGCAGTTTCTCTCTCACAGCAGCTAGGGTCACGGGCAAGCCGGCTCAGCTAACAAGATAAGTTCTGCAGCTAAGTGCCTGAATGAGAATGGCATGGTCCCAATCCCACAGACAGGGAGAGGCTCCTCCGCTAGTACGTCAAACACTCTGCCTATCTGTGACAGGAACGCTTGCCAGGAATTAGAGGGGAAGAATCGGGTCTGGCCATTTACAAGGATTCCTGTAGTTCCTCTAAACAGTCTATAGTGGTCTGTCATAACCAAAACAGCTTGTAGGTCAACTTTCACAAACAAACTATAGGAAATAAGTTATGACTTCCTTGATAATTATCATGGTTTTGTTTGTGCCTATGGATGATTCAGGAGAGTTGGATCCATTTGCAGTGAACTGTTTTGCTATTTCTAATCTTTCTTCAGTATTGTACTAGGTAGCCTCACCCCCAGTGAAACCCTAATCATTCCAGTGTATAAATATCAAATATGTTCTCATTGTCCATGATTCTGTTGCACTGTTCAACATTTCTGGTTTCATTGTGGACTTGCAGCTGGAAACAGAAAATTTCAAGAGTGGAATCAGTAAACATCGCAAACTGGACTCAAACCTGTTTCTCTCACTCGAGCACCATGGCTCAACTGAAGCATATTTACATGAATTATTGCACCACAACTCCGAAAAGTTGGGACTTAATTGAGTTTGTGAAAGGCCCCTGGGTTCTTCTATGTGGGTATATTACCTGCAAATAGCAAGACCCCCTTGTTTAGGTTAAAGTCATGTTGAAATGGAAATGCTGACAAATTTTTTTGCCTGTATTATGCTACCAGATCTCATAACGAAAACGTACCTGTGGGAACATTTTCGCAAGACGCGAAATACGTACCTATAATTACATATCACTGAAGTTTCCAACAGAAATAAACACTAGACGCGGTAAAACGTCAATCACTTGTAATCGTTTTCGTACACAGTTATGATTACAGCTCCATATGTTTCGCTTTCCAGACGTAACAAGCTTGTTCAGTAGCTCAGCGGCACGGAACTGGACTTAGGATGCGGAATCTTTGGGTACGAATCCCGTCAAAAACATGACTCACGATGAAAGAGCTGAGAGATCAAAAAACAAGCTAAAATGGCATGTTTGCAATTGCGTTTTTACATTGCATCTGCATTTTTTTCCTACTGTCGGGTAGGTTTAGGTGTAGTGCAGATGGTACGTTATTTTAAAACGTCACGGAGCATTAGACTTATAGCACCACTCAACGGACATTTTAAGTCGGAACTGCAGTGACGCCTACAAAACCAACGTCACATAAAACGTAGCATATGTACATTCATCAGTTCCGGGGAAAAACACGAACACCCAGTGGACATTTCACATCGAATATGTCATGAAATGTACAGTACATGGCTGTACGTATTTTGCATCTTGCGTAAAAGTTCCCACAGGTACATTTTCATCATTAGATCAGGTTGGTATTATGACATATATCTGAGTGTAACAGACTGTCACAAAAGAAAAAAGGCCGGGACAGGGACCTTTATTCAGTGGCTGTCGATTGGATTTTGAGATGTGGGTGTTGTGCTGAAAAATTAACACAAGTTTGCAGTCGATTGTGGAGGGGAAGGGTTTAAAGAGATTAAATGATTGGAAAAGTATGGTATATGACCAGTAAGATTTGTTAAAAATTTGGCTAAAATTAAATATCACTAAAATCAGATGATGAATAATAATAATCATCAAAGACTATTTGGGGGACTCCAGTTTGTAGCTTTCAAAGTGTTGTCAGAAGGCCCATGTTTTAAGTTTGCACTGTGCACCAAGGGGCCTTGGTGCTCCTTTGTGCATCTCTGACCCTTTCTCAGTCCAAGACCTCAGGACTAATAACCCAGTCCATATCCTGCCCTGAAAAACAGTTGTACTATATTTAGTAAAAGTGAAAAATCTTCCAGAACCCAACCTTTAACAAGATCCACAGCTAAATTGCTTAAATGTGGCTGGATTTTCTTGAAGTTATATTGCATAGTGTCTTAGATTCTAACTTTTTTTAATCACTGGGTGCTTGCAACCCCATGATTTTGGGATAAATAATGATCTCATCTATCATACTTTCATAACGCTGTTTTGAAGCACTCAGTAAGATTAATACGGTCCTCTGCACCATTATTGGTTGGCAGGAAATCTGATGCATAAGCATAGAAAAGTTTACTAATAATGCTTCCCTCTTATGAGCTCTGTTAGCTACATAAATGTTGGACTTTCATTTATTCTTTCTGAAAGTTATCTATCCATGCACTAGATGTGTCCATGGATTGAAATCACTAACAGGTCAAATCCTGTTTGCCATTGCACAAAAATAATGACTACCTGCCAAAGAGTTGTCTTTTAAAAGATGAAGAAACAGTCAGTATTGGCCTTCAGTGCCATGCCAAGATAACAACTAAAGCATAAAATCACACAGAAAGTAATGCCAGACTGAAAAGAATTTTCATAAGAACTTTAAGGACATAAAAAAAAAAAAAAAAAAAAAACATATTCACCAGCAAGTTACCTCTTGTAAAGTTCAAAACACGCACCGTCCTTTTCTCTGCTATTGCTTTTCTGCTGCTTGTGGTCTGTCTCCATTTAGCTGTGAGAAACAAGAGAAAGCCATTAAAGTGGCATGTTTTGTCTGCCCTGGGATAGAGCTGCTTTCCTGCAGGACAAAGTGCTGGGTCTACAGTAAGCAATGCTGAGGGTTCAGGCAGGACCACAAAGTATGCGAGGGGAAGCAAGCTGTGCCGTTGTCAGAGATCGCTAGCTCGTGTTGGCCTGCTTTGCGGTGATTGTCAGGGAGGAGGTTGGCGAGAAGACATATGTCGAGGTCATCGCCACTTTACTTGAGTGCACATGAGGCCGTAACAATTAAACATTTATTACCTTACTACAGGCAGAGGCAAACAAAATCTTTAAAGTACTCGCTACAGCGACTGTGTGGCATTAAACCTGCCAAAGATGACATGTTTTTACTTTAATCCACTTTTGATGATACCTTGTGTTAAGTTCTCATCCTCATGTCGTTCCAATTTGTATGACTGACTTTCCTCCGTGAAACACAAAAGAGGATATTTTGAGGAACGTCTGAGCTGCTCTTTTCCATACAGTGAAGCCATATAGTGTTTTTAGGCTTTCAAGCCTAGAAGAAAAAGAAAACTGAATCAAGGACGATAACTGTAACAAATATCGTAGCTATAACTATAATGACACATAATTAAATTGTACACAGACACAGAACTAAAGCTGAAGAAGGGTAAAAACAATGGCAGCCAATCAGAATCCACAGTCCATTAGTGTGGCGTTAATATAGTTATCTCTATAGTTAAGTTTTCAAGGCTGCCTTTTAAAACAATAAATATGCTCTATATTACTCATACACTATATTCTAAGACATACGATGGAACTGATTAAGAAATGGACCAAAAATGCAGTTTTAATATCCTAAAAATCATGTTGCAAAACAATTCTGTCACAATTAATGCATTTCAGCGAAGTGAAAATCAAATGCCTGGCTCAGCTGTGCTCAACTAAAAAATTTTTTTTTTAAATTCTGTGTCATTAGCAGAACATAAATCGTGGCTTTGCTCTTCCCCCCATGGGACTGGAAAGTAAATTTGCTTTCAACTACATGGCCTATTAAAAAGTCTGAATTGCCATGTGCGGTCTTTTGATCATTGCTTTGGTCAAAAGATTTTTTTGGTTAATTTCTATGAGAGATGGCCCCAGTTCTTGTTTGTATTTTGTTAAGGCTGAGCTCCTTTCCCCTGCCAGCTTTATTGTCTGTGATTGATATTTTGTTTACCATTGGGATCCTCTGGGATTGTGGAGAACGGGTCAGCCAAATGTAGAATACAGTAATTACATCAGAGCTGGAGAGAAAAGCTCTGTGAGACAAACCTAGACAAGATTCACCTGCATAAAAGGCAAAGATTTACTTCTGTTTTAAAGGTTTTGCTTATCTCTAATTCCCTCTGTAGAACTTCCTCAGTAAAAAGAAAAACAACTTGTTTTGACAAGAGCATTTGTAAGCTGTGTCTATTATATTGACAGAAAACTTGCATTATTATTAATAGATAATTATTTTAGAATTATTAATATTTATTTTATTTTTTTTTTTACAAATAGATTTTGACAGAAGACAGACAGGTATTATAACATTTTGACATGAATTTCATTTCTAAGATCATAAAAAAAAAAAATATATATATATATATATATGTATTACTCTAAACCATAAAAGTTTATGCATTAATGGAGAACATTTCATTATCAGATTTGTAGCTGAATTTTTCCATGCTGATCAATTATACTAAGCAGGAGTGAGAGGAAAAGGAAAGAGAATTATAGAGACGTGACATACTGAAGTTCTCTGCAGCAGATTTATGCCGTTTAGCAGCTTGTCTCATCCTTTGGGAGGAAGGATTGCTGAACTTTAGCTGTAATTTACAAGCTTTCTCCAGGATTTCCTCTCTAATCAAATTTTCCCCATTCTTTCCATACTGTCTGCATGTTCTCAAAGAGAAAGACAGATGCAGAAAGAAAAGGGAAAAATAACACATTGCTAAATACTTACCCATTCCAGACCATCAGTAATTTCTAGCATAGCTTTTCTATGTTGTTCAGCTTGAATATGGTTACTGTCAAACATATTTTCAAACCTAAAATGGATGCGGGTGTGAAAAGCAAGAAAATCAATAAGTAATTTACATTTTTTTGTGGTTCATTTCCTCAGGCATAACCTTATTCCCTAGTAACATAATAGCATTGTTATTTATAGCTGAAGTAGACAATCTCAATACAGACCAAACATGGCCGTGGCATCTGGAGATTTCTGTATACCTTGAAATTCAGAATCTATGTTTTTAATCAGACTTTTGATTGCACTGGGGAATTGCGGCAGAAAGTCTAAGGAAATTCATAGAATAATGCATTGCGAAAGACGTAGCTGGCATAAAGTGCGACAAAAAGAATTCGACAACCATCTGCAAGCCCTCCACCAAAACATCTGCATCCACTCAGCCCTTCAGAACATTTTCAGGACTGGCTCGAAAACAGTAGCTGAGCTTTAAACATTACATAACTCACCCCGTGTGCCACCAAGATGAACCATGTCGGATTAGCAACCGCTTTAAGAGGGTCTGTGTAATCTTAACAGAGAAACAATGGGAGCCGTTGGACTTACACCCTCTTTCTCTCCAAACAAACAAAAAGAACTCGGCCTCTCAGAACCCACGCAGAAGTACTCCGGAGAGATGAAATAAATCAAACATGACAAAACACAAGAGCGGCTTCTTTCCGATGAGCCTGTTTTATTGCGGAATAACACATCACTATTGATCTTGACTCGATTGGAATCCTAAGTGGTGGGCGCTCGCTTTTTTCCATCCACCGTCAGCAAGGAGTGTGTCCCACATTGAGTTAGCTCATCACGCTGAAAACCTGGTGAAGCTGTTTATCTGTGAAGGCTTAACTTCAAAAGACAGCCAACACGCATACATGCAAACACACTCAGGTGTGTGTGTGTGTGTGTGTGTGTGTGTGTGTGTGTGTGTGTGTGTGTGTGTGTTTGTGTGTGTGTTTATATGTAGTGGAAGGTTCAGATACCTTAGGTACCTGTCACAACTGAACATCCAGAAAATGTAAATAAACATACTACAGCTCATTCATGTCAGTGAAAAGCAAAGCTGACAAAGGATTTTTATTTTAGGAAAAACTTGATTTATTACAAAATTAATGAAATTTTCAAGGCAGAATTTCTGGAACAATTTGGACAATTTCAGTTTCCAAAAGGCCATCAGGACATCCACATACCAGCAAGATCAAACTATATTTGTTTGGCGCTTTTCACAATAGCTTTACAGCTTTATAGAAAACAGACTCTTACAAATTCCCCAGAGAGCAAGCCAAAGAAAACCTCATTAGTGTCTACCGAAGCTAAATGTCCAATCCCATCCTTACCCACAGATCTACCTAACCTAATTTACTTTCTACCAAACGATCTACCTACCTACTCTACCCTAACTACCAAACTACCTGTGATGCATACCCATGCACCCATATTTAAAGGGATAGTTCACCCAAAAATTAAAATGACATCATGATTTACTCACTCTCAAGCCATCCTAGGTGTATATGACTTTCTTCTTTCAGACGAGTATAATCAGAGTTATATTAAAAAATGTCCTGGCTCTTCCACACTTTGTAATATCAGTGAATGGGGGTTGATATTTTGAAGCCCAAAAAAGTGCATCCATCCATCATAAAGCTCCACACGTCTCCAGGGCTGACTAAAGGCCTTCTGAAGTGAATTGATGCGTTTGTGTAAGAAAAATGTCCATATTTAAAAGTTTATAAACCATAATCTCTAGCTTCCGCTAACTGTTGTTCACGAGAGAGTGGCGTTCCAGCGGATAACGTAGGATGTAGGCGTAGCATAAGCTACCATGAGAAGTGACTAATGCGAAAGCGCTGATTAGAGGGCAAAACACAACACCGGTCACGAATTAGAAGTACAAAATGAGGATTTGTAAAGAAAAATGTCAGAGGATTTTGATATAAGCCGTAAAAAAAACTTGGTTCTCGTGAGACTAGCATATTCTCACCAGAGCTTACGCTACACCTACGTCACCCGCTGGAACGCCACTTTCTCGTAAACGTGCATATGACAGTTAGCGGAAGCTAGAGATTATGGTTTTTATAAAGTTTTAAATATGTATATTTTTCTTACACAAACGCATTGATTCTATTCAGAAGGCCTTTATTCACCCCCCAGAGCCATGTGGATCACTTTTTATGATGGATGGACGTGCTTTTTTTGGGCTTCAAAATCTCAACCACCATTCACTGTCATTATAAAGCTTGGAAGCGCCAGCATATTTTTCAGTACAATTCTGATTGTATTCCTCGGAAGGAAGAAGGTCATATACACCTAGGATGGCTTGAGGATGGGTAAATCAGGTAAATTATGGGGTATTTTTATTTATTTATTTTTTTTTTGGGTGAACTATCACTTTAACCTAACTTCCAGCCATGCACCTGTTTACTTACCCTGCCCACTGACTTACCTACTCCACACAAAACCACCCACCCACTCAATCACCCAACTACCTATCTGCCCTACTGCCATCCACCTTCCCATCTACTCTACCCCTCTCCCACTTCTTTCTTCTCTAGCCCACCAATCTAGCCTAGCTTAGGTTAATCATCCCCCTACCAGCCATCATACCTGTATTCTATCTACCCAACCTAACCTACCAAACATCCAAACTACTTAATGGCCTCACCCACCCAAACTATACTTGCCTCCTCTAAAATGTTATTTGTTCCTTCGTTGAGAAAGGCCGTTGTGCAATTGTTTGGAATTGCAGCTTATTCAGCCATGACAAATGGGCACAGGATAACCTTTCTCACACCCAGCAGAACCTTAAGCCAAATAACTCAAAAGCCCTTTCATTATTCATCTGCCTCTACCTCGATCATATGTTCTTTGACACTGCTGCTTGTCAACATTTTTGCTCTGATTAATTAAGAATTTCAGAAAGAGCCTGAACACACACCACCTGCTTGCATCTAAATTGACAACAGAATGCGGCCTCTACAGAGGAAACAACTCACTCTGAGTGAAATGCAAGTGCCAGCACTCATTTCCTGTTCCCTGCAGTATGGCACATGCCTTGGGTGTGCCCTCTGCTTAAATCGGGAATTAAACAGCTGTAAAGTGTGTGAGAAGTAAGTTTGATAATAAGATATGGAAGGTCTAACAACTCCCACGCTGTGAAACACTCTTTTGAAGTTCAACTAGATAAAAGCAAGCTGTGTGAACTATTTTCCCTGTGTAGCTTTTTTCTTTTTCAACTGAAATCTTTAAAGACCCCATGAAATGCCTCAGCGAACAATGAGCCAATAAACAATAAGTGTATAGTTTTCCTGTTATGATACCTGTTTTATTAAGACAGTTTGGGGTGGCAGCTATTAGTTTGCCATTGGATAGAAAACCAATGAATACACCCCTGAGTGATCAGTTAAATCAACAGTACCTTTGGTTTGTATTCCTGTTTTAGCTTTATCAATGCATATACAGGTGAATCTCAATAAATTAGAATGTCGTGGAAAAGTTCATTTATTTCAGTAATTCAACTCAAATTATGAAATTCGTGTATTAAATAAATTCAGTGCACACAGACTGAAGTAGTTTAAGTCTTTGGTTCTTTTAATTGTGATGATTTAGGCTCACATTTAACAAAAACCCACCAATTCACTATCTCAACAAATTAGAATATGGTGATATGCCAATCAGCTAATCAACTCAAAACACCTGCAAAGGTTTCCTGAGCCTTCAAAATGGTCTCTCAGTTTGGTTCACTAGGCTACACAATCATGGGGAAGACTGCTGATCTGACAGTTATCCAGAAGACAATCACTGACACCCTTCACAAGGAGGGTAAGCCACAAACATTCATTGCCAAAGAAGCTGGCTGTTCACAGAGTGCTGTATCCAAGCATGTTAACAGAAAGTTGAGTGGAAGGAAAAAGTGTGGAAGAAAAAGATGCACAACCAACCGAGAGAACCGCATCCTTATGAGGATTGTCAAGCAAAATCAATTCAAGAATTTGGTTGAACTTCACAAGGAATGGACTGAGGCTGGGGTCAAGGCATCAAGAGCCACCACACACAGACGTGTCAAGGAAGTTGTCGTATTCCTCTTGTGCGTCTTACCTGGGCTAAGGAGAAGAAGAACTGGACTGTTGCCCAGTGGTCCAAAGTCCTCTTTTCAGATGAGAGCAAGTTTTGTATTTCATTTGGAAACCAAGGTCCTAGAGTCTGGAGGAAGGGTGGAGAAGCTCATAGCCCAAGTTGCTTGAAATCCAGTGTTAAGTTTCCACAGTGTGTGATGATTTGGGGTGCAATGTCATCTGCTGGTGTTGGTCCATTGTGTTTTTTGAAAGTCGCTGCACCTATTTACCAAGAAATTTTGGAGCACTTCATGCTTCCTTCTGCTGACCAGCTTTTTAAAGATGCTGATTTCATTTTCCAGCAGGATTTGGCACCTGCCCACACTGCCAAAAGCACCAAAAGTTGGTTAAATGACCATGGTGTTGGTGTGCTTGACTGGCCAGCAAACTCACCAGACCTGAACCCCATAGAGAATCTATGGGGTATTGTCAAGAGGAAAATGAGAAACAAGAGACCAAAAAAATGCAGATGAGCTGAAGGCCACTGTCAAAGAAACCTGGGCTTCCATACCACCTCAGCAGTGCCACAAACTGATCACCTCCATGCCACGCCGAATTGAGGCAGTAACTAAAGCAAAAGGAGCCCCTACCAAGTATTGAGTACATATACAGTAAATAAGCATACTTTCCAGAAGGCCAACAATTCACTAAAAATGTTTTTTTTTATTGGTCTTATGAAGTATTCTAATTTGTTGAGATTGTGAGTTGGTGGGTTTTGTTAAATGTGAGCCAAAATCATCAATTAATCACAATTAATTTTGTGAGTTGGTGGGTTTTTGTTAAATGTGAGCCAAAATCATCACAATTAAAAGAACCAAAGACTTAAACTACTTCAGTCTGTGTGCATTGAATTTATTTAATACACGAGTTTCACAATTTGAGTTCAATTACTGAAATAAATGAACTTTTCCACGACATTCTAATTTATTGAGATGTACCTGTATGTGCCCTTAAAGCTAACAGACAAAAGCTAAAAGTTCAGAGGTTCTCGGTTTTCAGAAAAGTACCAAAATGGCTTCCCCTTTCACTGAATATGGAGAACAGCTGGATTAAATTATGAATAATTCAATTACTAGAGCTGCCCACCAAAAAAATGTACAGGTGTGGCAGCTAAGGCTCTTAGCGTTATTGCATTTCCGAAAGGAAAAATAATTTCAGAGCATTTCCACTGGGAATCTCTCTCGTCTCGCCTCACCACCTCATCAGAGATGGAATAATGGAACGCAGTGTCACACTCTGGCGATTCGCTATACAACACCTCATTCACACACAAAAGTTTAATCATGTGCTGAATAAACCATTCAACAAATATAGTCTCTACAAACCCTAAATCTGGATTTAAACCATTTCCATGAACCATCATCGTAATGATAACCTAGTAATAACTACACTAGGTCTCTCAATTTTTTTATTTGATCTTTATTTGACCCGCTAACTCTAGCATTCTCTTTTCTAATTCTATTTTATCTATCTGCCTTCTTTTTATTTAAAACACACACACACACACTTGACCCTCTATCAATTGCATAATTATTCTCAAACTGTTAGCTTTTCTTGAAAAAATTCTATCTACTTATTTTCTTAAAAAAAAATAATAATAATAATAATAAATACCTTGCTAAGTATACTGCGTTCTATTGTCCTCATTTGTAAGTCGCTTTGGATAAAAGCATCTGCCAAATGACTAAATGTAAATGTAAATGCCGAATTTTGAGGGCATTATTTTCATCCTGATAAAAGGGGCCTTCATTTAGAGATGAAAAATAAATGCTGTTCATTATGATTAGGATCTTAGCCAAGTGTATAAATAATGTAGGAATAATGCTGTACAGTCTATTGCTACTCCCCCTAGAGGTCCTTCACCTCAGTTGTAATGAGGGCAGCGCTGGCCTCATACTGTGAATTATTAAAACCCTGAGCAATTACAAAAATTACACTACATGCCATAGAATGGCTATTAACATAAGCTGTGTTGGCTCTGATTGTGTTTGAAATGTGCCGAGGTTGGGTCGTTTCTGCACTTAAAGTGGTTCGCCAGTTAACTTTTGATTTCTTGGCATAAATTATTCTTGTTTACTGAATGGTGGACTTATGAACTCATGCATTTTGAACATTCTCTGTTCTTGTTAATCAGGTCATATGAGCATGTGTTAATTTGAAGTTACATTTTGGTTGAAAATGGTTCTTGGTTTTGGAACAATGCCATTGTATATACTGTATGAATCTATGCAACATTTTAAGTGCAGGAAGAGTTTGATGTTTGTTCCAATGGTTGCCATTTTCCTATGTCAAGACTTCCATGCCTTGCAGCTAGATTTGCACATTCTGTGGTTTGACCTAACAGGTCTGGTTTACTTTGTTGGAGTTGGACTTCCAATGAAATTCTTGGTAGAGGCTTGCAAAATGAGGAAAGAATGTGTCTCTAATTTGTGTACAGTAATGGCATGAGGTTAGAGTTCCCTCTCTTCTGACACACAGACATACAACAAGCTCACTTTGTATGGTTATGGAAAGCTTTAACGCAAGATTGGCAATTTTGATGAGTTGCTTCTACTTGATGCCCAAAATGAGGGCTCAGAATTGGCCGAGCTCTTAAAACGCAGAGTTCAAAGTACAGACACCCTCTTCAACTTTTGAGAGAATTACCCCAACATCCCACTCTGTAGTTAAATGTCTTCAGCTTGTTATTTTTCATGCTAAACACCAGTATGCAGCTCAGAACAAGCAGTAATAAGTAGTTAGACGTTTCCTGCATCTGTCTGGCTCCATGTGATCCAACCTCATAAACCAGCATGGAAGTCAAATCAGGTCTGGATGAAAGATGATAAACGCAGAGCAGTGCATGACTGAGCCAACGTGTAAGTGATCTATCTGAAATCACACCATATCCACAGAGCGGGTGCACAAATCCACCACCATACAGGAGCAAGACTACTTTCTGCCAGAGCAGAGAAGCTGAAGTATTGTAATTGCTATATCTAGAGCACTTTAAGATATATAATTTTCAAAATCATAATCAGTTAAAAAAAGGACTGTCAACTGATTCATTAATCAAATGAACAGCTTATCAATTAGCATACAATTGAAAACATTGCATTGTTGTGGCAGACAAAAACATGGTTTAGCAAAAATAAATAAATAAATACACACACACACACACACACACACACACACACACACACATACATACATAAATACATGCAGACCAGTGTTTATATATCTGTGGTCCACAGCAATCCATTTTGCTGCATTTAAGTAGTTCAGCATTGAAAAACGTGTCTTGAGACCTTTGTGTCCTCATTCCAGAATCGACACACAATTAAATTTGTTAATATTTTATTATTTTGTCTTTTTTTTTTTTTTTTTTTTTTTTTTAATAAGCATGCAAAATTAACTCTACTATATTTTTATTTTGAATGTTAGAATGTTTAAATGAAGAGAGTGGTGGCAAATAAAAAGTAATATGTTCCTGATTGAACTAAAAACAAGTGAATACAATTTTATATATATACATATATATATTTTTTTATTATATTTTTTTTTCTTTGACATGTAGTCAGTTCCCAGTTTACATACATCTCCAATATATGTATTTATTTTTAAAGTCCCCCCTCCATAATATTACTCCAGTTTCAGTATTTTTACAGATATCTTATTTGGTCTCAACACTTTACGAATATCAGTTTTTTTAATATAAAACTGCCTTTGCAAAGTTATACATTCTCTCTTGTGCTTCTTGTCATATTGATTTTATACCTCCAGCAAAAGCACACTCTGCTCTGTGATATTCACAAGTGACTCAGTACGACATTTGATTAATTGTCGTCAATAAATCCATCAATGCATGGCTGTGTGCTAAAGTTCATTGTGCAAGTAAAGCACACACAGGGCAGTGACGGTTCAGTGTTATTTCTAACTGTGTGAGTGCTGTGTGTGTGTATGTGTGTGTGTGTGCTTTTAATTACTCTAAATTTTGGTTGTATATTCATACAGCTAACTGTAAATTAGATCTATGAGGTTACACGAGATACAAATTGGCTCAGTCTAAACAAACAGGACTGGCAGGTTTGATTGGCAGCCGAGAACATAATTACGTGAAGGAGAAAAATCGGAAGAGCAGTTGGCTGTCCTCTGCACACGAGCAATTAAATTAGTGGCCTTGTAGCCAGAAGACAATCCTAGAGTGTGAAGCAGTGAATGAATATTCATTATGTGAAAGTTCATTACGAATACAATTATGAGGCAAGGACCTTGAAATAGAGTCTTTGTTTACCCAAATTATCAAATACACTGTACTGGGTTTTTAAAAAATCCTGTTAGTGTAAGTGAAAGCCGGTTTAGTTTACTTATTATACTGCATAAAAGTGCAGAAAATAAGCATATGTTTTGAATGCATGAGAACTTAACATGCCAAATGTTTTGATATTGATCGACAGAGTAATTGGTGAGACCGACCAGTCAATACAATGTTGTCGGCAGTTGGTGACAATTTAGAAAGTCATTTGGAAGTTCATTCAGATTTTATCGCTTCGACTGCCCTCTGTTTGATCCTAATTTACTTCTGTGATTTCAAGGAGTTGTGTATTAACTGCACTCTTAGATAAAGATTGACTTCATTTTAAAGTTTACAGACTAAAAAGAGGGTTTGACGTTAAGTAAATGACAAGTTTAGAAATAAATTACTGTTTCTCAGACTGTAAAGATTTAATTTCTAGACACTCAATATGAAAGTGTTTGCTCAAATTGCCTGTTTAAGTAATATAATATTTGAAGTTTTGTGTTGTATTGAGAACTAAGAATAGAGCATATCTTAAAGGAATAGATTACCCAGAAAATGACCATTTTCTCATCATTTACTCACCCTTATACTTTAAATTTGATGCTTTTTTAAAGCCTTTATAAACCACTGTCGACTTTTGTTGCATGAAAAAACTTGAACATTCTGCCTAAATATAACATTTTCACAGAAGAAAGAAAATAAAATGAGTTTAGAACGAAGCAAGGATAAGAAAATCTTGACACAATTTTCAATTATACATGAAATATTCCTTTAAAATCTGTTTTTATCTCTGTTTAGGAGAAAGTTTTAACATTATTCCTCTGTTTTTATATAACACATACATTGCAAAGAAGAAAGCCAGAAATGCATCTGTTTAGGATAAACTGAGGAGAGGTTATCTAGTTGTACCACTTTTAGGATTAAATGCCTTTTGTTGTGTAAATCAGTTCTCTGGGAAGCACTGACATACTAATTATATCTAATTCAAAAACACATGGCCATTAAATAAGCAAATACTTCTCAGTTTAACCTAATTACAAATCCTACTGCTCAGACTAATGTTTATTCAGATGTAACCCCTCACTATTGGGTATATTCTGTTTCTCATTAGGGTTTGGCAGTGATCTAGCAGAGGAGTGATGATTATGTGGTCAGATTGTTTTCTCAATAGATCCTTGATGGTGCTTTAATGGGGAAATTGTTCGTTGTGCTCATAATGTCTGTGATTAGGGAAATGGCAATAGACCCTTGACAATGGAGGAGGGGGGAAGTCGTTCAAGTATTGATCATGCTGATGACATCATCATGCAAAACACAAAGCGCACATGCATGCAAACATTCGTCGGTTAGTGACCTTGGTACTTGCTGTTTAGCAAATGCTGTTCGTTCAGAGTGACATTATCATCTATCAAGGAATGTTTCCCGGGGTTAAGTGGTGGCTCGATGGTAATAAAGCAGAATTATGATTTCAATAATTCTTCACCGCTGAATCACATAATATTGTCGATAAACCTGAAACCTGAAGTGCAGATCTAAAACTATTAGCTCACATCCTCCCCTTGACCTTTGGACAGTAGGAAAAAACAACTTTCTATTTCTTAATCATTATTTCTCTGTTCTATTAAAAATATCTGAACATCACTTCAAAAAAAAAAAAAGTATTTAGGCTTTTTAGAGAGGTTTTTTATTATTGTTTTATATTTTTATGCATGAATATAACAAAACTGAATTAATTTTATGTTTTAAAATGAACTTAATTTATTAATATATTATAATCTCTGAAAACAAGTCTTGATATTTGATGCTGCTCAGGTATTTTTCTTTTATCTTGTAATCTTGTTATCTTGGTTATATTGCAATACAAGACAAAAATATAGATTAATTCTTTTGGCAGTCTAAGTTTATAAAACTTTATTGCATGCACGTAATTACATTAATTGTATATTTATATCTTCAAAGGCTTTATTGGGTGTTTAGCAAAATATTTTATACAGTTTTTAACATAAATATCACAAAATGAGTGGATTTTATGCTTAAAAATTAACCTTAATTTATTGGTATGCTATATTCTCTGAAAACAAGTCTTAATATTTGATGCTGTAATACAAGACAAAAATAATGATTAAGATATATATATATATATATATATATTTTTTTTTTTTTTTTTTTTTTTTTTTTTTTTTGGCGGTCTAATTTGAAAGGTCTTTTGGGGGCTTAGCAAAATATCTTGTACTTTTTTGTTAACATGAATATTACTTAAATGAGTGGATTTTATGCCCAAAAATGAACCTCAACTTATTCATATGTTAAATTCTCTGAAAACAAGTCTTGATATTTGACGTTGCTCAAGTGATTTTATTTTGGCTTAAGAATATCTGATGTTTTACAAGGCATGTCTTCAAAGACTTTATTGGGTGTTTAGCAAAATATCATATCACAAAAATAAGTTTATGCTTAAAAATTAACCTTAATTTATTAATTTATTACATACTCTGAAAAGAATGTCTTCACTGGTGTGTTTAGCAAAATATGCACACACATGTGGAAAGCATACAGTCTATATCATCAGTCAAACGCTTGAATGATGAATATTTCATAAGAAGCGTTTTTTTTTTTTTCTCTCTCCGTTTTCAAGATCTAATGTTACCCTACTCACAGCAATAACCCATGGAAACAGACTGTTTTTGAGATGAAAGATGGTAGTAGATAGCAAGATCTGCATGAAAGATGACTCATAAAGTCCCAACGGTTTAAGTTGTATTTTATCATTGATCAATTTAAGACCTTAATTTAAGCTTTAATGTAAACCCGGGATGACTTAATTAGTATAATAACAAGGGAACTAGATTCTCTTATCAACACCAATTGGCAAACCAAAGTATTTGTTGTCTTGAATACAGTTAGGTCACATGAGGACACTGGCCTTTTTAATTAAACAAGTCTATATAAAACTGAGGCACGCCTTTTCTGTGCTTAGCATGCAAAATCAGCCATCAGTGGCTATAAATGATCATACACTCTTAGAAGAAAAGGTTCTATATAGAACCTTAAAAGGTTCTATCAGGCGCTACATATTTGGAACCCCTAAAAGGTTCTATATAGAACCCTTTAGGGGTTCCCATCATGGGATCATTTTTGGGATTTAATTTTTTGTTTTATTTGAATTAAATTTTGAGACTTAAACAGCTCATATAGCTACTTTATCACTAGAAAAACTGAAATAACTATAAGCATAAGACATCAAGGAGTTGTGTGATCATTTAAGACACATTTTTATTTTCATTTACAACGACAAGAAATATATAACACAGCAATTCATAGTGCAACAGTTACAGGGATTAACATAAATCCATGTTTCTTTCTTTATTTATACTTTTTTAAAAATGTATAGTTTTACCTTTCAACCTAAAATAGCACTCTCCATTTTAGAAATATTGTTTTTTCAACCCCCTCCACAGGAAACATTAAAAGGAATGGTTCACCAAATGTATGTATTTATTATACTTTATTATAGTTATTATATTATTTTGTTGTGTACTTATGTATGTATGTATGTATGTATCTATCTATCTATCTATCTATCTATCTATCTATCTATCTATCTATCTATCTACCTACCTACCTATTTATCCAACGTGATCTCATGATAATTCGTATGTATTTTACGTCAAATTTGGTTCTAAAAAACATTCATTTACTTACATTTTTACAGGCACTAAAATGTACAATACTGACATATTTTCAGCCTCTAAACGTACAAATACTTATGTATATTCAGCATTTAAATGTACAATACTTACGTATTGACGACACCTAAAAATGAATCCTTATGAATTATTGAAATTGCGACATTAATTTTATTGTTTTTTTTATTGTTTTTTTTTTATTATTATTATTTGTCATATGAATGGCCTTATGTTTTTAATTGCATTATTAATTTTACTCGTTTACATAATATGAAATGATAACATTTTGTTGTGTTCTGTGATTTCTGCTGCCAGCTGCTTTCCAAGAATAGGCCTACATAAAGTTAAACAAGACTTCACTATAGACCCTTAAAATAAATAGCATTTCTGCAATTGTTTAACCTTTACTTGTCATGTAATGTTTACTTTGTTTGCCATGGGACACAAAAGGCATTTTCTCCGATGTGCTGTGACTGACCCCAGCAGGCACAAAACAGGCACACAACGTCATAAGACGTTGATATTTGGTTAAATTTTGGTTGCGACGTCGGGGGACCAAAATTCAACGTAAATTCAACGTCTAATGTCAATGTTAAATTGATATCCAATACCGACGTCAGCTGACGTTGAGATTTTGTTGTTTTTAGGTTGTGCAACCAAAATCCAACGTTAAGTCAACGTCAAATTGACGTCAAATATTGACGTCAACCCGATTTTTATTTTCAACCAAAATGCAACGTCTGTCCGACATCATGTCCAACGTCAACCTGACGTTACATAGACGTCTGGTGCCTGCTGGGACAGTAGAACCATAAAACACCAAAACGCAATATAATTATGAAATGAAACAATTTTATTTGTGTGCTGTAATCCAAATCTTCAGAATCCATGCGACTGCGAGGAACAGACCCAAATCCAAGCCTTTATTCAGCGATCTTCATCTCTATCCCGAGCAGCGAGTTCAGCGAAAACCCATGCTGACTGAAGCGCTCGTTACAAATTCAAATGTTGCTGCTTCAAACGACAGGTTTTACGGCAGAAAAATTGAACGCTCATTGGCTCTCGACTGCATTCGTCACAGATTGCGACATGCCGTGTTTCTGGCGAGGTGTGTTTGAATGATGCACGCGTGCCTTCACGGAGTGGAATGGGAAAATAATCTGGATAATATTTTCAGCGATTAACAACATAAATTCTGCTCTGCACCTCACACAAACCTACTGTATTCCACCAGAGAGGACTGTGGCTGCAATGCATCGTCATTTGGATTACTTTTGAAATTTTTGCAGTAAATAAATGATTGTAATTGCATTTATCTGTCTGTCATGTTTTTCTTTATACTGTACAGAAATAGTTATGGTTAGGTTTAGAGATAGGAGTGGGATTAACGACTATAAAAATATTTTTTAATGCTATATTGTTACTAAAATGGTCATTTCTATGCATATTTCGATCAAATTCGTTTTATATCCTTTTATATTCGCTATAAAATGGGTAGGTTTAGGTTTGGGGGTAGGTTAAGGGATCTAAAAATCTAAATCGCCTATTGATAAAATAAGGCATTGATACGGATATCTTAATGATATAAAAGATACGTAAATATTTTACGTTTTTTTAGCTAAAAATACGTAGCGATTTATACATTTTAAACGTTTAAATACGTCTAAATTGTACGTTTTAGCATCAATAAAAACATACAAAAATGTGCGTTTTGTGCTTGTAAGTGTTACGTATAAATACCTATGTATAAACAATGAGACCAGGCTGATCTATCACCATCTTGTTGTTCTAAACATACATGCTGATTTTCCCCAATACTCTTTTCCAGTTCATAGAGACCATATCTGTCAAGCTTCAAAAAAAAAAAAAAAAAAAAAAGAAATCATAAAAGTGAAAATTACAAAAGACATTACTACTCATGTGCTGTGTTGAATTAAATTAATATATATCATTTATTTACATTTATTTATTTTTGAGTGTGACAAAACATGGTCACTATTATAAAAAAAGCTTTGTGAAGATTCTTCCAGAAAAAAAATAAATAAAAAATAAATAAATAAATAAATCATTTTGTGTGCCAGCAAAAAAACAAGAGCATATGGTTTGGAATGGCATTGGGTTGAGTGAATAATGCCAGAATATTTTTTGGTGAACTATTATTTTTACATAAATCATTTCACATGGAGATCTCAGAAGTTCCAAGTCTATCGCCTTTCCAAAGCATTTGTAGTCATTGTAGCCAACTATGTGGCAAAACCTGTCCTTTCAGACTCAATACTCAGACAAATCATGGTGATTCCTGGCTGTAGCGCACATTCATGTCCTTTGATTATGCTCCACAAAGGCATAGTGATGTGTGCTGAAAGGCTTCAGTCAGTGGCTGTCTTTTAGTGTCAGATGAAAAGAAGAGCAACCAGAGGAGCCACAGCATGGTAGAGCAGCGAGTGAATAAATCCGGCTCTGCAGGACAGCATTCATGACTAAATCCCAACAGATCAGTACGCTCCGTGTAGAAGTTCTCCAACATGTTGATGATCATCTCCCTCTGCTCTTGTACCTCATTTTCTTTCTGTTCGCTGCCCTTTGAATATATGGCACCATTGATGTGGCTCTTTCAGCCTTCTCACTGTATCTTTCTGTACATTCCAACTGTGAAGCCTTCAAAAAACTTTTGTTTCTTTTAGAGGAGTATTTTGGTCACCCTTTCTTTTGCTGTTTCTTTTGCTTAACATCAAACCCAGCCTCACTGGAAAAATGTGCATCTACCTACTACAAAAATGTACCTATTCATGCAATTCATTGCATTTTTTAGCTGAAAGGACCACTAGTGACAGTAAAACACCAAACATTTGTATTCTTTTTCACACAAATTATGATTATGGGGGCAGATTATAGATTAATAAAGTTTTATGTTCATGCACTTAGCACAGGATTTGCAAATTAATACATTATGATGTGTACATCACATATACAGCTCCAAATGTATAGCTTTTCTGATGGAGTAAACTTGCTTGGTAGTGCACCTGGTACATTGAGCTTATGATACAAAGTGCTCTGGTACAAGTCCCAAAATAATACAAACGCAAATCATGATAAAAGAGCTCAAATTATTGTAAAAGCAAGCTCAAATTACATGATTGCTTCAGAAAATGCATTATTTATGTCACATTTGCTTTTGTTAACACTATCAGTTAAGTTTAGGGTTGGGTTTAGTGTAGGTGGCACATTATTTTCAATCTGATGTAATACAAGCCAAAAAATATTGTTTTTTTTTTTTTTGTTTTTTTTTTAGCAGTCTAATTATATTAAACTTTACTACATGCACTTTGCTGTTTCTGCAGGACAGCATATTTATGGCTTTTCTGATGTAGTAAACTTGCTTGGTAGTGCTCCTGGTACATGGAGCTTATGATACAAAGCGCTCTGGTACAAGTCCTGTGAAACACAAATCATGATAAAACAGCTCAAATGATTGTAAAAGCAAGCTAAAATTACATGATTGATTCAGCAAATGCATTTTTTATTTCACATTTTTGCTTTTGTTAACACTATCGGTTAAATTTAGGGTCGTGTTTAGTGTAGGTGGCACATTTTCAAACGCGATAGACCATTAACCTTTTAGCACCAGTCGTCTGACATTTTATTTCCGTGCTTCTGCAATACGTACAACAACCAATGTCATAAAATGTTGCTAGATTCACAGTCATTTGCTTGTCGTTAATCATGGAAGAAGCAACATAATATCATTTTGCACAAATGTTGCCACAGATAGGCTAAATTTTTCCAGAATTGTTAATATCTCACCATTTGGCTCTCCAATTGTTTGTCATTTTCACAGTTATCTTTAAATATGCCTATTGTCAAGATATAACGCAATAAAATAAAATAAAAATATCTGATTGTCTTTAAAACTGGCGTGTTGTATAACAAACATCACCTCTTGACAGAAGAAAAAAAAAACATTTCTATATGTGTTCAATGGTGAAATTTTACATTGATAAATAAATAAATACAGTTTTAGTTTTGTAAGGAAATTCATACATAGACATTATTTATATTTGTGTAAAACAATTATTTAAAGCCTTTTGATCAAATATGATAGGAAATATTAGATACAAAACTTGTGACTGTTGGACATGAGAGCAACATGGCGAGATATTGAATCTGCTCAAACATAAACTGCAATTCAAGTATAACTTTTTCCTGTTCTGTTTTTGTTTTTTTGTGAAGTATTGTTGGAATAACCTGCCATCATGACAATCATTTTAAACATACTCTTATTGTATGTTTGACATTGCTCAAACAATATTTTTGCTTTACAAACAAAGAAAAAAGTATGTAATGAAAGTAATGTGGGAGTGATTTTCACACTGGAGACTGGAAAAAGGAAAAATCTTCCATTATCAGGTGGAATTGTGGTTTGTGTAGCTTTGCACGCAATAATTAGCATTGTCACATTCCATCGCTATCCACAAACCAGAGCGACGTCTTTTGATTCCTCCTTCACCCTCCCTCCATTCCCTGGCCGAAATTAGAATAGTAACACACACTGAGAAGTTGCTTTTATGTGTGTGGAAAAGTAACAGAAGAAATGTGGTGAGGTAATCCCCTTTGTGCTTCATTCAAGAGATGTCCGGCTACATTTAGTGCTTTCAGACAGACTTTTTCCTCCCTTTCTCTGCCTATTAGTATGCTTGCGCGTAACACTACAACAAGCTGGCATTTTCATGGCTGTATTTTTTTTTTTGTCCTTGACTTCTTTTTTTTTTAACATATTCTCTGGGGTTTACATTTGAGAGCTCTTTGCATTAATTAAAAACCATCAGTAATAGCAGAAGTGTTTTTTGTTTGTTTGTATTATCAATGTGCCAAGCCATGTTAGTATGGGAGTTATTTTATTCATTTGGAAGACCTTTAAAGGAAAACGCCACCGTTTTTCCATATTCTAATATGTTCTTCCCTCAAATTAAACGAGCTGATACGTTCCTCTCCTGTCTCACTGCGTGCACTTAATCGCTCTAGCGCACAGCGCAACTATGCTAGCGTTTAGCTTAGCATCATTCTAAATTCATCTCTGTTTGGATCCTAAGGAATGAATGGTGCTAAGCTAAATGCTAGCATAGTTGCGCCGTGCGCTAGAGCGATTAAGTGCACGCATTGAGACGGGAGAGGTATGTATCAACTCGACTAAATTGAGGGGAAAACATATTAGAATATGGAAAAACGGTGGTGTTTTCCTTTAACCATTAGCCTACCACAATGCATAATGTAATTGTTTTTAGTGTATGCACGACATTGGGGTATGTAAGATTTTAAGGGCCAGATTTACCAACAGCTTGCACCAGCTCATTCTGTTTTTTTTTTTTTGGTATTAAAATCAGGATTTACTAAAGACGCACAGTGAAGAATTAGCGCTGAAAAGGCATGGACACAGTTATTATTGTCCCTGACCTTATTGAATATGCATTTGTAGGGGTTTCCCTTTCAGACACAAAATTTATGGTATTAAAGTATTAAAATTAATCACGCAATGCAATTTATTAATGTTTGCGCTCGTCAAATGACTGTTATTTGCGCCATTATTTAACATCCAAAAAAAGCATGTCTTAAAGCAGGCGCTAATTTGCGCTGCTCTTGATAGATTGCACTGGTCATTATGGAAATGATCAGGCTGCGTCTGTGTTCTTTAATGTGCGCATTATCAGTAAATCACACGCAGAATTTTCTCCTCCCATCGGCGCTTTTATGGAATTGCGCTCCAACGCTAATTTGCTCTGTTTAGTAAATCTGGCCCTAAATGTTTATGAAAGAAGTCTCTTATTCTCATCAAGGGTGCATTTACAGTATGTGATCAAAAATATATTAAAAATAGTTGATATTATCACAATTTCAAACAACTGTTTTCTAATTGAATATATTTTAAAATGTAATTTATTTCTGTGATACAATGCTGAATTTTTTAGCATCATTACTCCAGTCTTCAATGTCACATGATCCTTTAGAAATGTTTCTTATATGCTGATTTCCTGCTAAAGAAACATTTCTGATTATTATCAGTTTTGAAATGTAATTTTGTAAGAAGTTACTGTTACCTGTCTTCAGTTGAATGCATACTTGCTGAATAATACTATTTTTTATTTATTTATTTATTTATTTATTTATTTATTTATTTATTTATTTATTGTCATTGAACTTTTTTTTTATTTTGAACTTGTATTCCCCGCATAAATAAATAAATAAATGAGAATGGTAGTGTAAAGAATTTACTATAATATATACAAATTTGCTCTTTTTAAGAAAAAAAAAAGACAAATGCACACAAATGCTCTTGTCATGGCCATATAAAACCAGTAATATCAGTAACTTTCTCGTGATTTACACAAGAATGCCAGAAAAGACATTTTTACTTTTTTGAAAAAATGAACAGAAATAAGTCAATGATGAATAACTTGAAGTTCAGACTGCCTAAAAATTGACAATTTAGACATTTTAGAAGTTCACAGCTCAAATAATTCACATTTTAAATAAGAGGTCAAGTGCTTCAATTATCTCTGCTAATTGACTTTATGCCACAAGTACTGTCCATAGAGCTTAACTTGTATTAAACCCCGAACATCCATTTAAAATAGTCCAAAATGGGTTTCAACATGATTCACTCGTCTTGAATGTGTCCTAGTTACTCGTTATTATAAGCTTCCTTTATTGCATCTGTCCAAGATATTTGAAATTTATTGTATCATATTGACAATCAATACTGTCTGAGTAGCTGATTAGCTGCTGCATCTATAAAACACAATCTGCCACAATACCAATGATCTTTTACCATCTGATGTGTAATTACTGCTCTTACAATGACTCCATGTGTTTTTCCAGTAAGACGTCATGTCAAAAAATATGTTAAGGTTATGCAAACGGGAGCAATGATTTCTGCTGAATCGCTTATCCCTTTTTTCCCGTTTTTGTTAGAGTTCATTGTATCTGAGGACTGGCGCCTGTTGCCCAGAATAAGACGTTGCTGTAACACATGGGCACACAGCGCTGAGATCATGCCATCAGATAAGTGTAGAGATAGTGCAGGCGGTACGGCCCTGGGCGCAGATTGGAAGAACCACTATGTAATCTCCTAATCCCATTAATTATTACACACAGTCATTATGGGGAGCAACGTAATCCCCCCGCAAGACCCAATCCGTTCAGAGACACAACAACACTGGAACGGAAGCAAGTCTTTCCTTATTTTTCTTTTTGTGATCTTGTGCAAAAACAAATAATAGACTGTTTTTCTGAGGTGTTCCACTTTTCTGAAGCGGTTTCTAGATGTTTAGTTCAAGAATCAACATTTTAGGACTGGAAAAACAGCTCTGTTTTTGTTAGTCTGACCTTTTATGAACCGCAGAAGACCAATAAAGATCAATGGACTAATGTACATAGCCTGAAGGCAACATAACTAGAAATTGTAGCAGTTGTAGTGAGTGTACTTAAAAATAAAGAATAGTTTTGCTGGGAGATGTAACATTTAGGGGGTTTTTTTTGTGTGTGTTTGTTTTGACTGGCCATTTCACCAACAATAATCTGAGTATACCATTTCTGTTGTGTTTTTGACTGTAATTACTGATGAAACACTGTTGTTTGTGGTGGTTTCTTCCCTATTATGACTAATATTTGAAATTAATGTATTATAGAATGAGAAAAAAAAAAGATGTTCCATTATTTATATATATATATATATATATATATATATATATATATATATATATATATATATATACACACAGTGGCATGCAGAAGTTGGGACCCCTTGCAGAATCTGTGAAAATGTGAATAATTTTTACAAAATAAGAGAGATCATACAAAATGTATGTTATTTTTTTTTATTATTTAGTACTGTCCTGAGTAAGATATTTTACCTAAAAGATGTTTACATTTAGTCCACAAGACAAAAAAATAGCTGAAATTATTAAAATAACCTCATGCAAAAGTTTGGGAACCCTTGGTTCTTAATACTGTGTGTGGTTACCTGGATGATCTACAATGTTTTTTTGTTTTTGTTTTTGTTTTTTTGTTTTTTTTTTATGGTTGTTCATGAGTCCCTTGTTTGTTCTGAACAGTTAAACTGAGCTCTGTTCTTCAGAAAAATCCTCCATGTCCTGCAGATTCTTCAGTTTTCCAGCATCTTTTGCACATTTGAACCCTTTCCAGCAGTGACTGTATGATTTTGAGATCCATCTTTTCACACTGAGGACAATTGAGGGAGTCAAACACAACTATTAAAAAAGGTTCAAACATTCGCTGATGCTCCAGAAGGAAACACGATGCATTAAGAGCCGGAGGGTGAAAACCAGGGCGCATGAACAAAAATCATATGGGCAAATACGGGGAAAATCTATAAAACTTAAACTATGATGTTACAGATGGTTCTCTCCAGAGCCTGATTAATTTAAAACTTTATGGTCCAGCTTTATGTGAAGGCTGTTTTTACTCTCAGATTAAACCCAGCTCTCTGAAAAAAAGCTTTGTTGCATGGGGAAGGGGTAATTGAAATAGAGATGCAACATTTAATAAAAGAAGCAAAATTTTACTCAAAATAACAAGTTTCTATTTATAAATTGTTTCCTACTGTCTTCCTCTCTTGCTTCTGGTAAACAGTATTAATTATGGGCCAGACACACAGAAGTGCAGTGGGGAATTTGGTTTGATTCCTGCAGAATCTTCAGTCTGCACAAAATTCTCTCTTGATGTTTTTGTTTTTGTTTTTTTCCTGTTCCTTAAATTGCATTTTCCAATTTGTAAATGGACCAGATGTCTGCAAGTGAATCTGTCCGACTCTCCAGAGATGGAAGCCGACTGTCTGGAGAGCCCAGGTGATTTGTTCTCATTGCAGACATCGCTGCCATTAATTGAGACAGAGGACTGTGGGCCTGGCTAGCCCATAACTCCAGACCCTAATGAGAATTGCATATTTTGTCCAAATCACATGCTGCCTTGCTGATCCAGACAGTCCTGAGCTTTGTGCAGGGTGAGGCAACCTGCAGTGTGTTTAGTGAAATGTGTTGGAGCATGTTTACAGATAATGAGCTTTTGGTTGAAGCATTAAATGCCAGTGATTGTGTTTGTGTACGTTTGATTTCAGGGGTTGAAGTTTCAAGTTTGCATATTGCCAATCACAATGAAATATAAAAATTCAACTAATAGACATTATTCTACACAAGTAACAGTGTACAATTTTAATGCAGAGGTTGGCAGAAAAATGTTTTATTGTAAGTTTTTGTGTTGACCAACCATTTGCACTTTTCTAAAACATTCTCTCCTCCTTGAGATCGCCGGCAAACTCTTGGTCTCATCAGGATAAGAATGCCTGTATTTGTGAGGATAACATGCCTCGACTACAGATACAAGATGCTATAATCCATTCTTAATATTTTTAGCATGTTCCCTACATTTTATGTTCAGCTTATGAACGTCAATGCTGGGAGACTGCCTTGCTGCCTCACGCATTCAAAAATAGTTTTTAGCCCCCTCCGAAATTACTATTTCATGACATTTTCAATCAGTTGTGTTTGCGGCCATTACTTACATTTGCATTAGTCTTACAAAATGCAATTTTCCTGCAAAAACAGGGACAAACTTGGTGTGGACGAGGTGCATGGAAGAAAGGGTGTTTAGCTCAAAGGGAAGTTTGGGTGCAAGGAGGCTGTGGTGGGGGTAAAACTCTCTGAAGTCCATTCATGGTCCAGTGAATCAATGGAATTCCTTCTTTCTTATGTCTGGAGCACCCAGAGCAACCCTGAGCAACACATTCCCAAATGGCCACTGTCTCCCGGCTAAGTGTGTGATTTGTCATTTGGGACGAACTTTTGAGTTCTTTGCGATGGGGAATGTAGACTAAGCACAGCGTCTTCCACTTTTGGGCCTTTGTGGGAGAGAATGTTTACGTTGGGTTTGAAGCTGGCTTGAAAACCTTTACTTAACTTCATATTCTTTTTACAGAAATTACAGACATCTGTTGAACTGTGACTAATTTTCACTTGGCTTGAGCGTGTTCCAAAGGTACAACAGAGGCCCGATATCTAATTATAAGCAGAGGGATCGTTTATGCTGTCGTTGCGGTGTAGAAATTAAGTCCCCAATGCGATTGCTGCAGGGATTCTTGGCTTACCCATCAGAAATGTTAATCTGCCTGATATTTTCACAAGAACACCGCAGAGGAAAATGTCAGGAGAAATGGTAAATATTAAGGGGAACCAATCAACTTAACCTGTCATTTTCCTCTCAAATAAAATTAGACTTAAATTAGAGAGCACTTTGTGCTCCTGCTGCCCCCATTAGAACTATTTCCACCCATTTTTTAACCCATGTATTACTTTTCATCTGGCAAGTGTTTCTCAGTCGAAGCCGTTTTTCTTAGGCAAACCACAACTCTGGGGTTGCCCTTGTAGTAATAGAATCTTTATCCCACAGGTCAAAAGCCCTAGAGCAGTCAGGCCTATTAAAATTCTAGGTGAAATCGAGGCATTCCACCTTTGGGGAGCAGTGCTCCTCTAACGGATTGATAAATTAAGCTGTCAGGCAATGCTTGTGTCAGGAATCTGCCTGACAAACACAACCGTGAGGTTTGCACTTGCCAACATCTGTAACAACCGCCCACCCAGAACTGATTGCCTGAAATGACACCTTTCTGGCTTTTGTTTTCCACATCGAGATATACTCCACCATGCATTTAAAGCCTCGAATCTATTCCCGAAACCCAGACTGGTATTTTGGACTAATCCTCTCACTAGGACTTCTAATCCCTGGTTTAAACTTTAAACTTTAACAGTCACTAATTAAACACTGAGTGCTAAGTCCTGAGACCAACTTTTTGCCAGGATTAAATTTGCCAGACAGGAACTGAGCTGTCTACAAATACCAACGTGCCGTTGGGCTTGTTTTGGCCAAATGACTTTCCTGACACGTATATTAGAGGCCATTATTTCACCTCACCTCACTGAAGATACATCTTAGCAACCTTCTCCATTTTCTAGCCGACTGATGGACCACAACAGGATGAAAACAATCCTGCATACCCATGGGCTCCTGAAGCACCCATGTGGCGTTAAATTCCAATTGCGTTTGGCCTGTCAGAGTAGATTACCTTAGTATTTTAAGCTGATTCACTCTCATCCCTGCTCGACCCACATGGCTTTAGATTGTCTTGGTGTACCAATTTTCAGCTCAATTGCTCAGGCTACTCGCATAATAAGGAGGCAGTGGCCACACTGTAGACATCTGCAGGTGTCTACTGGAGACCTAGGTGGCTAAAAATCTGCAGGTTCATCACCCTAAGGCCAGCGTGAGTCAAGGAAAAATCTCTGCTGTCATTTTCAATGGATCAAACTCAACGGTCTGCGCTTCCACCGCCAGTCCCCAGCTTACATATTGAACTGTCTTCCTCTTTTTTCAGTCAAAGAGGGCTTTGCATGAGCAAATTCCTGACTGATCAGAAACAATGGCTAGTGATCAGCAGGGGTAGAGTGAATGTGGGCCAGCGTTTGAGCTTAGTGGTCTCAGGCAGAATCCCACCATCCTCCCCCTCGCAATGCCCGCTTTTCTCAGTCTTTAACCCCCCAACCGTTCCCCCTCCTAACTCAAACCCTAATAGCTGGGAAGGCTGTATGACAAAGGGAACAAACAGGCATGTAATACCGCCCGTTCCTTGCGGATGACACGGGGGACAGGAATGTGAAGGGGCTGGAGGTGGAGGGGGGGACATCAGGAAAAGGCAAGGAGGAAAGAGCCGACTGCCAGAGCCCACTGTCAGATTAGAGTCATTAGCATGACTGTGGAATGACAGGGAGCTCCATCCACACAATGAACACCATTTATCCTCTGCCTCTCTGTAGAATATTAGACTGGCCGTCCACCATCACCCACCCTACTGTAGATGGGACCAAACTTCCCAGCTGTTCACAGACATTCATAAAAAAAAAAAAAAAAAAAAAAAAAAAAAAAAACTGAAGCACCGTTCTGGGGGATTTAGAGGGAATATTGGATAGTTGAACAGCTTGATATTTCATTGAGGCCTGTCCATCCTCACCGCTAGTTAATCCTTGACTAATTGGAGAGCTGTGAGACATTGGGGATGATATGGTCTGTGAGCTACAACCTGATACTTTCCTCTCCCCCTACTTAAAAAAAAATAAATAAATATCTTGGCAAGCCAATCAGCA
Source organism: Spinibarbus caldwelli (assembly GCA_039654775.1). Lineage (NCBI taxonomy): Eukaryota > Metazoa > Chordata > Actinopteri > Cypriniformes > Cyprinidae > Spinibarbus > Spinibarbus caldwelli. Next base: position 22,936,466 of record CM077267.1, read on the forward strand.
AAACCAGTTGAATAAGTACATAGCCAAGTTGGGAGTTGACCTAGACTTGATAACCAGCTTGGTCAGATTAGGAGACCAGCCAAACCATCTGAAAACCAGATTGGCCAAGCTGGAACACCAGTGAAACTGCGCTGGTGTAAGCTGAGTTTCTTTAGCTAATGGGAATTTGTTAAATGCATATGTAATATTTCTATAACTGCACTTTTGACTCTAGTGTTAAAGAGGACCTTAACACCACATGGAGAATGTTAGAGCTTCTCATTAATGTTAACTTTCATGCTTTCGCATAATATGCATTTTTTTTTTTCAAAGTTTGGCATTTGGCTTGCTAATAAATGTGAATAAGTGCAAATACATTGCCCAGTGTTCTCGATTAATAACACCCCCATCAAGACCCATCTATTCTGAATATAGACACTCTTGTTTCCCAGTAAGGGCATGCATTATAATGATTGAACTCTAAAGACACACACACATTCACATATACAGTAAGAAACAATTTCCTTGGCTTTTTGAGGGTATTGTTAACGCAGAGCAAAGAAAAGCTCCTAGAAAGAGACACTTTTCTCATGGGTGTCCACAGTGGCTCTAAGACCACCCAAACACAGTTCAGGCTTTACTTCGTCCATGCTGTTGTCTACAAGGGCAGTCCATTTACCTCTCCCACCCCTCCTTCATCCATCAGCCCCACCCTTTTTGTTTTTCAACCACATGCTCAGAAATCATCAGTCTTCCTCCCCGCATTTCTGTCAAATTAGCCCCTCATGATGGCCCACTTCAGAGCCTAACTCCCCCTGATGACTTGGCCCCCTCCCTGTTCCCATCAGATATTTGTTTGAAGCATTTGGTTCTTTGTGTTTTCATTTCAACTTTGTGACTGAATGGGTGGAAGAGACAAAAAGATTTACCAGTCTAGTTCTTTGGATATCAGGGGATGCAAACCCTCAAGTTTAGGAAAACAAGTTCACCATAAAGATCATAAAGAAATAACTCGTGCATATGATATCTTGTCATACAAACTTATTATCATACAATCATATAATAACTTTGTGTGATGAAAAAAAAAAAAGTAAGTTATTATTCACAGAGAGACTTCCCATCCAGTTGGCTGTTAAACTATGTAACTGGATCAAGTCAGCAAGCTGATCTCAAGAACCTGTCTGGTTCGTGAACAAATTATTCAGACTACTTCTCTGAAAATATTGGATCAACTGATTTATTGAAAAGATTTGTTTCAAAAGAACAGTTCTCACACAAACTCACCAAGCAGCGCTAGAGTGAATGCCAAGGTTTTTTAGTGCATAATATTTTACATTTCTGTCTGTTCCTGACACAAAGCTATCATATTGTTTTAGAAAATGTGTGAATCACTTATATGATATTTGTTGTGCTTTTTTGGGGTCATTTTAAAGCCCAAGTCCTACCTCAGTGGCCAGGATATTGTCCATAAATTCTCCTTTTGTAGAAAGAAAGTTATACAACAGTCCATTTATACAGGGGTGTCCAATCCTGTTCCTGGAGGACCACCTTCCAGCAGAGTTTAGCTCTAATCCTAATTAAACACACCTGATCCAGCTAATCAAGGTCTTTGGGATCCTTGGAGATCAACTCTGTAGGAAAAGTGCCTTCAGGAGCAGGATTGAACACCCCTGCCTTTAAGGAAGACACAAATTTCATAATACATTTCGATACTACGCTGTGAAGTATTCCTGAATCCCAAGTAAGGATTCACTCTAGAGTTAGGTCACAAAACCAAACCCTATCCAAGAAATTCCCTTGGGAGTGACTAGAACTTTTTTACGTTCTCAAAATCTCTCAAACATCCCTTTGTCTCGGTGATAATCGGATGGTTAAGGGACAGAGCAGGAGAGGGCCTGTGAAAACAGAACTGCTATTTTTTTCCACCGCACGCTAATGGCTTCAATATAAAATTACTGCCTTGAGGTTTGGAGTCTCGGAGTATTATTCATGTATTCCGCCCCTCTACAGATGGTCCCAACTCCAGTCACTGCATATGTACAACTTGTGTTGCTACCTTTGAAATTCACCTCAGAGAATTAAGGAGTATTTTCAATGAAGTGGATATAATCTTATACTGGCTGGATTGGTCACAGAGGGCTAAAAGGAATGACTGGTTATAATGTAGATCCAGATGTGATGTGGATTTCTGGTAATGCTCTGGTTGATCTGGAAAGGTTGTAGCAGCATCACACAGCTCAGCTGTTAACAGGAGACAATTATAGCAACCTGTTTGAAAAGTTGGGGGGAATGTTACATATTAAACTAATTGCTTGTTGTCATACATTTAACCCGTAGCAACTTAATTACTACATTTAGCCTTTAAAGGGATGGGAACATGTCATGCTAAATTATTTTTTTCATAGGTAAGAAAATCATCTAAATCTAGTGTCTGAAGCTGTCGAGAGCAGGTTTACTTTTCTAGACCACCCTGACCGAACACTTTGAGTGAAAACAACAGCACCTACCCTGTCAAAGCCATTGAGACCAGGCGTTTTAAAAACAAGGTATATCCCATGTTTTTCTACAGCTTTCACTGTTAAACAGATGGTTAACGCCATGGACTGTTGACGCTGTACAGTATATTACTCTTAGATATATTGTCACAATACAGTGGTGGATTTCGCTCATGTGACGCTTTGAAATTGTTTTGAGAAAGATCGCTGACTGGCTTTTTCCTGTTCCGTTTGCACAGCTCGGTCTGTCTCTACAGTGTGCCGAAACATATGGTCAAGAGGAGAAATGTTTTACCGACAAAACACAGTGTGAGTAAAGTGCCGCCTTTTTGTTCATGAAAGAGGACCAGGACAGACTCTGCTGCTAGCGCTCAGTTTCTGTACATCCATGATACATACACAGAGGAGACTGATGATTTATTGGCACTTGTGAGAGAACAATTCATTTAGTTGGTCTATAGCAGTGCTCTTCTATATGACAGAATCACCCTCACTCCGATTCATGCACCTCTGTCGAGGATTTATGGGGCTTTTTTTATATTGGACTTTCGATTAGGATCCGAGGCATAAGATGAATTTGCATGCATGCACAGACGGAGCAAAGCTGCTCCTTGAAAAGATGCCAGCCAGGCTCTTTCCGCACAGGACAAGCACTGTGACTAATTTATGATGATGGTTTTGCCTGTTTGAAGACCCCACCCCCCAAACCCTGGTCTTCTAGACAAGATGCAATAATAAAAGCACAATTTGGGGTAACCAAATAATAGGGGGAAAAAAAAGGATTTTGTAGATAAAAGTGAGAACATCTTTAAAACCTTCAAAAAATTGGGGGAATATAGCAGTTAAAAAGTTGTCTTTATTATATAACAGTATTGGGAAAGGTTACTTTGGAAATGTAATAGGATACAGATTAAAAATTGCCCTGTTTTAAATGTAATAAGTAGTGTAACTATTTCAATTACTTTATTTATGTAAATGATTACATTTCCTTACTTTTTGATTTCTAAATATCTAACGAATGTTTTCAACTGTTAATCATTTTTTAACATTTAAAGCAAGCAGGGTTAACTTTACAGTAGTACTCAACACTGATTACTGTCAGACTTTCAAAATCTTTCTTCGCTTGAATTAAGATTCAAATAATTTAATTTTAAAGCACAACCACTACAAAATCAGACTTTAGCTCCTCTTTTTACATTGAGATCATTCTGAGGTTAAATATAAATTTAAAATCATAACAAGAAACTATTTAATAGCTATGATACTGTTTTTGAAATCAAATATTTGCATAGTTATGACTGGCATCTAACAATGCCTTGAAAACAACAGTTAATCTTTGTAAAATAAAGCATATACATTAACCCAAATAAGAAATAAAACAGTTATCAGTGTGTGTGTGTGTGTGTGTGTGTGTGTGTGTGTGTGTGTGTGTGTGTGTGTGTGTGTGTGTGTGTGAAAATATTCAGATGCAACCCCCTTTGTAATCTTTAACATTTTCATAAGTAACTATTACTATAGTAAGAACATGTAACAAGGACACCTTAAAATAAAGTGTTACCAAATTACATTTATTTCGTAATTAAATTATGTAATTCTGTTACATGTAACTAGTTACTTCCCAACACTGTTAAACATGCATAAATAAACAACAAATGCAGTAATAATTATTTTATAACATAGTTATAATACAGTAATAGAATGCACAATGAAGATTCTTAAGAATTTATATAAAAATGAACTTATAAATGCCTGCATTGGCCAGATATCATGATTCATTTAGATTTTGCTGAATTATTTAAAATCTTGCACGTGTCATATTGATTTCACAGGTCAGGTGTTGTGTAGAGCACCCACGTATTTAAAAATGTTGCGTGATCACTGCAAATACAGCTGCATTAGATCACACGTCTTTCTTTCAAGGCATTGTAATTCAAATTAAATAATTATGGCTGTACAAGCTTTCAAACGCCCACAGCATGCTTCCAGATTAAGAACCACTTGTCAGCTATGTCAGACGGTGCATTAGTTGCCGGTCCAGATAACATTAGCTGTTTCCTGCAACTGATCTCCACTTTTTCTGCAGGTAGAGGCCTTCCAAGCAACTTGACCCCCATTCCCTTCCCCGCACTGCTTCCAGTTGCCGAGCACATAGTCCACATTCCAGACGTGTCATGGAGGGGGGCTCCGACCCAGCTTTGACAGATCAGCAGTTAGTGATGATAGTGGTGATCGCCTGGGATTCACTTGCTCGCCTTTCATGTGGCCCGGCGGCTTGACTTTTTTCAACTGACCCCTGAAACTGCATCTTTCATTGTGCTGGCCTTTTAATGGCCTCAGATTAGGGAGCAGACAGCCGGCAACGCAGGGGAGCCAATAGTGCAGCCTTATCTTTTATATTTTGTATGACCAGCTGAATTTGTTGAAAGTGTGAAAAGAGTTTACCTGATGCCTCTAGGGTCGTAGACTTGGTCAGAATCGCACACAATGTTTTCAGCGCCTTGAGTGACAAGTAGGATTCAGATTTAAAGTGGGGTTAAAGAATAAGCAGCCAAGGTCAAAGGCAAATGTTTTCTTATGTTTCATTTAAATTGCATCAATATAGAAAAACAGGACTCCGGAAGGCTGAGAAGGACTTTTTTTCTCACCAGTAAGTGTACTTCGTCTGACAGCTAAATTGCACCTCTTCACTGACTTCTGCAATTATTAGCTTTTATTACAAATAGAACTGAAGTTTCCCTTGGTACCAGGAGTTTGGAAGGTGTCATTTGCTAGGCCTGCATATGATATCTGCATATGCTAGGCCTGCATATGATAGGGGGGGGGCTAGTCTGGCCCTTATTTTTTTTCCCCATTCATGCAGTCAAGTGCAATGCAAATGCAATCATACACACTAAATTAATCAATCCACACTTTATTAATGCAGATGATGTAACTGATCCAAAAAAAAAAAAAAATCACAATAATGAGGCAATTGGTTCCACATTGGTAAAGCACTTTACATAAAGCATTCTTGGTTTTAGTGTGTGGTTTTAGGATGTGAGGGGGGAAAAAAGAAGAAGAAAAAAGGTGAATCTCATAAAAAATGTCAAGAAAATAGCCAGATCATAACCAACCACAAAATCAAGACAGAGAAATTAGAAATTGTGTTATTATATATATGTATATATATATATATATATGTGTGTGTGTGTGTGTGTGTGTGTAATATTATTATTATTATTATTATTATTATTATGATTATTTTTTTTGAGAATTTGGGGAGCTTAATTCTAAAGACAATAACATTAAATAAAATTAAATAAACCCTATGTAACCCAGACGTTTCTTTGTGAGATTCACCCTCCTAACTAAGCAATTTGAATGGCTTTCCCGTTTGTTTCCTTCAATGCTAGTGTGATCAAAATGGCTTAAGTGACACTTTTGTTTAGCTTCTCCACATCTCCGGCTAACGCTGTTCCTTTGGCACCGGTAGCTTAGATGAAATCACTCGTAAGGAAGAACTCTGAGATATGTCTTTTGTCACTTCAACAACATTCTGTCCTACAAAAAGGGGAAAAAGAAAGGGGGGAAAAAAACATAAAGGAAACAATAGAGGTGTTGCTAGGTTGCAAATTCTCTCCGAAAAGCAACCTTCTTTTGTTTTGCCGCTTTTCCCTCTTTGGAGAATGTCTTTGAGATCTTCCACCGTGCGGATGGCCATGCACTTTCTTTGGGGGAGGGTGGGGAAGTGAAAGGGGAGGGTTCCGGTGTCGTTAGTAGCTGGGATGAGGGTCCGTGAGCTGTCAGTGTGCCCATTTGGCCTGAGGGTGAGGAAGGCCTCCTGCAGGCCCAACTCTATGGAGGAATGCACCTCCTGAGGAGAAACTGTCTAAGCTCTGAGCTCGCAGCTCATGGATGGAATGTCAGGTCAAACGCATCACACTCTGGACTCCTCCTTTCCTCTAGCAAGCGTTCTCCTATCTCCTGCATTCATGTTTTCCCACACAGCTCATTTCATCTCACTGTTTTAGTCTACCAATGAACTGTGGAACACCAATATGTTCATGTGTGGTTTACAGTTATACATGTTTTGATCAGTATTCTGGTTTATTTCCTAACAGAAGAGTAAAATTCAATGGGTAATTGATTCTTCATTGCTGACTAATGAATTGAACAAGATGTTTCCCCAAAGTAACAGCAGGGTGATCTAAAAAGCAAAATAAAAGGAAAGCATTTTTACAGCAGGTTATTTTCTATAATTCTATTCTGCTGTAAAATAAAATAAAATAAAATAATAAAATAAAATTGATTAGAATTAAAGTAAAACTGTGTAGGGGTCAATTGAGAGATTATTGAAGTAGGGATTATTAGGTTATATTTGTTTCTACACTTCAGAATATAATATTTTTATTGCAAAATATTTTTATATTAAAAACAACTAAAAATGATTTATTTACGTGTTAAGGCTTGTTTTCTGATCATTTCTAGAATCATTTAGAATGCATGTGTAATTTTTCTTGTAAAACTGTCAGATTATCTATTGTTTTTCACTTGTTTATTCATAAAATAAAACAAAATTAAATAAAATTAAATTAAATTTATTAAACTTAAAATGTGGAGGAGTCAGCTGAGAGGTTATTGAAGGAGGGATTATTGGGTTATATTTGTTTATACACTTCAGAAAATAATATTCTTTATAGTAAAATATTTTTATAATAAAATAAATCTAAAAATTATTTATTTACATGTAAAGGCTTGTCTCATCATTTCTAAAATCATCTAGAATGCATATGTAATTTGTCTTGTAGAACTGGCAGATTTACTTGTTTATTCTTAAACCACTGCCAGAAATAAATATACTATACTATAAATAAAATTGTAAAAATAATGATAAATCTGTGGTGACAAAATCTGGTTGCTAGGGTGTTCTTGGTGGTTGTTAGGTTGTTGCAAAACGGGTTACCAGAGTATTCAGGGTGAATTTTGATTGGTCCAAATCAAAAGATCCGACCCTCAAGTCTGTCGGTTCTATTCTGTAAATTAGGGTCCCTCCTTTAGTGACTTTTCTGTCTGTTTTATTGTCCACCAAGTTGATTGTCTACAGTAACAGTACATAATTTGTGGTATCATATGTCAGTTTCCACAAAAAGGGAGAAAGTTTCACACAGGTTAGGTTATTTGCCATAGCAATGGTTCTTACCTTAGCAATCACCACTACTCAGATGGCTCAGAAAAGGCTTAAAGTCACTTTCAAATGTTCTTTAGTTTTTGCCTTTTATATGAGGCCTTAAGAGCATCATGAGTTCCCACAACTGCACAGATACTCTGGCAAAATCTCCATCAAAAATCTCAAAGCCAGCCTTGTCGCAATCACGTAAGGAAAGAGCGTGCGTAAGCTAGCAGCTTAGAGCGGCGTTTAGCGCAATCAAAGCTCAAAGGGGAGCCCAGAGGTGAGCTTTAGAAGCGGTTTTGTTTCTTGCGGGCTCGAGTTTGTCAGGCCCCCGGGGGCCGATGGAGATGAGGAAAGAGAAGGCGGCGCTCGGCAGCCAACGGGGCTTAAATCACTCTCCATTTCACACACAGGAACACATGGGAAGGGGTAATATTATGCGTAACCCTGGCAACCGGTCCAAGTCATCAGTTTCAATTCTGGCAGCGGTAGGCACGGTCCAGTGGCGCTGCAAGAAAGGACCCTAATCTGGAAGGAGGGCATGGGCGGTTATTACATTTCCTTTCCCACTTGATGCTTGGAATGGGGGAGGTTCAAGGGGTTACGCGGCCATGGAAGCAGGGGATATCGTAAAAAAAAAAAGCCTCCTGGGACTTGCATTTTGGGCCGCTGATGGATTTCCGAAGGTGTTGTTGCTGACAAAGTACTTATATTTCCACCCTTCTGCTTTCTTCACAGTTCCTCCGAAGGAACCGCAGGTGACATGTCGATCAAACACCTACCCCAAAGGCTTCTACTGCAGTTGGCACCTTCAGCATCCGACGTACATCCCTACGGACTTCGAAGTTGATGTCCAGTAAGATGTTTACTTGTCTGCTTTTCTCTTTATTTGCAACTCCATCTGTCAAGCCTCGCCTCCCGCTCTTCCTTCTGCTCTCCTCTCGCTCCGTCTGTCATGTCATGCCCTCTCGTGTTCGGCGGAGGCTTTGAGACACACTGGGCTCATCTGAATCGGTGATCTATGTGGTCAGACGCTGTCTGCTGAGAGCTGATTAGGCCTGTCTGACTCTGAGTGCTGGAATTCAAGGCAGTATAAGTGGACTCGCTGTCGAAAGCCCCTGCAGAGAAACCCTGCACACACTAGAGCTCCATCTCTCAATCCCTCATCTGTCCACATCTGTCTGGACAACCAGAGAGTGGCTTTATCCTCATCAGTCACGAAATGGAAACGTCCGAATTCACACTAGTACTTTACAAACACTAACACGATCACACTGAATGCTGCATGTTAAATAGATAAAGACATGAATTCAATACATAAATCGAAATTTCAACCTGATCTCATGATGAAAACGCACTAGTGGGAACTTTTTCGCCAGACACGAAATACATACTGCCATGTACGTTCTGTGACATATTCAATGTTTTTTTCCCCGGAACAGATGAACGTACATATGGTGCATTTTATGTGACGTTGGTTTTGTAGGTGTCACCGCAGTTCTGATTTGAAATGTCCGTTGAGTGGTGCTATAAGTCTAATGCTCCGTGACGTTTTAAAATAACATACCATCTGCACTACACCTAACCCTACCCGATAGTATGAACAAAAGCGAATGTGATGTAAAAACAAAATCGCAAGCATGTCATTTTAGCTTGTTTTTCGATCTCTCATCTTTCAGCTCTTTCATCGTGAGTCATGTGTTTGACAGGATTCGTACCCAAGGATTCTGCATCCTAAGTCCAATTCCGTGCTACTGAGCAAGCTTGTTACGTCCGGAAAATGAAACATATGGAGCTGTAATCATAACTGTGTACGAAACCGATTACAAGTGAACGCCTCTAGTGTTAATTTCTATTGGAAACTGCAATGCTACAATAATGGTACGTATTTCGCGTCTTGCGATAAAGTTCCCACAGGTACGTTTTCGTCATGAGACCAGGTAGGGAAATGTATTATTGTAATATATGAACATATAGCTCATCTGAATCTAATATATGAAGTAGCACTGTCAAACGATTAATTGATTAATTGCATCCAAAATAAAAGTTTTTGTTTACATAATATATGTGTGTACTGTGTATATTTGTTATGCATAAATACACACATATACAGTAGGCCTATATATTTTGAAAATATTTACATCTATATTTACATTTACATTTACTTTTACATTTACATTTATGCATTTAGCAGTGTCTATATTTATATTCATATAATTTATATTATATATCAATATATTTAATATATAAACAACATTTTTCTTAAATATACACATGCATGTGTGTGTGTTTCTATGTACATAATAAATATACACAGTAATATATTATGTAAACAAAAACTTTTATTTTGGATGTGATTAACATGGCATGCTTCAACAATTATGGCTATACAGTTCACATCCGATCTCATCTTGGAAGCTAAGCAAGGTTTGGCTTGGATAGGAGACCGTTTAGTTTAGCTTATAGCCCAGTAATGGATAAAATATTCATAAAATCATTATTTATAATAGATATTTATTACCCTAATTAAGCATTTTACATGTTAGTGTTGCAGGGTTTTATAATATTTGTATAGATTTGTACTTGCCTTTCCAACATTTTTACTTGTACCACACATAAAATTTTACAAAATTTAAATTTCAAATAAATTCTGTTTAAATGTCTTTTGAACTATTCATCAAAGATTCCTACAAAATGTATTAAAGTTTCCACAAAAATATGAAGCAGCACAACTGTTTTCAGCATTTCTAATAATCAGAAATGTAAAGGAAATCAGCATATTAGAATGATTTCTGAAGGATCATGTGACACTGAAGACTGGAGTAATGATGCTGAAAAGTCAGCTTTCCATCAGCTGCATTTTTAAATGTATTAAAATAGAAATGAATCTCTAATGATATTTCAAAATGTTACTTTTTTTACTATATTTATGATCAAATAAATGCAGCATTGGTGAGCATAAGAGACTGAAGCATCAAACATCTTACAGATCCCAAACTTTGATTGAATGGTAAGATAGTTGAATACATGTTCAGTGCAACATATATTCAATCAACATTGTTCATTTTCTTCATATTTTATAATAGTAACATTCTGTAATGACACAGGTACAAGAATATGTGTTTTTGAGCTGAGAGAAGCGTCATTCAGAGCACAAAATAATAGCAGGCAATGTTACCGCATGCATTTTTAAAATGAGTTTTTAATGGCTAATTTGTCGGTTTTGAATAGAAATTACAAATAACCATTCATCCAAAGGAACTAATTGGTTGACTAAAATATATATAAAGAGTTGGCTTTAATCAAATAGCACTGACTTTGATTAACCTCTATTCTTAACAACTTTAGAAGAATTAATAATCCATTAAGTTTTTGTGCAGTTTAGGTCATTATACATAATTATGCAAGAGCATAATGTCAGGACTAAAATGTGCCGCAACGTGTTTGAAGTATAACCCCAATAAAGCTTCATCAAAACCTAATAAATGATTTTGCAGTGCACGCGCAGTGCTGATATCAGGAGGTTTAAAGGTCAGCTGCAAGGCCTTGGCCCGGATGTACCCTAGAGGCGAGCAAATGGCAGCACCTAATTTAACATATCTGCTGTTCTCGTACCACTGCAGAACATCAGAATGAAGTAATAATGTTTGTTTCTTCCAGAAATGAAGGATATTTATTCCATACAACAATAACCAGTGCTGGGTAGATTACTTACAAATTGTAGTCCATTTTTTATTCCAAAATTACATGACAAAAATTGTAGTTAGTAACATAATCCATTACATTATACATTTTAGGTAATATAATCAGACTACTCTTTGATTACTTTAGATTACTTTTGACCTAACTCGTTTATCACATTGATTTAAATTGGATAATATTGTACCATATTGATATAAAAATACAAAGAGAAAGAAAACATATTCAATTCTTTGTTATTAACATCATGAAGTGCATTAAACATTGCGTCAAGGTTTGACAAATTGGGGTTCGTGAGTTTAATTAAAAGCTAATAATTAATTAAAATAAATAATAAAAATGTAAAATTAAAATAAATCATTTTAAAATAACAGCAATAAAAATAAAACACTTACTAAAAATATTTCATTTGTTTACCTGCATGTCATGAGACCATTAACCAAAACTCAAAAACTCAAAGCCCTTCTGAATATGCATAAGCAGTTGCTATATTAAGGCCCGTTCACAACAAGGACGATAACTATAAACATAACGATAAAGATATAGTTATAAAAAGTGATCTCAATATTAAAGAATAGCAGAGTCCACACTACAGCTATAACGATAAAGGCACAGAGAAATGATATCGTTGGAATCCCTTTCAAAACTTTTTTTATTTTTTTAGCTGATGAACAATAAAAACATTGACACCCAATCAGAATCCATCCTGCTATAACGAGCTCGAGAATTTAAAGCGGCAGACGAGTGTGCGCTTAGAATAAACAGATGATATCGTCCACTAGTGTGTTACTACACGCTAATATTGTTATCTTTATAGTTATCGTTCTTGGTGTGAACGGGGTTTTAGAAAGGAAAATTTAAAAGATGAAAAAGGAATTAGGGAGAATCAATAAATTATGATTAATTTATTGCTATTGTGTGAATAATACTGAATGTTATCATGAAGTCAATAAAAAAAAATAACTGTAGTCTGATTACAAGTATTTTAATATGTAATTTAATCTAATTACAAGTACTTAATTCTTGGAATCTGATTACATAATCCAGATTACATGTAATCAGTTACTACCCAGCACTGACAATAACTTAGTGTTGCTGTAAAAGGACTAGTTCATCCAAGAACATAAAGTCTGTGGTCTTTTACTTTTTCATGGCATTGAAAAGAAGAGAATTCATTTTTAGATTAACTATTCTGTTAAAAATTAAAGTGCTAAGGTCATGATGCTTCAAAAGAAAGTTTTAGATCTTTTTTCTTCATTTTTCTTCAGACACAACCAGAGGCCCTTGGAGGTGACGAGGGATGAAATTCATAAGAACAGATGTCATGTCAAGTTTCCAGAACTTTTCTCCAGCTTTCCTTACCGGGTCAACGTCACAGCAGTGAACTCGCTGGGTCGAGCTTCCAACGCCATCAGCTTCGAGGAGTCTTCAATAGGTACAGTTTATATACTACACAAAAAAATAAATAAATAAATAAATAAAAATTGGTGTAGGATTTTAATTCAAACTACTTTCACTCAGAAATTGCTATTAAATTTCACAAAAAAAAAATAAATAAATAAAATACAAAAGAACAGCAAGTAAAGCACTGAACATAGCAAAAAAGTAGTATTTTTTCTTGTAAAACATATGCCAATAATTGGTTTTGTTTATTTATTTATTTATTTAGACATCTTTGCAGGCACATAAAACATCATTTACAAGTCATTTTGATGTGAACACATTGAAATGCTTGAACAAAAAGTGAAAATAAGCCTCATACCCAGAGTCATTTAGAAATTCCTATTCATTATTAACCTTGCATGATATGGAGTTGAGCAAATAGACCTTGCCAAAACATCAAGCTCATATTTGCCAGACGCTCTGGTAACTTACAATCATCTCCTTTTCTGAAAGAACAAAACCCATGCTGGCAAACAAAAGTGAAGAAAATATCTCCAATATATCGTCTGGTTGATGGTGGTGGTGTTGTTGAAGTGGCTTCTGGCAACTAAATAGAATGCTTATATGCATGGCTACATGTGTGTTTGATAGTAATAAAAATGCTAATGCAGTCTGGATCACTGGATTGACAACGAAAATATTTTCCCTCTGGTTCTAGTGTATATTTTATGGAAAATGGATTCCTTTTAAAATGGATTTCATATGAAACCGCTATTTGATTTCATTTGAAAAAAGCAACTTATGATTAGCATACATTTCAGTGACAAGTAGGGAACATATCGATGAAAGTACATCAGAGAAGTAAATTGCCTTATAATGGAACTAAAGCATGCAGACTGTAACAATTTGACCACAACTTCAAGATAAATGGAAACGAAATATAATAAATTAAAATTATATCTTTTTTTTTTTTCATGGACATATTGAAATGCATGAGGCTTGTTTTTCTAACACATTGCCAAATAGTTTTTTTCCTTGTTTTGAACAGAAATCTAACCAAATTTAGTGAGGTTTATGCTTAAAACAAGTTCACAACTATTTTCCAATGAGGTATAAAAAATAGTTTGCTTTTAAAGAGAGTAATTCATCTTGTCTACAGGATGTTTAGATGTTTCACTGGGGACAAAAAGCCAAAATACTGATTAAGAAAATGATTTTTTTGCAGTGCAGTCCTTCCTCTCAGCATGCCCAGACATAAAAATTAGCATCCGAATAGTCGACATCTAAACAACATCAACACTGTTTGAAAGTTGTAAAGAGCGTTTCGCTCAAGCCAGGTCAAGGCCTGAGCTATAAATCCTGAAGCCACTATGTGTCTGCTATGAATAGTAAAGGGAACGGGGCTCAGAAACATCTCTTTGTCCTCATGTGTATGTGTTTTTGTGCAAGTGAAGCTAAAACCGCAGAGCAAACAGAATGATCCTTGGACACCGCAGCTCGAGAAGAAGAGAAAGGCCACTCTGTTGCTCTCTGCTTATTTCCCATAAACCTTAGCTCCAAAAGGCTTTCCTAATATTCAGGAGACGCCGCTGCTCAAAAGACATCTCGAGAAATGTCACAGTGTGGCTTCTTTAGGAGACGTGTGTGTTATGTCAAACTGATTTTCTGCTCAGAGGGACGAGCTGGGGATCATAAAGAGGAGATCTCAGCACTATTCATTATTCATCTCTTTTTCCATTATAATGTTTCGATAGTGGCATTTGTCATGAGTGATTCTTTCTGCTTAGCCGCTAAAACTGTGTCCTTTTTGTACTGAGCCTTGTCACAACTCGTATGCCATTAGCATCTCAACATTAGAGGTATTTTCACACTTCCTAGCTATGTTAGTTTATTAAACTATTAAAGGAATAGTTTATCCAAAAATTTATCATGACGATCATGACATTACTAAACCTGTATGACTTACATTTTTCTGAAAAACACTAAATGAGAAACTTGGAAGAATGTTCAAGCTGCTCTTTTCCTTACAATGAAAGCAAGCTTCAAGCTAAGTTTCAAAAAGACAAAGTACCTTAAAAAAAAAAAATAAATAAATAAATAAAAAACCTTTCCCAATCCCAAAGTCTTTGAACTATACGCAACACCTTTGTTATTCCATGCACTTGTCAATTTTGGTATTTTGGGCTATTTTGCTTAAATAACATTTCTTCTTGTAGATTAGTTGAAACAAAACATCCAAAATACACATTTAAGTCTGTATTTTATAATACTTTATCTACTTCCATCTGTAGATTTCAATTACAATACATATTTTCTTAAATTTCTCTTAAAATGTCTTAAAATTAGCAGGAAATCATCACTTCAGCAGCAGTTTACAGTTTTAGTTTTACTCATATCTATATTCTATATTGTTTTTGTTTTGTTTTTGTTTTTTTTTTTTGTTTTTTGTTTTTTTGCATTTTTCAGTATTTTAAAAGAGATATCCAAAATAAAATAACAAAAAAAATACCCTCTGTTAAAAAAAAAATAATAGTAATCTACTATGTCAGCAAAATGAAATGTGAATTTTGAACATGGCTAAATCCAATGTTCATATTTCTATTTTAGAATTGTATGCAAATTTATGAATATGTAATTATATAATGTATAATTTGCATATTTAGACATAACATTTCAGAAAACTTAAAATACAAAACAATTGTCTTAATGTACAACTAGGGAAGTATAGTGAGATCTATTAGTTCACCTTTAATTATTTTTTTATTATTATTATTATTACCCATTTACCTGTAGTGTCTTGCCTTTAAGCCGTGCTATATAATTGTGCAAGAACCAGACTGATTTTTTTGCATGAACAAACATACCAGACACATTGTGTTATGAGATACATGAGAAGAAATGTAATTTGGTGTCAATTATGTCAAACCTGGCGAGACATGTTTTGACGTGAGCCATTTGAATATGGCCATGTGTGGATACGATTTGAGGACTTTTCTCCATCTGTTTTCCACAGAAGAAAGCAATGAAATTCTGATGACAGAATTAATTTGGGGGGATTTATTCCTTTGAATATGATACCTGCGATTGGTCATGAGCTTACATCGAGGTCTGTTTGGTCCAACAGTGAAACCTGACCCTCCTGAGAGGGTGGTGGCCAAACCCGTAGCCAACAATGCACGAAGACTAGAGGTGACCTGGAACAGTCCCAGTACATGGCCTGATGTGGAGACCTTCCCGCTGAAGTACTTCCTGCGCTACCGGCCGCTCATCCGAGACCAGTGGCAGCATGTAAGTGTGGATCACTGGGTTTTGTCATCTTTAACATTTATGTAAAGTGCATATGCTATGTGGTTGGTCATAGTCTTGCTGGTCAACTAACAAGCTCTTAATACAAGAAATTTTTCAATAAGTCAGTTGCCTGAGGCTCAGCATCCTGGTGAGGATAAAGCCTGTCTATTGCACAAAACATAGCATATTCCAGTAACCAACTATGTAAGTCTTTTCTGCAGGGTTTACAACAGTCTTTCAACCACATCTCATTTTCTACATGAATACAGGGGTCAAAGTGGGCTGCTGTGATTTGGTTCCATTGTCAGCTCTCCACATGAGTCCAATTGTGTCCCTCAGCTCTACAGAATGAGACCAGACATGTTTTTTGGAAACTGATTTGCTCACCAAGATATCAATCAGAGATTTGGACAGTTGATAATAGGTGATTTATATCCCATAGTCTCAGCTCATATAAGTTGCCATACTACTGAATGAAAGCACCAGCCAGCCAGTCAAAGAATATTTCTTAAGAAGCCCCTTGGGATTATTGAATTTATTCCTCTTACATATCAAGGCTGAAAGTAGATGTTGTGTCATGCTTATTTACATTAAGCTCTTTAAGTAGATGAGTACATCTCACTCTATAATCTAGTTACTGCCTGGCACTAAGAAAATTAAGTGTTTCAGAAATACTTCAAATCTCTTTGCAAATTTCGAAATTAGACTACCTGCCCTGGATGAATGGGATGTGCAGTATAGAGTTTGTCATGATACTGGAACTTCTAAAGTTGATGCAGTACCTTACATACATACATACAGATAGATAGATAGATAGATAGATAGATAGATAGATAGATAGATAGATAGATAGATAGATAGATAGATGGATGAATTGTTCACAATGATATCTATAACAGTCATTTGCAAAATAAATTTTCATTTCATGCTAACGTTAACTGCATCCGTCTAACACAGTAACAACAGATTTTGTAAATATGGTACAATTTGTAATAAGGCATGTGTGCATTGAAAAGAACTACTTGGTCTCATGACGAAAACGTACCTCTGGGAACTTTTTCGCAAGATGCTGTTCGTACACAGTTATGATTACAGCTCCATATATTTCGCTTTCTGGACCTAACAAGCTTGCTCAGTAGCTCAGTGGCACAGAATTGGACTTAGGATGTGGAATCCTTGGGTACAAATCCCGTCAAAAACATGACTCACGATGAATGAGCTGAGAGATCGAAAAACAAGCTAAAACGGCATGCTTGCGATTGCTTTTTTACGTCACATTCGTTTTTGTTCATACTATCGGGTAGATTTAGGTGTAGTGCAGATTGTACATTATTTTAAAACGTCACAGAGCCGGAACAGAACAGTTATAGCGACACTCATGTACAAATCCAACGTCACATGAAACATAACCAAATGCACATTCATCTGTTCAGGGGAAAAACACCGAACACTCTTTTAGCGCCACTCAGTGGACATTTCACATCACATTGAATATGTCATGAAACGTACATTGCGGTACGTTTTTTACGTCTTGCGGAAAAACTTCCCAGAGGTACATTTTCGTTCATGAGACCAGGTTGGAAAAGAATGTTTTTCTAGTAAAGCAACTAAAGTTAAATTTGTCAATCGATCTATGTTCAAACACCAGTGTTATGTAGCTGAAGTCATGGATGATGCCATACTTCACTCCAGAGTGCATCTCATCCCTCCTTACAAAGAATCCAACTAAATTTCCAAAACAACTATTACTCAGTGCCATACGAATCCTATTTGAGTTCTCTGAGACCACTACTCCTCTGAAACAAACCATATCAGCCCGAACACGAGCTCATATCAGCTTGCAGCAAAGACCATATTGAGCTCCATCACGACAAGGTGGAAACCTCATCAGTCTTCGGCAGAGCCGCGTTTCAGCTGTGCCTCATATGTGCACTCACGTAGTGTATCACGGTGAGAGGGCTTCAGAGAGATGAAAGAGCCAGCTCGGCACGGGGAGCGTGGTGTAGGGAAGTCATTCATTCTGCTGAGGAATGAGGGGATAGCAGCTGGAACAGTCCTCGCTGAGCGATGGATGCCTCAAAGCTGCCTGGGATCAGACGGCAAAATGTGGCATGGAAACAATCAAGCGCTTGCGGCTAATCGGCGGTGTCCCTGGGTTTAAGAAGTGGACATGTTTAATATTTGCTTTTTTTAATGTTAATAACATCAATTCCAGTTCAATATAGCTATATAGCTCAGATTTTAGTACCTCCGAATTCTGTTCCCAGAACTGTTTAAACAGGCACGCTTTTTCTATTCTGTGCAATGCACCCTTTTTTTTTTTTTCTTTGAGATTTACAATTCTAACACAAAAATACATTTTGATAGAACTGTTAGAGGCCTTTCGTCATGGAGGAATGGGTAGACAGATCAATAGGTAGTCAGACAGGAACAAATTCAAAGTACCGTACAGACACATATAAAAGTATGCTTTGCACGGATAGTATAAGTTAATTTTGGATCCATAGTCTGGTAATTAGGAATTGGCATTGTTTTGTTTTTTTTCTGTAGGAAAGGACAAAATCAGTCAGCCATCTGTTTGAAAAAATCATGCATTAAAAGAACACAGTGAATCCTCTAAATTAAGACTCATTTTGGATTCATTCGCAACTGTTTTGACACAAATAACGCAATCTTTCACAAATACTTAGTGAAAATTTTCATTAATTTAAGAAGATAGTTCACCAAAAAATATATCAGCATTTATTCACACTCAAGTTGTTCCAAACCGGTATGACTTTCTTCTGTGGAACACAAAAGATGATATTTTGAAGAATGTTTCAATGGTTTTTATCCGTTTAATGTCAATGGGGTCCAAAACAACATTGTATGGATAAAACCACTTTTTGGTTACACTTACTTTGGTAGTCCACCTTAGGCATTCTACTAACTATAAATAACTTTGCAACTACATGTCAACTAGTAGTCATTAGAGTATTTGTAGACTAATGAGTGTTAACTGACATGTAGATGCTTTATAGTTTACTTAGAAAATATCTAAAGTGGACTAAAGTGTAACCCACTGCATGCAGGTTTGTAATGACATGTCAATTTTTAGAGGAACATTCTTTTTAATATATCAGAGCCATATCTCAAGATCAGAAAACCATAATAGTTCAGTCTTGATCTATCTATCAAAACCTAACATTAGAAATAACCTGGTCAAAACCAAAATGTGTGGCCTCACATTGACATATATTCATGATTATAAAGTACAAATGTCATTTTTGTTGAGCGGCTCAGATAAATGACTGGACGGAGAAATTCAATGGATCAATGTTTCTGCTCAGTTGTAATTGATGGAGCTGAGCTGAAGAGACATATGGTGCAGTGGAGTTTTAAAAAGCACTGACATTTACAGGCAACTCTAAGAGCAACGGAAGTGTGGTGTAATTATAAGAAAGATATGCATACATTCACACCCGCTGAGTGATGATCTTCAAAAACTTTTCATTCCCTCGAAATTGTGAGGAAGAGATGGGAATACTGGGAATATATATACTGAAAATATCAGTATTTTGAGTTCACTAACAAATTCACTAACAATAAATAGGGATGCTGATAGCAGTGTTTACTTTATTGTTTTAGCATTTTAGTGTTGCCTGTAATCATTTTGTATGAAAAAAAATGACTATTCATGATGCTCTTTCTCTTTTGATGAAAGTATTGCCGTAATGACGCATTAACCTAATCATTGGTGTCACTTGTGTAAATGTATCATTTTGCATCGATTGCATGAATACATCAGTTTTCATAAATACAATACAGTTTTTATGTTTATCCCAATGATGCCGGCTCTTCGGCATGATGGAAATGTTCAGTACTCACAACCGCATTCTTGGCAAATTCACACTGTTTGAGTAAAACATAGATACATTAATGGCAGAAGTTATGGTTATTATTGTTTGGTAAGTTAAACAAAAGACTAATGGACTAATTAGAAAAGAATTAATAGATTTATCAGAGGGCTTGGGGAGAATAAATGTTTGATTAATCGACTATTCAAAAAAAAAAAAAATCGAAAGTTTAATCGATTGCAAAAAAAAGTTGCAGCCTTTGCTAAAAAGTCACTGTTAAAGAAATACATTAATTTAATTTAATTTTTTTATATAATTATTATTATTTTACTTTATTTATTTCATTTATATTTTTATTTTATTTGTTTTATTTACTCACGCTGCTTGAGTAAAACATGGATAGATGAATGGCAGAAGTAATGGTTATTATTGTTTGGTAACTTAAACAAAAGTACTAATGGACTAATTACAAAAGAATTAATAGATTTATCAGAGGGTTTGGAGAGACTATTCGTTAGATTAATCGACTAATTGAAAAAAATAATTGAGAGATTAATTGATATTAACAGCCTTAGCTAAAAAGTCGCTGCTAATGGATTTTTATTTATTTATTTATTTATTTATTTGTTTGTTTATTCATTCATTCATTCATTTATACAACATATTTAGTGCATTTAGTGTCTGGTTTGCCGGTGGTTAATGTATAAATGGCAGGTTTTTGTATGTAAATACCACAGACTAAAAAGTGGAGATGTTTTTTCATTTTCCCACTGGTTTAAAAAAATAAATAAAAAATAAATAAAAAAATTGTTCCAATATTAAGGTTGCACATGCATTTCATTAGCACCTGCATTTAGAGAACAGGTGAAATCCTGTTAATCGCAAGTTATTCTGGAGAGAGATGTGAATGATGGATTGAAATAGATGGGAGCGCCGAAAAGACACGAGACAGCTGTGAAATGACTGCATATGTTTCACGCTCTGTCTTTTGTCCAGGAAAGCAGCAGCATGGAGTGTGAAAAAAGAAAGGAGGCTGGGGGTGCAGAGGAGAAAAAATGGTGTGCCTGGCCATTTTTCTTCTTCGCCCCTTTCATTCCCAGAAATGATGTATTTAAACTCAAGCTTTAACAAGCCGCTGTGGTGCCACTCAGCCAAATGAGAAACAATCTGCTCTTGACCAGTGGGTGCTTCTGGGAGTCGCTGCTCAGAATGAATGTGCTGTGTTAGAGGCCAGGCGTCATAGAGCTCCATCCAGTTTCAGGTGACTGATATGTGACTGCAGATCTAATGGGGTTTGGCTCACTGTTGCTTTGGGTAATTACAATGATGGACAAGATTGAAGCTACAGAAGGAGTGTACATGCCAAAATGGAGTAGGTTTAAAAGAATAATGGAATTTGAATGAGATTTAGATTTAGATTATTCTTTTTACGTAGGATAGCAAACCTTTTGACTATCGTCATAAAGTCTGGTCCACATTGCAGTTTATTCTAGCCTAATGTTTCTTGTTTAGTTGGTTAGCATGACCTTGTTAAAACCTCTGCTAGTAGATGCCATAAAACCAGGTACCTGGTTTTTAGGACGCAAGATATTCCATAGCGGATCTACCATAACGCAGATATTTAATGTCTGGATTTTTGGAAGCCTCTTAAAAGAGTAAAATGTATCATTTATTTTATTGTCTTGTCATTGTATTTTTTTATCTTTATACTGACACCTGTTGGTGTGGATGTAGCATCACAAGTATTTTTTTTTTGGTTATTGTTTTTAGAACAGCAAGTAATGTGCAGATGTTGTTTGTTTATTTATTTATAAATGTTTTACTAATTTTATTCAGCAAAGATTCAGTAAATTTATCTAAAGACATTTATAAAGTTACAAAAGTTTTCAGATTTCAAATGAATGCAGTTCATTAAACCTTCTATTCATCAAAGAATCCTGAAAACAATGCATCACCATTTTCACAAAAATATTAAGCAGCTGTTTTCAACATTGATAATAATCAGAAATGTTTCTTGATTATCAAATCATCATATTAAAGTGATTTCTGAAGGATCGTGTGACACTGAAGACTGGAGTAATGATGCTGAAAATTCAGCTTTGATCACAGGAATAAATTACATTTTAACAGATATTCAAATAGAAAACAGTTATTTTAAATGAAATCTTACTGACACCAAATGCCAAGACTGTCATTTCCGTCCATTCATAATTAATAACTTACTATTGTTGTGCGGACATTAACAAAAATAATCTTGCTTACCTGCTACTAAACAAGAATCATAGAAACACTCATTATATCAGCCTGGTTTCTTGTAAACAAAACATTGTTTGGTTTCACACTGCAATATGCATGTGTCCTTGATACACTCTTTAAATAACACTCCTTTTTATACCTTCCTATTTATTTCAAAAGTTTTAGTTTACGTTTATGAATAAAGTGCAGTTTTGCAAAACAGTCCTTTGTTTAATATCTAATTTCATGAAGAAACTGCAAGCATACACAACAGCGTAGCGCAATAATTGCCTTGTCCTTATTTTTCCTTTGTTGTTCTTTTTTTAATGGAGAGACAGGTTCAAATAACAGTGCACTTACGCTGATTTATTGACTACTAGCCTGTGTTTCATAGGACCCATTAGCCATTAGCGTGTGATGTCAGTTAGCAGTCACAGTTATCATATCTGCAGATATCAAACGGCAGTGAGTCATGGCTTTATGCCGGGGGAAATCAGATGCCTGCTTTGTTGTTTTGCATGTTTAGGTGTTCGTATGTATGTGTGCAAGCCATTATGAACTTCCAAAACACCTCGCTGTATCTGACAGCGGCTCAGGGCTCGGTTAATAGCACAGAGGCGGCTTACAGCAAATTAGCCAGCAGCACAGAGGGGGAAAAAGGTCATATATACAAAATGTGTGTGTGTGTGTTTGGAGACTCTGAGATGTGTAAGTCTTATGAAAGTATGCTCAGTCACGCTGTGGTGCGGCCCAGGGGCTGGCGTTTTGTTTGAATGCTATCATGACCTGTCCCTTCTCACGGTCCCGTCGGCCGCAGCCTCCATTCCCCTTCTTATTTATGGATATCATCAGAATTCAGGGTTTATAAAGCCTGAAGATGCTCCCTAGAAGACACACAAGCACTTCTAGCACTGATGTTTACTTCATGCCTTCTGCTGAGCTCATGACGGTATTTTTCTTTTTCTTCTTTTTGTTTGATTTGTTTCAAACTGCTGTTTGGCAGGTCTCACTTGAAACAGATAGCACAACAGATTTGTTGAATGCCATTTGAATCTCCGTTTAATGTGTTGTTGAGTGGAGACCTCAGCCTGAACCTGTCTGTCACCTTTCATATTAGAGTTAATTGAGAACCTTGCAGTAAGTGACATAAACGAGAGGATCTCATGAAAACTGTTTTTTTTTTTTTAAACAGCAGAATCGAAAGGAAATGGTAAAAAAAAAAAATAATAATAATAATAATAATAATATTTTGCATAAAGAAAATAGTTATTTTGGGGGCCATTAACATTTTTGGTAACACCTTATTTTAAGGACCATATTCTCGCTATTAAATAGTTGCTTATTAGTCTGCATATTACTAACATATTGGCTGTTTATTACGTACTTATAAATTTTAATGCTTGACCTTATTTTCGATCCCTTAATCCACCCCACACCTAAACTGAACAACTACCTTACTAACTATTAATTAGCAGCAAATTACGAGTTTATTCAGACAAAAGTTATTGTTAATAGTTAGTGAGAATTTGATCTTGAAGTGTGACCAGATTTTTGTGTTTTGACATTTGACAGTCACGCACAGCTCTCATTACTGCAAAATTTAATTGATATATTATTTAAATATATGTGTAAATTGATATATTATT